>OY292363.1:1240000-1612500 GCA_958496195.1 Timandra comae
AACAAGGGGGCAACAAGAAACGAGCGGCTTTGAGAGTGGAGCAGACGCCCTGGGTTTTAAACCGCGATCCACTGAGCCCGAGGGTCCAGCTTCATGCTAAGCCAACTCACCACTTACGCAACGCCCCTCACTCTCTGAGCACCAAAGTGCTCTCGCGGGCTCCACTCCGGCCGGCCAATGAAGGCAAGCGGAGGTGTGGGACCTGTTCCTCGTCAGTGTTCACTCCGCCGGCCAGTGAAGGCAAGCGGAGGTGAGGAATGGTGACCTCCCCCGGGAGCGCGTCAGGTCCGCGGGGTCGCTACTCCCCGACACCCCGCCTCAAAGGTGCCCTGCGGGCAAAAATATTATTATTATTATAATTAGGTTACATTGAATAACCAACCCAAATATTTGGAATTTCCAAACAATTACATTTATATCATAATCATAACATTATTCACTAATTAACACTCTACATGTTGACATCAATTTAAGGATAATTAAATAAAAGGCTTTCAACACATCGATTTGTCAAATAACACTTTAATTAGGTAATTACATCATACCTACGGTTTTCCCCGCATAATTCGCATTTTCTTGGAGTTTTTCGTAATTTTATGTTTTTGCCATCTTTGTTATGGTGACGATGATAAATAAAACATAAATAAATTAAAACGCTGGAAGAAGTGTTAACGTGGCCATTGATGAGTCAGTTTAACTGGCGTCCATCCAAAAATGGTCGTCAGTCACCGGAGTGACTCCAAAGTCCAGTGGGGAAATCTAGTTGGCCTAAAACTTTTGGACAGACGCACAGTTTTATGTCTGGACTGATCAAAAAATTAAAGCTACCTTACTACTGTCTCGTACCCAAACTCATATAAACATAAAATATAATTGAATTTAAGTTATGGTCTACATGTAGGTACACACAGACCCCGATAGTGTTTTACAAAAGGACTAACGCGCATTAATTCTCAGAAATATTTGCGGTTAGTGACGTTCATTATTTTACCACTGAGCCACTGAGTCTAACAACAAATAGGTATTAAATGTATCACCCTCAAGAATTCAGTATTTAATCATAAAAAATATAGTGACGTATTAACAAAGTACGAATTCATAATTTAAAAAATATTGTGACGTGTGATAATATGTGATTAACTACATATTATAAAACAAAAGTCTTCCACCGCGTCTGTCTGTTTGTTCGCGAAAAACTCAAAAACTACTGAACCGATTTTAATATCGTTTCCAACAACACTGGATAAATGGTTTTAGCATTTTTAACCCTTTGCTTGGAAATCCGGTAACGAGACGACTCTACCCCTTGAATTGTGACTTAGCGTAAACTTTTTCTAAATAGATATTCATTCGTTATAAATAGCAGTTTCATACGGTTCTAATTTACCGTAGTTCTTTTTTAATTTGGTTACACGGAAACCTTATCCTGGCCGTAATAGCCCATGAAATAAAAAACAAATAATATGGATTTCTACTGGTAAAAGAAAATTAAGAAAATCCAGAGTCCCCTACAAACTATTACCTCTTTTAATATTAGAACAGAAATCGGCGACGGTCTCATGACCGTACTCATGTATGATCAGTCAATTGACTGCCAGCGCCATCTTGCGGCGCTTGAAAGAGTCCAAGCTGTGACGTCATACAGGAAGAAACTTCAGTTGAGACTTGACATTCAAACTGGAAACTAGGAGACTCTTCACTTCTCTTGCGGCAGTCGAAGAGACAACACGCTTAGTTAGTAATCATCCTGCGTTCCGTGGTCATTACTGCCAATTGTTTTTGTGAATTCTGTGTGCTTTGCTTATTTTATTACCAACTTGTAAATTACCTAAGAAATAAATTATATAATAATCCATGTTTGCCTGGTACATTTGTCCACAGTGTTTACAGTAGCAGTGTTTTATGCATAATGATTCTACGCAAGGTGTTCTACAAACTCAAGTTTGTATGCTTGTACATGATTATTATCTTGTACAGGTGGACCACGGGGAAAAAGAAATACCCGTGGTACAACCAAGTGAACTAAGGTGGACTACGGGAAAACATTATTTCCCATGGTACACCCAGTTAGACTGTGGTGAACCACGGGGAAAAAAAAATACCCGTGGTACAACCATGTGAACTATGTAGGTGGACCACGGGCAAGAAGCGACGAAATCATCTCGCCATACACTATTAAGGCCAACTTTTACTTCAAATATGTGGGCCAAGTTCTCTGTTGGCACCTACATATATAACATCCCGGAATAACAGGATAAACGGTTAATATAAAATTACAATTTAAATTTTCACGGATTGTTTCATACGTAATTACAATGTACCTATTGTTATCAAATATAGTTTTCCTTGTTTAGTTAAATGTGTATTAATTGTTATATATAATGCTCCATATCATTTGTTAAACAATAATTAGAGGAAAATATATATTTTCAAAATCAATATAATGTACATAATAGCGTTCATTACGCACTTGTTACGCATTGTCTTTTATCTCATGTACGTATAAAATACATTTGAAACCAGCTTAACCGAATTATATCTGGGTATTCATTTAATATGAAGAGTGCTGGAGTGGAGACCGCGAACAACCCGTCCCGTGGGACGCCCTCCCGCCAGGTGGACCGACGACCTGAAGAAGGTGGCGGGTAGCGGCTGGATGCGCAGAGCTGAGGACCGAGTGTGGTGGCGCGGCATGGGGAAGGCTTATATCCAGCAGTGGATGGTAACGGGCTGACGATGATGATGATGATTCATTTCTCTACAATCTACTTAATCATTTTAAATTTCTACACCTAATGTTGTACTTACACAATATTTGCGTTGCGGTTGCGGGTTCGATTCCCGTGCGCGGGGTGAAATTTGTGTGAACCACGACTGCCTTATTTTCGTTGCATTTTTAGTCTGGTTTAGCACTAAGCCAGGTTTTACAACCAATTTTGAATACTGTCAAAGTGACCGATTTGACTGACAAGGTGTCAAATGCTTACCAGGTTGGTCTGGGTAAGGTCTGGGTGTGTGTGAATGACTGTGTGCGTAGTTTCTGATTCCCTAGATACAAGCTTCGATCTTAGTTAGGGGTCAGTTACTATAATGATGATGTAGTGAATGATTATGATTATTATATCTGGGTATTCATTGCTCTACATAATTATTTCGAATCTTTACACCTTATGTTGTACTTACACAATATTTTGGGATAGTCTGTTTTGTAAATACTTACTAAAATGGCGAGCGGGACGCATTATAATTTACGCAGGTGCGACAGAGATAGATAGCTACAGGTCAACGTACAAAATTCTCGGTGAGTTACGACCGGACTTTAGACAACCCCACTGAGTTTCTTGTCAGTTCTTCTCAGTAGAGGGCGCGTTTTGAACTGAGAGTCAATAAAGTTTTAATAATTTGTCTAGGATATCAAATGATTGTATAAAAAACATTTATTTATTATTTGTTATAATTATTTATGGAAGCCTCGTCTCGTGGAGGTGGCTTCCTTTTGGAAGTTTTAAAGAAATTTAATTAAATTGTGTTAGATAGATGAACATGACACGACGAATGAATTATTTATTAACGTCAAACGTTTTAAAAATTGTGTTCTCAGGGGCGTTTTAAATCTAAATTGATTGAAATTCTAATCGACTACGCCATCATCATCAACGTAGAAAATTGTCACCTGAATTAAACGCCTAACCAAATTCAAATAGCAAACAACAGGAAATTACATGTTTTCATTGAACTACAATATCTGAAAAAATGTTTTTTAAATTATAACGTTGATGTAATAAATACCACAATTACTATATTCTGACATCTGGGAAACACACAGTGTAGAGCGGGTTTACCTACCGTTTAAATATGGGAACAGCTAAAATGTTGCTTGTTTCAAATCGCTTTATGAATTGTCGTAGTAGTTTTATATATCACATATATCAATATATATATGTCGTAGAAAATATTAATTAAATAAAAGTATATATGTATATTTTTAGTATATAATAAGAACTTTTATTTTAATTATTTTGAAGGTTCATATTGAAATCAATTTGTTCTAAAAGTACACAACATAACTGCTGAACCAAACAAAAAAAATGTTACTGAATCATGCGAAGACAATAGCGTATTTAGATATGCAAAAAATATCAACCATAAATTATTATGATACGATTGAAACCTTAAAAATCAGCAAAAAAATTAAATACTTAAAGAGTTGATAATAAATTAACCGTAAAATTCCATATTAGTTCCTTTGATTTACACGAACACTTGAAATAAAACTACTTTAACGGATTTTCGGCAAAAATCCTTTAAAGTAGTTTTATTTCAACCTAAAATTCCACGTTCAAAATCCTATAAAAAACTACAATATGTTACATTTTAGCGCTCACGGAGCACGCGACACATCAACATATTGTTTTTATATGAACACGTGCGAGTTTAATAATAATTTGTGTTAAAATTCCATAATGTTACAATTAAATATGATCAAAAATTATTGCGGTTTCCTAGAATTAAACTACGGGTTATTACAATTCCTATAAGGACACTTTAAAAAATAATTTGTATACAAACATTTGGCACGCGTTTATCTATTTAAGTAGGTGTATAAAGCCAAATGTTTGTGAGTGTGGATGTGTGGATGTTTATTCCTCTTTCACGCAATAACTACTGAATGGATTTTAATGAAATTTGGTACAGATGTTCCTCATACCTAGGAATAATACATAGAAAACTTTTTATCCCAAAATTCCCACGGGATAAGGTTCCACGCGGGTAAAACCGCGGGGCACAGCTATTACTTTAATAAATAAATTATTTATTGCAGTAAATAGGTTACAATCTTACAGTTAGCCTCTGTGTCTGAACTAAGCTTTAATAGCTTGTGTTTCAGAAACCAGCGCACTCCGTCCTGTTACATACATATTTTTACTATCTACTACATAAACTATGAACATGTTTTAACATGTTAATTATATTAAAATGTGTTTGAATGAAGAGACTAACCTTGTGAACCTTAGAAAATACTTAACTAGACTTAGTTAAGTCTCTTATAACATAACATAACATAATCATTCACTACATCATGTCATTATAGTAACTGACCCCTAACTAAGTTCGTAACTTGTATCTAGGATATCAGAAACTACGCAAACACTCATTAACACACACCCAGACCGAGACAAACATTTGTGGTTCACACAAATATTCACCCCGCACGGGAATCTAACCCGCAACCTTAATGGTGGCAATCCGGCGTGGGACCACTCTGCCATCGAGGTTGTCATATGATCTTTTTATTTGTATTTTTAATACTAGTATACTAATTGTTCAATGTTTTAAAACTTTTCAAAACAAACGGTATAATAACGCAAATAAAACCATGGTGCATAGTAATAGTATTTAAGCTTGCACGACATACAAAGGTGTTTGTACCTTAGTGTGTAAGCTACATTCAAACCACTAAACGGATTGTACTGAAACTTAGTATGCCTATAGCTAATATGATATAGTTATTTACTTATAAAGACAGTCACGGATTAACCTTTAATAATATAATATAATCATTCACTACATCATCTCATTATAGTAACTGACCCCTAACTAAGCTCGAAGCTTGTATCTAGGGTATCAGAAACTACGCACACACTCATTCACACACACACACCCAGACCGAGACAAACATTTGTGGTTCACACAAATATTCACCCCGCACGGGAATCGAATTAATCATATTAAGCAATTGCCTAGAGCACCACGTCTGGTGGGGGGCACCAGAAGCTTCTTAGTTGACATAGGGATAGGGGCCCCAGGGCCGTAGCTATGCTTGAAATGACGAATGCCCTACCTTGAACATAGCGAGGTGTGTTAGATGAGCTTTTTCGTCCTCAAATTCCACTCTAGCTACAGCCCTGGGGGTTCCAAAGGCTTGGATTGCTTAGGGCATCATGTAGTCTTAATCCGTCACTATAAAGAATAAAAAACGTGGGTAAAAGCGCGGTTTACAGCTACTTTTATAAGCTAAGTAAAGTCAGCTGTTACTGAAGTAAAGGGGGCAGCGGGTACCTCAATAGCAAGACTAATTAATGGTTAATTAATTAAATAAACCTAGTATTATAACTTCCTTCCTTTAAATATTTCAAAATCTCAATTGTTTATGTAATTATTATCCTAATTTCCTTATATTTTGCATAACTGTATTTTCCTTAAACAAAGACATCAACGAGATTTTTTTACTATCAATACTACGCACGGTAAATATATTTATATATAAATAGACTATATTATTATGATTTATTGATTTGTTAGTTATTAATTGGTTTTTTCATTAAATAAACGTCCAAATCTTGTTAATTCAAGTATATTTTTTACTACGAGGAAAGTCTTTGTATATGTGCAGTGTGCACGTGTATGTAATGTAGGCGTGTGTTTTACTTATTTTTATAGGTACTCTAACCCTATATTTCTATAGTTATTATAGACCTTTTTAACCCCCGACGCAAAAAGACGGGTGTTATAAGTTTGACGTGTGTGTGTATCTGTCTGTCTGTGGCATCATAGCTCCCGAACGGATGAACCGATTTTAATTTAGGTTTGTTTGTATTAAAGGGGACTTACGTGCGAGTGTTCTTATACATGTTTGATGAAAATCGGTTGACCCGTTTAAAAGTTATGGGGGTTTGAAAGTAATTGTGTGGGGGTTTTTATGATAAAATTCTCCATTTAGTATGTTTTAAAGATATCTTTACATTAGTATAACATGAAGTCGCTCGTGTCCGTTGTCTGTTCGCTTAGTGATTCTAAATTACATAACGGATTTTAATGCCGTTTTTCAGCAATAGATAGAGTGTAATTAAATAGAATTCCAATACAAAAGATCAGTTTTAAATTTATACTAGCAGCGCCCCGCGGTTTCACCCGCGTAGTTCCCGTTCCCGTGGGAATTTCGGGGTAAAAAGTATGCTATGTTCTTTCGCGGATCATAAGCTACCCCTGTATCAAATTTCAAGTCAATCGGTTCAGTAGTTTAGCCGTGAAAAGGTAACAAACAGACAGACAGAGTTACTTTCGCATTTAAGATATTAGTTAGGATAAAACCGTTCCTATTAGATCTTTTTGCGAAATAGATGCTACACAAAAAGTTATATCAAAAACAGGTGTATCGAACGCGAAATTCGAACATACTATTTTTTTTTATATTTTTTCCTTATATTTACTGACCATACCTAGTAGTAGACTACGGAGCAAAAACCAATTATGTAGTCGCGTGCTATATACATGATATAAAGATATATAAGTAATTATTGAATACCTAGAATAAGTTAGTCAGAGTTTCTCACAATAAATGATATATAGTCACATGCTAACATATTGCATTATATAGATATTTCCTGATTGTAAGAATTTTATACGATATCTTGAGTAGGTACTTCTAATCTAATCCTAACTAACATTATAAATGCGAAAGTAACTCTGTCTGTCTGTTACCTTTTCACGGCTAAACTACTGAACCGATTGACTTGAAATTTGGTACAGGGGTAGCTTATGGTCTAGGAAAGAACATAGGATACTTTTTATTCCGATATTCCCACGGGATCGGGAACTACGCGGGTGAAACTGCGGGGCACAGCTAGTAGTAAATAAATAAAACAAAACCGATAAAACCGTCATGTAAAACCGAAACCATATATAAACAAGGCCTTACTCATCTCTTCTTTGCAAACACAATTTAAGTCTAACCAATATTAAATTTAAATTAACAAAAGAGATGTCCTAAATATTTTAAAACAAGGTCATCCCAAGGTCTTAGTCCCGAAGTAATTCCCCATACATCACTACCACAGCACGTAGTATTGTGTAACCACCTTCAAGGTTACTATAATTGAATTTAATAATACCGTACCACTAATACTGTAATTTAGATTAATAATAAAATACTAATATGCATGTCTGGTAAGTTGGAGGTGCTAGGTTTGATTCCTGGGTGGAGTGGTTAAATGTTGTGATTGGTGTAACTAAAATATTTGTAGTAAGTAATGTTTACTAGAAAGTGCAGCGTTCTAGTTTGACTAGTTTAGACCTCCAAAATTTAGGAAGATTCAAAATTTTAAGTTAAACAGCTATAAAAATTCTCTACAAAATGTTATTGAAATCAGTTCCTACTGAACCAAAGGAACAAAAACATCCATCTATCTATCCTCAATAATTCTCGCATGCAAAATATTAGTAGCATGTGGAGGTACGAGTATAAATAAATAGATGTTTGTTACTCTCTCTCTCTCTTTAAAACTACTGATCCATTTTAAGTTAAATTGGCTCAGATATTTCTTATAACCAAGAACAACATACAGGATAAATTTGTATTCCAAAATTCTCGTACGATTGGGACTTACGTGGCTGAAACCGTGGCTTAAAAAGTTCGCCATATTGAATACATTAAATAAACCCACATACTTTTAAAACTTTCGCGAACTAAAATAGTTTAGTATACCATAATTATATCTGTAACACGTCTTTACAACAATTAACATTCCCAACACACGCTAACGTAATAAAAATCATTAGATGTATCATCTCAGTCAAATGACGTCATATAACGTCAAAGGAAAATGCAAGTCAACAAAAAATACAAGGAAATATTGTGACGTATCACGAGTATTGTGGAGTTAGCTTTCCTATTTGTTTCATTCATAAATAAGACCTAAGGGCAACGTACAAGTTGTAACAGGTAAAGTCAAAGTTTTTGTAATAAAGTTTTACGTAGGCTTCCTGTGTCAAAGGTTATGGGTTCTTAGTCCAGTTTTGACTGACTAGTTACTACGTAGAACTTGAAATGAACCCTATTATAGAATAGAATAGAATATCATTTATTAACATAAAGATTACAACATCTTAGTATAATATATATAGTAAGAGCTGTGCTCAGTATATTTTGTCAAGAAATAACAATAATAACTTAAAATAATAAATAAAAAATACAGTTGTTACGTAGATTGAGAAATTAAAGGATAGAGATGACTGATGTTATAAAGAAGTAGATTTTGTAGGGAAAACTTTGAAAAGTTAATAGGGCCTCGCAGTTTTAGCCGCATAAATCTCAAAACAGTAGGAGTTTCTGGATAAAAATTAGAGGAAAATCTGTACCAATTTACTGACTATCTAAAGATCTATTATAAACAAGTCTCGATAATTGCGCTAAATGTGTTTCTATTGTAACAAATTTTTTATAATATAAATTGAATTAATAATATAATAGTATAAAATATAATATAATAGAGTCATGGAAAGAGGAGGGAGAGGCCTTTGCCCAACTGTGGGACAGCTATGGCTAATAATAATAAATAATATAATAGAATTGAACATACAGCTTGAACCACTGAAAGGATTGTGCTGAACGGTATATGTAGATAAGTCACATTTAAAAAGACAGACAAAAGAAAAACGCGCGTTAAACTGCGGATCACAGCTAGTTCTGTAAATGATCATAATCATTATAATCCATTACTTTCAAAGCTACCAAACGAAGATCCTTCGAGCTAGACGAAACTCCAAGGAGTTTTTTGGGCGCTGACGTCACACGTTCCTATGACAACCTCGTGACTTGTGACCTCATTCGATATCGGTCAAGGTAACGCGTATACATTGTATACAATGGCTTGTACTCGCATGTACTCGGTCACATTAGAGATGAGCATTTAGATAAGTAGATATGTTTGTTTTGGTTGTGTCTAAGCTGGTAAAGTTTATAGTACTTTATTTGTATTGTACTAGCAGCGCACCGCAGTTCCACCCTCGTAGTAGTAAGACTACGGAGATAAAGTATAGCATAATGACACTCTCAAATAATGTGGCTTTTTATTGGTAATAAAATTTTCAAAGTCAGTTCAGTAGATCAAAGAGATTATTATCTTCTACAAATTCACAAAACTTACTTCTGTCTAAAATGAACATAAATGTAGAATCATATTATAGTTATTTATGGTACTAGCGAGTAAAGTTGGTGAATACTCCCGAGGCGCTATTGAAGCCCGAGCCGTCAGGCGAGGGTCTGAAGATAGCCGAGAATAGTAATCATCAATACACGTGCGTACCATACAACGTTTTTCAACACAATTGCGAAGAAAATAATAATAAAATATCATTTTTCGCTAATAAATAAACATTTTTTCTATTCGCGCGCATCCAACACAACATTGGTGATCGGCCATAGACTAAAAGAATATACTTATTTAAAAAAATCGAATGAATGAATGAATGGAATCAACCATAGACCTATCAAACGTAAGGCAACTTAATTGAAGTTTGTTTTTAAAATGTATGGACACGATTTTTTTTTGGTATCGAAAGTTTTTTAAAACAAAACAACTTAAAAAAAAATCTATAACTCACTTGTGAATAAAACGTGTCATTAATCAACTGTTTTTGTACAAATAAGAGCCCCTTTATGAGCAAATGTTGAAAAAATTGTTTACTTATACCAGTATCGCGACCTGTAAGATCGTACCGTAAAGCAATGTTTCTGGTACTATGTTTTGCCGAATGAGTGAAAGAATTGAGCCCAAACTAAGCCCAAACTTCTCCTCCTACTCTTTCTTTAAACGCTGGTAACGCACTAGTGGTTTTTCTGAGTAATTAATGCCTTAAACCTGTACATACATTTATCATTCAAGATTTTTTAATAGCTAGCTAGAGTATGACTTCATTACGGTTTGGTAGAGATTCAAATTCAAAGGTACCTCACTTGGTTGTCAATACAAAGTGGGCATTACCTACCTGACGCTGACTGTACATCCTAACTAATATTGTAAATGCGAAAGTAACTCTGTTTGTCTGTCTGTTACCTTTTCATGGCTGTTTAGCCATGAAAAGGTAACAGATCAAATTTCAAGTCAATCGGTTCAGTAGTTTTACTGAACCGATTGACTTGAAATTTGGTACAGGAGTAGCTTATGGTCCGGAAATGAACATAGGATACTTTTTATCCCGAAATTTCCACGGGAACGGGAACTACGCGGGTGAAACCGCGGGGCGCTGCTAGTTTTTATTCTAAATGCAATCATATTTTCTGAAAATTATAATAAGAATGCATCTTAACCTTCTCACTAGTTCAAAGTAGTTCAATTTTTAGTATAAACTTTGACAATTTAGGTATCTCCCAATCGACCTCCATATTCACATCAACTGACTACACGAAGGTTTATTAGACAAGTTACTCTAAATACTGATGTTAACAGACACACAGAAGGACGTACGTACTTAGTTTTGAGGTTAATTGACAATTCTTTTGTTTTTTTTTTACATTATGTTCCGGGTAAATTTTAAGTAAGTATATTTTTAATGTTTCGGATGTGATTTTTTTATTAGTGGTCATTTTTAAACAGATTTTGAAGTAGGCCTATTTTATTGAACGTTATTATGATATTTACTACTGCTTCGCCCCTATTGGTCACAGCAATTTTTGGGTTTGCGCATATTTTTTTTTAAAATTTCATGTTTGTCTCGGTCTGGGTGTGTGTGTGAATGAGTGTGTGCGTAGTTTCTGATACCCTAGATACAAGCTTAGAGCTTAGTTAGGGTTCAGTTACTATAATGAGATGATGTAGTGAATGATTATGTTATGTTATGTTAATAATCTGGGTGCGCCAAAGTTCACCTAAAATTTCAACTCCGATAATTGGAAATCCGAAAATTTTCTTCCTAACATTTTTTATCCTAACAATCGCAACTCCTAAAATCTTTGTCACTAATGTTTTAATTCCGAAACATTCAACTGCATAAAGTCAGTAGCAATAAACATCTTTTACACTTTTATTTGTTTTCCTATATTTTCTCAACATAACCATCGTTCATACTATTATTCAAAGTCATTTTTTTTTGTTTAGATTTATTTTTATTTATTATAATCAATATTATATACATACATTTTTCGTAACTTTGTTTTTACATAACATGTAGGTATAACATATAACGCACGAGCCGAGCGAGAAAAACCAGAGTCCTGCTCCAATCATTCAGTCAAGTTCCAGTAACGAATCGGTCCTATTCCTAATTATTGGTTTAGGTTATGTTAGAACTGTGACCCCAACGCACGAGCCGAGCGAGCGTAGCGAGCGTGCCGCGTCAGCGGCCGGCGAAGTGCCAGAACCGAATTGGTCCTTTAGTTATGGTTATGGTAAACTCCCAGGCCATAAGCATATCCGTAAACGAGTCGTATAATAATCATTAAAACTATAAATATCATCTTCTACCCGTATTTACTACTTGTATTTACCAAGTGTAATAAAAAATATATATTTTTATTACACTTGGTAAATATTTCTTTCTGAGCATGAGTGAAAATATTATGGTAAGTATGTTTAGGGATAAAAGCGTTATGATAAAAAACAGTAGGAGTTTAAATATATTTACGTTAATGATGTTAGTAATTAAAATTTTCGGACACATCAGTGTTATGAGCATCGTCGGTAGCACTACAAATAGTATGAATTAAAACTTTAGGATGAAAATTTTTAGGAAGAATGATCATTCGGACTACAAATAGTTAGGAAAAACATTTTCGGGTAAAGAACTTTAGGTGAGCCAATATGGACCCTAATAATCTAAACCAAAATCAAACTATTTTTTACATTTATAAAACACTAGCTGTGCCCCGCGGTTTTACCCGCGTGGAACCTTATCCCATGGGAATTTAGGGATAAAAAGTATCTTATGTGTTATTCCTAAGTATGAGGAACATCTGTACCAAATTTCATTAAAATCTATTCAGTAGTTTTTTCGTGAAAGAGGAACAAACATCCACACTCACAAACATTCGGCTTTATAATATTAGTAGGATAGTAGGATTAGTAAGATATTAGAAATCTAAAAAGTCGTATAAGAAAAAAACAGCCTCAAAATTTTTAAAAATCGTACCTACATTTGTGCCAAACCATTCTTCGTTTGGTATCTCAAAATACGAAACCAAAAAAACGACACGTTTTGAAAAAACCGGTACGTAAGCGATTTGTGCGTCATTTTTTATATATGTTATTGATTGAAATTGAGATTTGAAAACAGATATGCAACAAAGTTTGTTCAAAACTGGTTTGTCTCGTAATTTAAGCGTAGGTTGATCATGGGGTTTGTACATGTAGTATAATTTTTTGCGGTTAGATTTCGTTTATAACAATGTTGAGTAGAAACAAGTAGATTTTATTATCTACTAGCGGCGCCCCACGGTTTCACCCGCGTAATTCCCGTTCCCGTAAGAATATGGGGATAAAATTATGCTAAAAACCTTTCCACTGAATCACTCTATCTATTAAAATAAACCGCATTAAAATCCGTTGCGTAGTTTTAAAGATCTAAGCATACATAGGGACAGAGAAAGCGACTTTGTTTTATACTATGTAGTGAATAACTAATTATAAAATTATAGAGTTTGTTTGTTAGGACGCGTTAATTTCAAAAACTAGTGATTCGAATTATTTTTCTTATCGTGATAATAGAAGTACTTTCCTGTTTTAATTCTGGTAATAATCTAAACATCTACAGGTATCTATTTAATGACATTTTTTTTTATTTAAAATTTAGCCTTTTCTTAAAGGATTAATAAATATACTTACTTTCATAACACAGGTACACATTTAAACAATATTTGTCCTTATATAATTTACAAGCGGCGTCTCGCGGTTTCACCCGCGTGGTTCCCGTTCCCGTGGGAATACGGAGATAAAATAGCCTATGTTACACAGGGTGAATGTAGCTTTCTAATGAAAAAAATTATTATTAAAATCGGTCCAGTATTTTTTGAGTTTATTTGTTACATACAAAAATACAAATCTTTCCTCTTTATGATATTAGAGTAGATGGAGATTTACATATATGATGATATATCATGACGTGATTTAAGATACCTAAAACATTAAATTAAAAATTTAAAAAACCCCCAACACAATTACTTTCAAACCCCCATGACTTTTAAACGGGTCAACCGATTTTCATCAAACATGTCTAAGAAAACTCGCACGTAAGTCCCCTTTAATAAAAAAAAAGCTAAATTGAAATCGGTTCATCCGTTCGGGAGCTATGATGCCACAGACAGACAGATACACACACACACACAGACACGTCAAACTTATAACACCCCTCTTTTTGCGTCGGGGGTTAAAAATATATTATATTAAAAATGCTCTCAGTTCGTCCACTGGACTAATTAAATGCATAGTGATTAGTGCCCTATGGGTTTTACTCATTGCAATGACCATATAAAATATTATGTTGTATATTTGAAATAAATACATTATATAAATATTTATAATAAATTACATAATCGAAGGTCTGTAAGACCTCAATGCAGGGAAAAGCCTCTCTCTCAATGATGATATTAGTAGTGGGGGACTAAAAGAATAGCTTTATAAGCTAATCGCCACACTTGATGCGTGTTGAAGATTCAAATAAATGTTAATTATTATTTGTTTAGCGTAGATATCTATTTATTGTTTCATAACTAATTTATAATAGTTGTTTTTTTTGAAGAGAAGAATGTACTCTTCTTTAAAATCACACACGGGAATGTTACATAGAATAAGTTTTATTATTAGTATTATAAGTGAAGATATTGTTGAAGTGTCTAACTAAATAAATAAATAAAACCTAATTCCTATTTTTAGAATGACATAATGTATCCCATCAACCAAGAGTCGAACCCAGAACCTTCAGTTTGTCAGGAAAATTAACAATAAGATTATATAATTAACAACAAGAAAGAGGTTTTAAAACCAGCCTTATACTCATAAGGCTGGCTTTAAAACCTCTTTCTTTTTGTGAAAGATTATTTATTTTTATTTTTAAGTGCTTCAGTGACGTAGTAGGATCAAAGACCTTACCCGATACGATCCCCGCTTCGTACAAATGTGTTTTCGAATTTTGAAATTATGTGTACTTTTTTTCGACGCTCTTGGTGAAAGAAAACATCGTTTAGAAATCTGTGAAGAAATTCTAGGGTTGTGTGTAAAGTCAACCAACCCTCTTGGTCAGCGTGGTCGACTGAAACCTGCTAGGCTAGCATGACTTCGAAAACGCGATAGATACAGCGATTTATTGACATCCAACGGTCATATTTGATAGAAATGCCCACCATATTTAATTTTACCACATGATTAATTTTATGACATTTGGTCATGCTCGCGAAATCGATATAGCTATTTATTGACATCCAACTGTCAAAATATAATAAATATAGCCGCCATATTTAATTTTATCATATCGTACTACGCCATATTCGTTTGGTCATGCTCGCGAAATCGATATTATTTCGTGGTGTCTATATCATTTATCACGCACAGTCATGCTAGGCAGGCTGATAGCTTTAGCTCAGGATAGACTTAAACATATTAGTTTTTTTAAATTTTAATGTCTTAAAAGCGCTTAACTATTTGATATCAAAAAATAATGTTAGTCTAAAATGTTTTGTACAAAAGAAAATTTAGAAAAATATCCGCGAAATCATCCGACCAAAAGTCGACGCAGATCGCTTGTTCAAAACTCAAAATTCAAAATCTTCTTCGAACGGATTACACGTTCGAAGTTAGCAACAGTTCAAATCACCTGGTTTGGAGATGACGAGTGGTGTGACCAGTTCTGATTAGCCAAGGTCTCCGACACGTGCTACCTGACTGCTTCACACGGGATGATCGCAAATGGTACAGGCGTTTTTTTATTTTACATATCAATAATCTTTTTATTTAAATAATAATAAATAATAAAATTCTTTATTTCATTTTAACAAAGTATGTAATAATATATAGGGCAGGCGTCTCCCATTAGGCTTGAGGGCCTGTGTCGGAAGCCACCGCTCTTCCACATTTAGAAATGAAAACTATATAAATCTTTAGTACAGAGGATGATACTAGTTTAAGTTATTACAAATTTAGTACTAATTACAAACTTATATATATGAAACAAACTTATCTTAATGTAATTACAAGAGTTTTTAATTTATGCCTGACTGTGTGTGCGTGTGTGTGTGTGTGTATGTGTGTGTGTGTGTGTGTGTGAATTTATTTATTTATTTAGTTAGATACTTCAACAATATCTTCACTTATAATACTAATATAAAACTTATTCTATGTAACATTCCCATGTGAGATATCTTTATAGAAGTGTACATTCTTCTCTTAAAAAAAAACAACTTTTTGTAATCTTCTTAAATTTTGGTAACTATATTATACGGGGCTGGAAATTGCCAGCCCGAAAAACGAAAAGCGAGAACACATCTCTTCATTTTTTCACTGCCTCGCCTTTTTAATCGAAATGTTAAAGTATCGCACTGAAAAAGCCCACATCAAAAACTAATGTCTCTCTATAATTTTTATTATTTTGATAATGGGTATTTGATATTAATACAATCACTCTGTATCTTTAGTACTTGTACACGTATAAAAAACATAATAAACGAAGAACAACTATAAAATGACGTGTTCTCGTTCTGACCTTACGTTTGGAATTTTGATTTTGCAAATGTTCAATTTTTCTTAAATAAAAACACACTTTTTTCAACTCAATTGTAACCTACAAGTTTTTACTTGAGGTTTGAACTTATCCATAGTAAATTAGAACATCTACACATATACATCTTAAAGTTGATCTATAGAATCCATACGGAAGCATACGAATATGGTAGTTGCATTTAAAAAAACAATTGCCTGTCTGTTTGTTCCGGCTAATCTTTGAAACGGCTTGACCAATTTTGATGGGACATAAAATAGTAAGTTGCAGTTAGTTTTTACACCTGCACACGCGGGTACCTATACAAGGCCACTGATAGCGCTATATCGGTGGCCGAGTATTGGTCCTCAAAAATTTGAGTCGATACGCAAAGAAGAAGAAGTTTTTACCCCTTTTCACTAGGATGAAACTAGCAGAGTACAGCACAGATTTGGAGGAAAATTACAGCTTGTTATTTTACTCCTATCCTCTTTCAATGACGTCAATGAATAGTCTTAAGTTTCGGATAAGGAGAGTGTTTGTGGCAACGCTTTTTGACGTAGGTTTCCCGTTTGTTGTTTTGAATTGTTCCTTCAAGATCTTCCAACATCTTTTTCATTCATCGGTACAATATACTTTATATTAGCGGCTCCCCACTTTACCTGCGTAGTTCGCCCTCCCGTGAAAATATTGAAATACAATTATACTAAAAACCTTCTCCTTGAATCATTCTAACTATTGCTAAAACCGCATCTAAATCAGTTGCGTTTTAAAGATCTAAGCATACATAGGGACAGACAGCGGGAAGCGACTTTGCTATGTAGTGATACTCGTAGTATCGGCCTATAAAACGCCGATCCTCCCTTTAGTTTTCCCAACAGAAAAAGGGTAGGACAATTGACAACCAGTTTTCTCTCTCACTGATGATATTAGTACAGCTTGGAGGAATGGGGGAAACGTGAACTTTTGGTAAGGTTCTGCTTGGTCCATGTAGCTACGAGCTAAGAAAATAGAAGCATAACAGCAAAAATCGTAAGTAATTCAAGCTCAAGTAGTCTTTGCAAAGTGAGGCATTAGAAAACACGTAACTTTTGACAGGGATTTACGTTCCTCCACTTTGACATTCAAAACATGTAATACCTAACCTAACTATGATATCATTTAGTGATACTTTCATTTGGGGATTACCGCATTACACTTGAACGGACTTTTCTACCTATTGTATTGTAAAATGAACTTTATGTCAATGTGTTTTGAATTCAAAATCTTTGTTCTTATTATTAGTTTACTATCCGTACTCTGCTTTTTTACCTTAAGTTCCTTCTTAGCGGAAGAATAAGATGAGTATCAGTAGTTTAGTAGTTTTTAGTATATTTATTAAAACAATATTGACACAAACGTGAACAATTGGAATCAAACAAATCAATTATTCACCATTTTGGAAGAAAAATATACTACTGTGGCATTTCCTTGAAGTTTCCTTGCGACGAAATCCGACGAATAGATAAATGACCACTTGTCTTCCAACTTCACGTTTCGTAACGCGGCAAAATTACAAGCCGTAAGCAAATATCAATTTCATTCATAAAAAGGAACTTTCTGTTCTATACGTCTAACGTAATTGCCATTTGTCTAGGGGGGCTGATAATTATGTATCTGCAGCTAGCCTAACGTAGTTCAGTAGTTAAAAACTGTGTTTTGATAGATCTATGAATTTTGTCTAGATGTTTCAATGAGTTACCATTGGCATAGCAGGCGACGTCACTATTATACACCCCTATTTTGAATTCGAGATACTTAATCACACAGCTAATGTAAACGACGGGTGACAATATAAAAGTGAAGTTAGTTTTTTTCTTTTGCTTTTATTTAAAAAGTTATGATAAGTCAAAGTTTTTCAAAATCCCGCCGAATTTTATTGTTATTCTACACCAAACAACCGCCGAACGCTGCGATACACAGCTGAGCGCGGTCAACGACCCGAGTCGTCACAGAATACTTGATAGCTAGTGTGCCATCTGGTAATACGGCATTTATTTAGTATTTTTTAAAGATAAGTAATCGACTATCATTTTTGATATTTTTATTGGATATATGGATACAGTTACTGCTACAGATATTCTGATTTTAATAAGTCCCATATTTTCAAAATAGGGGTGTATACTTGGTCGTAATTTAAACATATTACATACATTACAATCATAATTAGTGCGCTATGAGAATAACAAGGATTTAAAAGCTATTTATTTATTTAATTAAATTAATTAGGTAACCTGAATCATATTATTTTAGAACAAAACAAACGCCATTAATAAAATCAAAACAAAGATTTTTCGAAAAATTATGTAACAATTGTATCTTCCTTATTATTTCCTCTTGTAAGTGCGAACAGTGATTTCCTCCACCAATTATGATGTAACTCTAGTTCAATAACAGAATTACAACAAAAACTAATTAACCGCATTTGGGGCTAAAGCATAAAACTGGAAATAGAAATAAAATTAATAACAACACATGGAAAACATTCAAATTTAAGTATGTTTATGTTTTTTTTTACTATTTTCGTAAATTAATACTTGGAGTAAATAGTAAACAGTAAACACCTAGACTAAGATAAACAAAGATGTTTATGCACACAAATGTTCTTAAACGGGAATTGAACCCATAATTTTATTGGCATAGCAGGCAGGACCACTCACTACCACTACACAAGATACTTAGTTGTAGAGAAGCGATATAAATTCTCATACAGAAAATTGTGATGCTGATTGCAAGAACGCAGTTTCGTATGGCCAGAAATCACTCTACTTCTTTCTAAATTAAACTTAATATCACAACAATGCGTAATGCGAATCAATTCGCAGGGTAATATAAATCAATTCGCAAGTTTTTGGGAAGCGTCATAAAACTCGAACATGTCCGTAATATTCCACGATGTTCGGACAAAATGCAGTTTTATCCTTTGACCTTTAAACGAACAAAACATTCACGTAACTAAGATTCTAAATATATCTTTAATAATACTTGTTATTTATTTAGAAGTAGTATAGTATCGAAAATATATTTTAATATTCTTAACTTAATAAAAATATTTTTTGTGTTTTAGCTTATTCTAGTTGAACCTAGGTTTTAGACTAAGTTGCTTCGCTTTTAATAAGTAGGTTTTATTTACACAGATTTATTTCGTACATACCACTAGACTGTCAAGAAGTCCAATAATTATTTTAAATACTAGGTGTGCCCCCAGTTTCCTCCGCGTTAAATTATTTTATACATACCTACACATAAACTTTCCTTTTGAATTACTCTATCTATAACTGAAAACTACATTAAAATCCGTTGCATACTTTAAAAGATCTAAGCGTACAAAGAACGGGAGCTACTTTATTTTAAATGTGCCCCGCGGTTTAACACGCGTGGAACCTTGTCCCGTGGGAATTTTGGGATCAAAAGTATCCTATGTGTTATTCCTAGGTATGAGGAACATCTGTACCAAATTTCATTAAAATCCATTCAGTTGTTTTTGCGTGAAAGAGGAACAAACATCCACACATCTAAACATCCACACTCACAAACATTCGGCTTTATAATATTAGTAGGACTACATAAATATAAAGATTAATAAATAATTTCAACTCTAAAGTTGAATAAACCTTTAGAACAAAAGCTTATTTAAGTTTTAATTATGTATTTATCAGTTTTGCGTCATTGCTTCCACTGTTATATATTATTAGTATGTAC
The DNA here is from genome assembly GCA_958496195.1 of Timandra comae. NCBI lineage: Eukaryota > Metazoa > Arthropoda > Insecta > Lepidoptera > Geometridae > Timandra > Timandra comae. Next base: position 1,260,203 of record OY292363.1, read on the forward strand.
TTATGTATGTATGATAAATTTAATTAACGTCCAGCTTATCGTAAGCTACCTACAAACAATATTTCATATTATTAGTTCACTTTACAATATTATGTTTAATTATTTGTATAATTGTTATAATTTTAATATGTACAAAAAAAAACACATTTTCCTCGTTAAATTTGTGGCGTGAATGTTTGAATATTAAATAGTTACATGGGTAGTAAAATATACGATATATCCGTAGTTTGTTAATCTATGATAAAACAGGTTCAGTTGATATCGATTAATAGAATGATTAAAATAATAACGTATAATGGAGCCTAACTAGTATTTTTGCATCTAGGTTTTCAGAACCTAACGGTCTTACCTAATCGATGTTTAAACACTCTCTAGACCACTTTTCAGTCAAACATGTTTTTGGCATGTTAGACCGTGATTTAATTTTTCTTACCACAAATCGTTGTCCTGCTCTTGTCTTGAGAAAAATTGTTTTAATCATTGAATAAGGATCACTGTACTGATTCTCTATGGTTTTAATAAAATACGTATGGCAATACTTAAAAATCATTTTAAACTGTGTTTCAAATTTAGACTTCGTTTTGTAGTAAGACCGCTTGTAAGTATTTACTTTCGTTCATACAGAAGTCGATATACTTAAGTACTTCACTATCACTTCATTGAATAAATCAAAGTCGCTTTCCGCTGTCCGTCTATGTACGAGTATGCTTAAAACTTAAAAATACGCAACAGATTTTTATACCGTTCCTTTTAATTGATAGAGTGTTTCAAGAAGAAGGTTTTTAGTATATTTTATCGTCACTTGCTCACGAGTACGGGAACTACGAGGGTGAAACCGCGAGGCGCTGCTAGTTATTCATATTTTATCATTTGATTAGTAATACTATGAACTTAAATATAAAATGCATTGACTAAGCGGGTTTTAACGTACATAGTTATGAAATTCATTGTTCGACAATTTATTGCAAAAATATATGTGTCATACGAGATAGTTGTAACTGCGCCAAATATAATGAACAATCATTACTTATTAGTAAGTAATTTACGAGTATAAAATCACGTAGACTTACTACCAAAATGGCTTAGTTTTTTGGGTTTCAGATAATCCTTACTTATATTACATATGCGAAAGTTACTCTGTCTGTCTGTTACTTTTTCACGGCTAAACTACTAAACGAATTGACTTGAAATTTGGTACAGGGGTAGCTTAAGGTCCGGGAAAGGACATAGGCTATGTTTTATCCTGAAATTCCCACGGGATCGGGAACTACGCGGGTGAAACCGCGGGGCACAGATAGTATTACATATGCGAAAGTAACTCTGTCTGTCTGTCTGTTACCTTTTCACGGCTAAACTACTGAACCGATTGACTCGTAATTTGGTACAGGGGTAGCTTGTGGTCCGAGGAAGAACATAGGGTTGAACATAGGATGTTTTGTCCCTAAATTCACACGGGATCGGGAAATATGCGGGTAAAACCGCTGGGCTCATCTAGTTTATAATAAGTACTTTATTTTGTCATTAAAGATTGTAAAAATAGCTTTGAAAACCACATATTTTTTTCACTAGTCACTGTTAAATAAATCGAATTTCCATATTATATAAATATTATTTAGGGTGGTAAGTAGTTCATATAAAAATAATTGTTTTCCTTAATTATGAACCAGATTACATTAATCCAAAATATTATATATATTTATAAATAATGCAAATTATAATCAATTTATTTATATCAAATACACCTTTCAAGTTTATAAAGAATTTAAAATATTTAATGTACTTTAGAAAATTATTCATATTTCATTTATTTATTAATACTCATACATTGATATTTAAAAACAACAAATTAAATTAAAAAAAATAAAAATAAAAATTTAAATAACAATAGGTACTTACACAACTTAAAGTTATAGATACGTAAATATATAATAAATATATATTATAAATTGGAATACTACTATCAATAAAAAAAAATTAAATGTTTTCTTCAAACATTGAAACATTCCTTGGACTATCTATCAACACACAACTTAAATCTTTATACAGACGCATTTAGACAAACGCTAAAAGGTATTTAGGCATGAATTTATATTAGACCCACAACTGCGAAGAAATTCTGATGTTGTGTATGAAGTCGATCAATTCGCACTTGGCCAGCGTGGTTGGTTGACCCTAATTCAGGGTAGGCTCGAGCCCCTCGGTGGGAACATATATGAGCTGGTGATAATGATTATATTAGACCTGGCCATGTCCGGAGCGAGCCGTGTACCGGGTCTTAAAGAACGCTCATCTATACCATGTGTGTACTGAGGCCCGCACATAATATAAATCATCCATACGTACACGTAAAATAAAAAATAAAAACCCTTAGGAGGATAGTCGAGCTGGAGCTTTCCATACAAACGTATTCCCGTGTTTCGTTTCTGGATAATGCATCTAGAGCAAACATTTTTTTTCATTAAATGTGGTCCTGCTATGTTTACATAAATATATTTTTTTCTAGATGATTATCCAGGAAGGACACTTAAGCTTAAGCATTTGCAAAAAAAAGTTAGAAAAAACCGCGGGGAACACCTAGCATGCACTAAAACAGTAACAAAAACCCACATATTACCTTGATACGTTACGTAAAGTCCCCGAGCAAGGCTTCCCTTGATCACCCGTGAGGTGATTACTAATGCGGCGGTGTCTTCGGGTCAAGACCCTGTCGGCATGGCCACCGCGAGCCCAGATAGGACCACTCACATTATGATCTGAATATCTAATGATAACGAAGCCTAGAACTTGTGTCTTGTCCGGCATACAAGGTTGAACTTGATATCATTTAAGAGATGAGAGACAAACAAAATGTCTGTCATCTCTTAAATGATATCAAGAGACATTATTTTATGGGGTTGGTCTTGGTCTGTCTAGAACACAATTTGACTATATTTGGTTTTAGCCTAGAGCTTAAAGTGACTATACACAATAGATCGAGCACTCAAATCTCCTGAAGTGCACTTTGACGAGCTGTCGTACTAACATCAAACATCACCAACATTGTACGACAAAATCATCAACATGCCTTCAAAAGTCTAGATTTAACCAAAATAATTCATTATTACCCTCTGGGTTGTGGAGGTCTGAAAAGGCAGTCGCTCCAGTTAAAACATCATTCTGTTATTCCGCTACATCAAAATATAGGAATACAGGGAGTAGAAGGACTGGGCTCTAGATGGAACTGTGTGATTAGGTCAAGGGTGTTGTACATATTTACGAATTGCAGCACAGCTAGGTAAGTTTATGCTCGCTACTAAGTATAATAGTTATTTATGGTACAAGTGAGGTAAGTTGGTGATTACTTCCGAGGCGCTATTGAGGCCCGAGCCGTCAGGCGAGGGTCTGAAGATAGCCGAGGATAGTAATCATCAATACTCGCGTGTACCATACAACGTTTTTCAACACATTTGCGAAGAAATTATCATTTTTCGCTAATAAATAAACAGTTTTTCTATTCGCGCGCATCCAACACAACAATGGTGATCGCCAAAGACTAAAAGAATATATACTTATTAAAAAAAACGAATGAATAAATGAATGGAATCGACCATAGACCTACCAAAAGTAAGGCAACATAGTTGAAGTTTGTTTTTAAATTGTATGGACACAATTTTTTTGGAATCGAAACTTTTTTAAAATGAAAGCAATTTAAAAAAACAATCTATAACTCACTAGTGAATAAAACGTGTCGTTATTCAACTGTTTTTGCACAAATAAGAGCCCCTTTATGAGCAAGTGTGTTGAAAAATTGATTTATGGTACTTTAAGATAACTAAATAATTTAATATATAGATAAATATTTATGGTATTTTAATATAATTATGCTGTACACTAGCTGTGCCCTGCAGTCTCACCCGTGTATGTTTTACTTGCTTACTATCATCGTTTCTTTCAAACAAAGTTATTTTTATTTGTATTTTATTTGGACTAAAGGGTGTTAAAGAGATTAACCGCCTAGTAGACTTATAGTCTACTCGTCTGCTAAGTACGAGTATTTTGCTCAGAGAATAAATTATACTGTACTTCATAATGAATTTATATTTAGGTAGTATTCAATTTGCCGTAAATAACTTTGTCCTACGTCATGGTCACAATAATTACAAGCACAATAATGTCCAATGTAATTATGTATAAAATTTCTGATAAATAATAGAATTATTATGCACCTAATTGTTTATTTTTTCCCTATTTTATAATAATTTAGAACCCTGCCATCTACCAGCATTCCTTTGAACTAAATTAGCGAAGTCCTTAAAATAGTAATGCTATTCATCGCTAGATGGCGCTACATTATAAATATTCTACTCACCGGTAGATGACACAGGAAACATTTAAAAATTAAATTCTGTATCTATGTCACTATGCCGAATAAATTTACTCTCTAAACGTTAAATTATGTTTAGCAAATTTTTTTTTCTTCATAATTGTAAGGACAAACTTTGTGTGAAATGTACATTTTGACAATTCAAGGAAACATTGTGCATAGCTGAGAAGGTTATCTAAAAGATTATAAAATCACAGAAAATCTCTTATATAAATACTTTGATTATTTTATAATACTCTGATAACATTTTGATTATTTTCTTACATTATCATTTTGATGTAAAAAGTGCTCAAGCAGCGCCCCTAGCGGCCATTTAATGAACTAAAAAAAAATCGTTTCAAAAAATAAATTACCTTATGCATATTAGTTATTACAACGAATAAAATAAACTAACTAAAATTATTTAAAAAGCGATTAAATACAATTAATTACAATAATACCATGACATTGAACTATTCATGTAATATTATTGTAGTTATGTATGAAAATGTAATTCTCGCGATAACCGCGGGGCGCCACCGGCGTGCGTCATCGGTCTAATTTTTATCAAGAGTTTACGACTTTTGTAGTGTTGTATTGTATTGTACCTACCTTTTTTATTACCAGTAGTACATATTGCTACATATCAATCATTTTCTCTTAGATAGAAGGTTTATTTTGGTTGTTAAAGATATTTTAGATTTACTTAGATCAATACTATATTCTTAGAAAACTTTGCGTTAAGTACCTAAATAAAGATGATCCATTTAAGTCCTGTTAATTACAAGACCCATTAGGTATTTAACATACGATCTTACTACTCGTTATGACTGACGATAATGTACTTATTATAAGTGCTACAACAAATAGATTTAGTTTAAGGTACATCCATCCTACTTATGGCACAGATTACTAAATATTTACTACGTATGGTTTTATTTTATTCATATCTAGTCAACCTAGTATGTAAAATAAGTACATAGGTACTTAGGTAGTTACGTAAAAAGCGTGTACTTGAAAAATATTCAAATTCGCACCAATTTGTTCCCATGACATATAATTATTGTCACATAACGATCAAATTATCTGACGGTTTCAACAATAGCACAATAGAGCACCCAAATATACGGTGTCAGGGCGGCCATCTTGTGGTCACGGTTGCCGCCATTTCACGGTTAATTGGCGGGAAACACGGAAACGCGCGAAACGCTGCGACCTCGAGTCTTCCGCGGCTCGCAAAAACATCAATCCTAAATCCCTTTCGGATAATTAACAATGGAATTATGTGCTAAATTTAAATGTCTAATTAAATTATTTTCTTCAGAAGTCTATAGAGAAACATCGGTCAGCTAGGTAGACCTAGACTCAGTAGCAATCACTATTCTCCACACTTTCATGTACAGTGTTCAACAAGTGTACATGTGACTTGAGTATTTCCCGCTATTTTACTTTCGTGAATTTCCCCATCGGATTACTTACAAGATAAAAAATATACTTAGCACTCATCGCTACATATAAAACAAAGTCGCTTTCTCTGTCCCTATGTATGCTTAGATCTTTAAAACTACGCAACGGATTTTGATGCGTTTTAATAGATAGAGTGATTCAGTGGGAAGGTTTTTATCATAATTGTATCCCCATATTCCTACGGGAACGGGAACTACGCGGGTGAAACCGCGGGGCGCAGCTAGTATTTAGATAATTTACTGTCAGTAAAGGCCTTTCTCAAATAACTACTTAGTTTATCGGAACTAATAAGTATACTAACTATTTCTACTAACTCTTTCGCACTTCTTAAAACGTAAAGAATACCTTGAAATCCATAATCCATCTTTTGTTCTTATTCTCGGGAAGCCATTGCGTTATAATGACTTCGAGAAAACTTTGCCAATACAAAGAAAGGTTCGAGATTGATCTTTAACTTGAAGAAAGAAATGAAAACAACTTATAGCGATAAGACATTATTATTTGTGTTTTTATGGTTGCTCAAACATGTAATACTTATCGGAATCTAAAATAAGTACTTGGTACTCAAAAACATTTATTTTCTTTGATTTTCTAAAAACACAAATGAACGTAAAAAAGTATCTATCATTCATAACAGTTCCTTGATGCTTATGTAAGTAAGTACCTTTTTTTTTTTTTTTAACGCAGTGAAAATGCATAGAACTGCATACCACCGTGAGCCGATATTGGGAGGACCCACGGGGCATGTAGGGCTCTCCCAGCCAGAAGGGCTGGGCCTACCCACTAAAAACACAGCGACTTCCGTCCGCGTTACATTGGGGTGCCGTAGGATCCCGAGGGGGATTTCTACTACGGCACTCCAACGCCGGGCCCACACTAAAGGCGGCGCCCCCCTCCTTGAGAGGACCTCTCCGGAAGTGAAGACGTCCCCGACTACTGGTACCGAGGGCAAGCGTCCTCCCCGACGCTCGCCCTTTTTACCAGAGCTCAGGAAAATCCCAGCCCCCCCTCACTGACCCCCTCACATTAACGGGCACAGGCAACTGCGTCCGAAATGTGGGGGGCCGCGCGCGCCAACGGGACGATCCAGAGTCCCGGGACCCCGGGCCGTCCGGCGGACGCGCGCAGACGGGCGCGATGACCCCCCTCGGCTGATTCACCAATGAGGATCACCGCCTCCCTTTAGGTCCTGAACTGGCGGGTTAGGGACAGTTATCACCGCCCTATACCGGCCGGTAGGGGACCTCGGACCGGGATATGCCCAATTGAGCTCCCCCCGACCCTTCTCTCGCCGAGGCATTCCTAATTAGGATTCCCCGGTTACGAAGGCCCGGGTGGGAGGAGGTGCGCGTAGCGCCTCCTTCTCCCACCCGGCCTCCTGCGGCGGAGCGGGTCATTGGCCAGTGCCTCACGGATCCGCTCATTCGCCTCCTTCTGCGAAATCACAGCCTCGCAGAAGATGACGGCCGCCCTCCACGACGCCTCGCTGTCGAGCATTGCCTCTACCAGGCTCGACAGCGATAGCGCCCCTCCTCCTATCTGCGCCGCCAGGGTCTGTCTCTGTAGATCCCAGGCGGCACACTCCATCAGAGTGTGGTGCGCCGTATCTACTGGTGCGCCGCACTCGTGGCAGACTGGGGTGATCTCCCGCTGCGCTATCCTGTGCAGATACTCCCCGAAACATCCATGTCCGGAGAGTATCTGTGCCAACCTGAAAGTTATTGCCCCGTGCCGCCGAGTAACCCATCTGGAGAGGTAGGGGCGGATGGCCTCCGCCGTCCCTCGGCCAGCAATTGGCGACCGGAGCGCCTCACTCCACCGTTGAATCAGAGTCTCATCTGCCGCGACTCTGACCCGACATATCTCCTCCAAACAAGGCCGGTGACCCCGGGCCCTAGCGTCCCCCCTGTAACGGTGGACCGCCGCAAAGACTTCTGCCTGAAGTTCCCACGGCGGATCCCCCGCCAGGAGGGTATGTAAGTAAGTACCTAGATTAATCGTTAATAAGTATTCTCAATTCAATAATAATATTAAGTACTTACTTTATTATAATTTTAAAGATTTCATTGATACAAACCAAGATGTGATCAAATGTTTTTTTTTTCTCTGCTGTACAAGAGAGACATACTTACATTACAATAAAGTCATGACGCGAGAAAAACCACGTAGCACGTATAACATAACATAATCATTCACTACATCACCTCATTATAGTAACTGACCCCTAACTAAGTTCGAAACTTGTATCTAGGGTATCAGAAACTACGCACACACTCATTCACACACACACACCCAGACCGAGACAAACATTTGTGGTTCACACAAATATTCACCCCGCGCGGGAATCGAACCTGCAACCTTACGGATGGCAGTCCGGCATGGTGACCACTCTGCCATCGAGGTCGTTTATTAATTAAAGATTTCATTGATGTAAACCGATCCTGATCAAATGATTTTTTTTCTTTCTTATACAAGAAAGACATAGGTACCTACTTACTTACATTACAATAATGTCTTATGGAGATAGAAATGACGCGAAAAAAAACACGTAGCACGGAGGGTATGGTACATATAAGTACTTACTTAGGTTTTTATAAAAATGAATGAACCAACTTGAATTTAATTATTTCTTTAATTGTTTTTACTTTCATTCACAATAAGCAAGTCGAACTGGGTGACCATGTATCTAAAGTACAGTAAATAAATCCATTCAAGTTTTAAAGGACATTATTTGGTCAATGGGTCAAGATAAACCTTTTTAATCTGGTTTCCTTTTATCAAATAAGTATTTACTTTGTTTTAATACCTTTTGAAGCCTTTTAATTTTATTTGTGAGTCATTGTCAACCTTTAATTTTGAAAGTGTCGATTTTACCACTTCGTGAATGAAACATTTACTGCTTTCCATATAGGTACGGTGCCTGTAATACAGGGTAGCGACTAATGTAAATTAAATAATTAAAATGTAGGTACTTATATTAGAACCATGATTGCCCTAGTAACCCTCTGATTTATATTATAAGTCATCCGTTCTCCAAACTACCAAACTACAGTATCTTAAAAAGATTTCGTTTTTCGTTTCGTTGATCATAAGTTTATAGATCAGACAAACTTGTCATATGGATAGGAAGATTAGGTAGTCGCATGGACCTACTTACAGTGGAACATCATGTGTTCTATAATTAAATTGGTTGAGGAAATAAAGGAAAACATGAATAGAAATGATAAAAAGAAACGTGGGGAAAACTCTTTATTCTGGTTTATTTTTTAACAAATCAATTGTACTCGTATTACATTCATATTAAAATCTATTGATTCTATTAATAAAACAATACGTCTTATGTTTTGTTTAGAAAAATAAACTAGTCTAAAAATTCTATTCTATTGAAATAGTTGCTAAGAATACACGAGTTATGAATAGAATGTGATACATTGTGGCATAAATAGTACTTATTTGAATGCGAAGAAAAATAGACAATACTATAGCAATTTAAAAAGTGTTTTGGCATCTCAAAGAATGGCGTTGTGTTTTCTTACAGCATTAGTTCTTAGGGTGGATAATCCTCATTGCTGATCATCATAAATATTTTATACATTTTGGGCGTCAAAGAATCACTTAAAAACGTCAAAACAGTTACAAAAGAAAACTTATGATAAAGGTGCTCCTTCACCAAGAGAATTCGCGTGTAATGTAACGTTACAGAGCATTACATCAGTGAAGGAGGAGAACCGAGCATTACAATGCGCACCTTGTAATTTATTAATTGTGTTGTAATTATTACACGCGAATGCTCGTTAGTCAGGGAGGTATTATTGTAATGCTCAAAGACGAATCTGTAACGTTACATTACACGCGAGTGCTTCCGGTGAAGAAGCACCTTACAATAACATAATGACAATTTAATATTTAAAAGAACACATTTTACGGCAAGGATGTGTCTTCTTTTCGTAAATAGTAAGTACATAAATGTAACAACTATAGAAGAATAAATTACAATAATTATAAAGATAATAATAGAACCACTCAGTGAGAAATTGTCTTGTGCTATAATTAAACTTTTCCAGAACTTATACCTATTTGTTACCCCACAGATATGATTTTTCTATTTGCGTCAAGGTTTAAAAAACCAAAAGTCATCCCATTAAGTAAGTACTACAAATTTTTCCACGATCACGAAGGAAGTTAATCATTGATCATTAACCGATCATCTCCTCCCCGTGTCACTCATTGAATGTGTACAGTCACCATCAAAAGTATGTATACGTACCTATAGAAACACTAGTCATGTCCCATGGTTTAACCGGCGTTAGCTTCGCTATCATTGGAGTGTGATAATGATATCCTTACTAATATTATAAATGAGAAAGTAAGTCTGTCTGTCTGTTACCTTTTCACGGCTAAACTACTGAACCGATTGTCTTGAAATTTGGTACAGGGGTAGCTTATAATTATAAAGCCTTCGATAAATTAAAAAAAAAAATTCATTAATTGTTGATTTTGAGTTACCTCGCTCAGAAATCAAACCCACAACCTTATTTCTCAGTACGGCGATAGTGATCACTCTGCCCCTAAAGTCACGATTGTAACTAGTATCCTTGTACCTTTCATACTTTTATACTTACTATACTATGGGTAAGTAGAGTCCATAGAAACTTACACATGACATAGAAAACCATACATCATAATCATGACGAATACCACACGTAATAATAATAAAATAGTATCAATAGTAGCTAGCAGGAGCGAATTTACGAGGAGTACTAACATTGTGCAAATAGTCACCTCACCCTACGGAGGGTAGTTCAAGGCCACATGCAGTAGAATTACTCTTATTGACCTTCGGGTAGCGGTAAATAGGGTACTCCATAGAACAGACGTACCGTAGTAGGTACTTACTATGAGTCTATGATTCAAGTTAGTTTTGACGGTAGTAAAAACATTAAATTAAAAATTTTAAAAAACCCCCAACACAATTACTTTCAAACCCCCATAACTTTTAAACGGGTCAACCGATTTTTATCAAATATGTCTAAGAACACTCGCACGTAAGTCCCCTTTAATAAAAAAAAAACTAAATTGAAATCGGTTCATCCGTTCAGGAGCTATGATGCCACAGACAGACAGATACACACACACACAGACACGTCAAACTTATAACACCCCTCTTTTTGCGGCGGGGGTTAAAAATAATAAATGAATAAAATAAGAACCATTTCTTGCTTAAACTAGGTACATACAAAGAGAAAAAAGAAATCATTATAAAAACCCATTTAAGCAATGGGTTGTGGCTCAGCTTGTGCTGCCCGAAATAAACTTAGTTCATTTCGAGCAGCGCTGGTTTGCACCCACCCCTGTTCCCTTTGGTGTTATGATAAAACTGGTTTGAAAGATCAGAAATAAAAATATTTTAGTAAGTACATTTTTATTTTTTAGTTATTTATGTATCCTACCTAACATTAAAAATCTACATATATTTACACAAATATGAACCAGTCATTTTGTTTCGTTGGGAAATTAAAAATAAATTAGTTAAAAAAAATAACAGCCTTACTAATAAAAAATACCCACTGTGTATATTCTTGATATAACGAGTGTGAAGGATATTAATTATTCGTTATATCAAGAATATACACAGTGGGTATTTTTTATTGGTAAGGCTGCTACTGTAAAAAAAGTAACTCAGAGGTCACTTATATCCAAAAATTCATGAGTTCCTCAGAAGCGAGAACACAAGTAAAGCCGCCCGGCATCGCTACTCAAATTATTACCCCACTTCTAGAGCAGCATAGTAAAAATAATAAATAAAAGTGAAGCGTTCACTTAAGCATACGTATGGTTATTTCGGCCTTCCTTACAAGGCCCGGATAGCTCAGTCGGTAGAGCATTGGACTTTTAATCCAAGGGTCCAGGGTTCAAGTCCCTGTTCGGGCGATTATTTTTGCTTTTATTTTTTGTTATTTTTACATTAATATTATTTTTATTATTTCAAGCAATTTTAATAAATAAATAACGTTTATTTAAGCGGAAGTGATTTAGCGTGACAAAATGCTTTAATTATATAAAGTTATGCGAGATCTGTGTAATTTGAAATCACCGGTGTGTGACCTATTATATGTGTTTTTCTTATTACAAAGCATTTTTCAAACTCTTATCATAGTTATTTTATACAATTATCATGGTGGACTGTGTTTATTTATTAAAACTATGTATTTCACGCGGTATTACTCATGTTTAGTTGTTTTGAGTTTTAGGATCAGCGCCTCTAGTGGTCGTTTTGGAAACTAAACAAAATTTTAGAAGGATTATTCAAGTCGACGCGTTTATTTTTTAATTACCTAGAAGTACAATTAAATAATGTTTTACAGTGCTAACTAATATTAATTATTATTTTCAAATTATTTGAACTATTAACTTCGATAAATTGTAACATTTTTAGTATAGAGGTTTTTCATTCATTTCCAACAACGTTTTTCGGAGATTTGCTTGCAAAAAGTTTAATTAACTAAGTACTAAAATGTTTAAAAATATCAATTTTTAATGTTGAAAAGATACAAAACAAACACAGAGTTATAGCTTTAGAAAGTTTTTCTTTACATTAGTCATCAAAAGTGACATTATAATCAATTACCAATTACTTAATTGCCTTAAAGACTTTAAAGCCGTGATTTAAGGAAATCATTAAATTACTTCGTTTCTGCGGATATCGTGGGAATCCCTGTAACATGTTGTGCATATCAGTAGGTCTAGGTCTAACATTTTTAGGTACATAAAATAAAATGGCTTCCAAAGATGAGACAATTTAAAAATAGGTACTTACTGGTAATTAATAAACAACATATTATTAATTTACAGTCAACATTTTTTACCTGTAATGAGAACCGAATTGAGGAACGCGCCGATCACTGCCAAAAATAGAAATGTTCTAACGAACTGAGTTATAGCAGCGCCACACCCCACCTGTTGAAAATCATGAATTTTTGAAAATAATGAATGAAGCTTATTATAATACATATATACCTATCTTAGGATTAAAAAGAAATTAAATACATACCTAATTTGAAAAATAAACGCCTCCTTTCCAGTAATTCTTTCAATAAATGAAGTCAACAATATAAGAAAAATATTTATATTACAGTCTATATGCCGTTAAATACCTCAATACATGTGCTCGTGATAGTCAAGGTAAATTATAAACAATGAAAATGGTTCAGAAGAAATATTGGTTCAATATAAATTAAATTGGTGTCACATGCTCAAAGCGAAATGTTTGGAATACAAATTTTATTACCGTAAAAGTAATTCGTATTGAACTCACGTATGTATTGATAATGCAGTTTAGTTTCGTGGTTGATAACCGCTTCAAGCGCTAAAGCAGCTGCCGTTACATGTTCATTCGCGATATTTCTTCGGCAAACAGCGCACTCGCCGTCCGTAAGCGCTTCATTCACATTCGCGCGTCCGTAGCTATTCGACGCCGGACACGGTACAAACATTTAACGTAAAAAGTTCCTATTACTTTACAACCAGTGACAAAAACATTCCATATCTGTGATAAATTTAAATTTCGAACTAGTGCTGTGATAAAAAAATATTAGAAAAAAAAGAATGTCCCGCGCCTCGTCTTTCAAAACGGTATTCTAAATTTGATTTGAATTTAAAAATGACAAAATATAAACTGAATAATACCCTGCGTTCAGCCCCGGAGGTAACACTGACCGCGTACATGACTGGCAACACCAACACGGAAGGGAAGAAGGACGAGAGACACTATCCAGTGCCGGAGTTAGATTCCAATCAAAATGATAACATAAACATTGAGTCTAATAGAAATTTGGAGGGGAAATGTCACGTTTCGTGCGATTTTCTGAAGCAATCGGATAAGATAGCGGCCTCGTTGTTGAAGCAGGAGTGTGATAAGTTCGGTCTGAACGAGCTGAAGGTGGAGGGATTGGATAAAGAGGTGTGTTTGTGTGAGAAGTATAATGGGGGGTGCAAGCTGTGCCCGCGGCCGGGCCTGGCGCCGTCCCTGGTCGACTCCTGTCATGCCTGCCATAGGACTAATTGCTCTACAATATTTTCAAGTAAGTACTCTTTTTTAGACCAAAAATACTTTCTCGAAAAAAGTGATGCTCCATACCTATATTTTAATTAATTACGCATTTTTACTTATATTTTTATTCTTATCTAACTATCATAATGTTGTCATGACAATAAACACGATTTTGTAAGCGCAGATTTTTTCTGTACGTCACCTAGTTCTCGTCTCTACCGAGATCGGAGATCTTGACCGATTTCCAAACTTGCTAAAGTTACAAATAACCATTTAGGATACCTATTCATGTTTTCAAAAACTTAACTAATTTAATAATAGGTATTCAATGTCATTTACCTATACTATTCATGAACGTATGAAACATATTGTTTTAATTGTATTCATGTCATTATTTTGAAAACATACGTCATTGTGCATAATTTAACGGCCTAAACAATTTACTAGACTGCCCGTGTCTTTTTTGTTTGATAAAAACTACTCATATTTCGCGGCTCAAAAAAATCTTTCGTTTGACCTCACCCTTAACTTAGAGACTATAATAATGACGTAGAAAATTAAAAAGTTATAGGTACTTAGTTAAAAATTCTGTTTGAAATATCATCCCCAACTTTTCTTAGCACAAGATATAGGCGAAATTTAAGATAAAAAATAACTAAAATAATTTTGAGGAAGAAATATTTATTAATTTAAATAATCTACGTCATTAAAATAAAGTTAATTGATTTAAAAATATTACTACAAAGTAATCTTATAAATATGAAACATTAATGTCCATTGTATATAAAATATGTATAATATGAATAAAATAACAATAAAATATAATATTTTTATTTTATTTTTCCATAACAATAATATTTATTCATACAAGTTAAAGATACCTATTTTATTAATCTCCTTAAATATACAAGAATTCCATATTAATTTTATTAAAATGTCTTATGCAATAGATAAATAGTAACAAGTAAAAAAGTGTTTGTAACGTTAGATCAATATAACATTAAATTAAAAATTTAAAAAACCCCCAACACAATTACTTTCAAACCCCCATAACTTTTAAACGGGTCAACCGATTTTCATCAAACATATCTAAGAACACTCGCACGTAAGTCCCCTTTAATACAAAAAAAACTAATTTGAAATCGGTTCATCTGTTCGGGAGCTATGATGCCACAGACAGACAGACACACACACAGACACGTCAAACTTATAACACCCCTCTTTTTGCGTCGGGGGTTAAAAAATTGATTCTAGCAGTTCCAAGACAGGCTGAATTGCTTGTAAAAGTACCAGTTTATTTCATTTCTTTGATTATCGCGAAATGAATTAAATCATATTTTAAAGAGTATTCGTTGTAAGTATAATACACCTTACCTGGGTCTACTACAGATTGTGTAAAGAAATAAGCATAAGCATAATCATTCACTACATCATCTCATTATAGTAACTGACCCCTAACTAAGTTCGAAACTTGTATCTAGGGTATCAGAAACTACGCACACACTCATTCACACACATCCAGATCGAAACAAACATTTGTGGTTCACACAAATGTAAAGAAATAATTATAACTATGAATTAAATCAGTTTTAAATTAATTTTATTGTAATTCAGTAGTTAAAACGAGATTATTATTATGTAAACAAGTTCCATGTTTTCCGGAAACAATAAACAATAAATCAAACTATTGGGAAGAACAATAATTTCCAAATATTTATTTCCGTAATAGTTTTACATAAATATGAATACGATTTTCAATCATACTATTCTAAATATACAAAGGTATAATATAACTCAAAGGTGACTGACTGACTGACTGACATATGTGATAGTAATATATCAACGCACAGCCCAAACCACTGGCTGGATCGGGCTGAAATTTGGCATACAGGTAGATGTTATGACGTAGGCATTCGCAGAGAAAGGATTTTGATTGATTCTACCCCCAAGGAGATAAAAGGGGGAAAAACCAAATTCTGCCGGAAGACATTATTCTACGCGGACGAAGTCGCGCAAAAGCTAGTATCATAATAGAGGCAGAGTTTGTTTGAAAATCGAATCATAACTTACAATGCATGGTTACTTGTGTCTGTATGTGACTTTGTCAAAGTAGATTAATTATAACAAAAATTTAAAAACCCCCAACACGATTACTTTCAAACCCCCATAACTTTTAAACGGGTCAACCGATTTTCATCAAACATGTCTAAGAACACTCGCACGTAAGTCCCCTTTAATACAAAAAAAACTAAATTGAAATCGGTTCATCCTTTCGGGAGCCACAGACAGACAGATACACACACACACATACTCGTATACACACACACACACAGACACGTCAAACTTATAACACCCCTCTTTTTGCGTCGGGGGTTAAAAAGGACATTTTGTAAAGTAAAGTAAAGAAATCGTGCTTAGTTCTTACACTGAATTACTTGACCAATCAAGCTTAAATACATACAAATCATACTTATAATAAGCAATATATACACCCTTATTTTGAAATTGCGATACCTTATCTCACAGCTAATGTAAACGACGGGTGACAATATAATAGTGAAGTTAGTTTTTTTCTTTTGCTTTTATTTAAAAAGTTATGATAAGTCAAAGATTTTCAAAATCCCGCCGAATTTTATTGTTATTCTACACCGAACGCTGCGATACACAGCTGAGCGCGGTCATCGACCCGAGCCGTCACAGAATACTTGATAGCTAGTGTGCCGTCTGGTAATACGACATTTATTTGGTATTTTTTAAAGATAAGTAATCGACTATCATTTTTGATATTTTTATTGGATATATGGATTCAGTTACTGCTACAGATATTCTGATTTTAATAAGTCCCATATTTTCAAAATAGGGGTGTATAATAAAAATGAATCCCTATTTCCCTTGGTCACGGTCACGGCATCACGCGTGAAGGACTGGACCGATTGACTTGAAATTTGGTACAGGGGTAGCTTATGGTCCGGGGAAGGACATAGGCTATGTTTTATTTCGAAATTCCCACGGGATCGGGAACTATGTGGGTAAAACCGCGGGGCACAGCTAGGATTACAATACTTTTACTTCATGCAAAGCGCAAGAAATGACAGTTCCTAGGAATAACTTTTTTAATTTGGTCTAAACGTTTTCTGTGTGTGATGATGCATTTCCAGCTGTTTAATGTAAGTATCATTGGTCGTCGCCACCATAAATAAACTTGTAACTAATGCTATAAGCTGATGTCACCCTTGTTATATAAGTAATGTTTATCTATGTAAAAACATTCCTAACTAATTAACTGTCTACTTAAAATACTAAGACGAAGCCATTGACATTTTTAAACCGAGTTATGTTGACAAATATTTTTGCCTTCATACATTTTTTTTTTGGCGGGATGATCTCGTCGCCTTCGACAGTAGCTGGTGGGAGGCTGCGAAGGATCTGGAGAGTTGGAGATGTCTGGGGGAGACCTTTGCCCGGCAGTGGGACGATGTGGTGTGAGAGAGATTAAAGTGGACTCAGATAGTATGGCAGTCATCAGGGCGTGCTGTCAAACAATGGGTAGCGAGTCCTTTCCAGAGCGAGATTTTTTTCAATTTTTAATTAATTTGAATTTTTAACAAGAAGTGTTTGTGTGAATGAAGTGTTGGTGAACCTACATTAATCCCTATTGTAATGAGATTGTGTGGTAAAAACTTATTTTAAACCTATACAAATAAAAAAATATATCAACTTAGTATAAGTAAAATTAAGACGATGCTGGTTTAGGGACTAGACACATTTATTCAGCTCCATTCAGCGTTTGTCCATACAAAACAACGATTTTGTATGGAGACGATTCAGCTGAATGGATGCGTACACGTCTCCATACAAAATCGTTGCTTTGTATGGACAAACGCTGAATGGAGCTGAATAAATGTGTCCCTTAATATCGTAAAATAACGAGATTTAAAATGGGATTTACAAATCAAAATAAAATAAATCGATTTATTTTTATTAACTCTATCCTCTCGAACGTCCGTCCAGAAATCCTAATTTGTTTTGTTCAATTTAACTAATAAATTAGTGAATTTATTTCGTCTTCTTTAATAAGTTTTTTAACGTTCACACTTTTGAGACCTAAATACCTAATTTTGTATTAAAATTAAAACAGAATCCGTGTATAATTTGATAATAATTCAATATATCGCAACGTTGACAGTTCGAAACATATTGTTTCGTCCTTTTACAAAGGTCGAGTGTTATTTCCTAACAATATTTATATCTAGGAAGCTAGCTTAGTTAGTAGTAACTATGTAGTAATCTGTGGCATTGTGTCGGCATAAGAATTTCAAAACTATATGTGACATTCTAAGATATGTTCGTTCATTTTAACGTTCCTTATTACGAAATCAAATTTCATTATGCACGCACGTGTATTCACACGTGTTTGTCGATAGTAGCGGTTTTATTTATGAGGGGAAAGCTATGGTATACAAACAAATAAAATGCAGATACGTTGTATTCTTGAATGGCAACATATGAATGAGGTAATTGCCAACACTGGGCTCAGTTTTGCACCAACCAGAGTCACGAGGCTAAGGGCCTATTTCACCATCTTCAAGTAATGTTCCGAGTACTTACAAGTTTTGTCTTTGTCACTTGATATAAAGTAAGAAAGGGACAAAATTAACTTTACTTGGTGAGTAACGTTACTTGAAGGCCGTGAAATAGGCCCATGTCTACTATATAAAAGTAAATCGGGTTTTCCTTCCTGACGCTATAACTCCAGAACGCACGAACCGATTTCCACGGTTTTTAGCATTCGTTGGAAAGGTCTCGGGCTCCGTGAGGTTTATAGCAGTATAGTTTATCCCTGTATTCCCACGGGTATGGGAACTACGCGAGTGAAACCGCGGGGCGCTTCTAGTACTTAATAAAATAATTTCCTTTGTTTTAAAGATTTTCATCTCTTTCTCTCTCTAGATGTCTTTTATGTTCCTTCTATGCACTGTACCTATCCAGTATTTACGAACTGCGAACTGCGATAGGGTGCATGCATGACGCATCTATGATAAATTACGTCATCGGGCGAAAGTACCCTCATACTTTTGTACCCCAAAGGGTCAGAAAAGCAGGTGGGCCTAGTTCCTTTGTATTTTTTGTGGGAAAATACTTAGGGTTGTCTTATGAATGGCGTTTTTTTCTTCGGAATTTATAAATACGATTTCAAATGAACATGTTTAAACTTGCAACTTCAATTGTATGGATAGGTGTCAGGTATAAAGTTTCAATATTATATAAACGGAATACCGCGTTACTTATTAATAATTCTTCTTCTTTTCCGAACCTTTATCCCATGTCTATTTGGGGTCGGTTTTCAGTTTAACCAGATTTGGCGGAATGTCAGTATTTTACATGAAGCGACTGCCATCAGACCTCCACAACCCAGAGGGCTATACGACATAATAATTGAATACTTTTTTATTGTATTTCTATATTCTTTTGGTTTTTGAGGGGTTTGCAAATGTTAATTTAGCAGGTGCACGATATTTTGATAAAGTAAGACAAAATTTTCATGAAATATTTGGGACATCTCCCTTTAGACTGACAATGAGAATTGACAGACAAAGACATCTACACTAACTCAACTGAAGTCGCTGGCAAATGCTGATTTATTTCAAAATCAAAACTTCTCTATTAAAAATAAACTTTCTAGGAAAGCCCTACCGTAATCGGATAGGATAGTTTGAGAAAATAATAAACCATGACTACCGAGGCCATACCCTAGCAGATGTTGTATACAAGATGAACAACAGCTGGTGTATGGCCTCCTCAGTATTCAAGTTGAATACTAGACTAGTTAGACTTGCATTGCAAGCAGCAATCCTAATCCTAACTAATATTATAAATGCGAAAGTAACTCTGTCTGTCTGTCTGTTACCTTTTCACGGCTAAACTACTAAACCGATTGACTTAAAATTTGGTGCAGGGGTAGCTTTTGGTCCGGGAAAGAACATAGGCTACGTTTTATCCCGAAATTTCCACGGGATCGGGAACTACGCGGGTGAAACCGTGGGGCACAGCTAGTTACATGTAACTTATAAGAAAGTATATATATATAGATAATAGTATTAATTTGAAATGTTAGAATAATTCTATAGAGCAGAACCAATAAGGTGTCCATTGACGAGTCAGTTTAACTGATCAGTTGAACTGGCGTCCATCCAAAAATGGTCGTCAATCACCGAAGCGATTCCAAATTCCAGTCTGGAATTTGAGTTGGCCTAAAACTTTTGGATTGATGTCACAGTTTTATGTCTGGACTGATCAGTTCAACTGACTCGTCAATGGCCGCCTAAGTCTTTTAAGTTCACAATACCAAAGAAATAACTAATATTTTTAGCCCCGTTATCGCAGATTATTATTTAGACATTTTGATTTATGTTCAACTTATCACAACTTGTGTATTACAAAAAGAAGTTCGCGTTTTCTATTTGAATTTTAAATTATTGAAAATAAGGTTTATATTTGCATGGCAATGCTAAATAAAATGTTAATAAACCATTACTAATCGTTCAATTTTGTGTTGTGTGTTTGACGTGTTAATCCTAACAACAATGATTAAAAATCTAGTATTTTTATTAAAATTCTTTAGATTTTCCGTAGAAAAGAAAATAATGTTTATCCTCATTATCTGTAAACTTATAAGTTTGCGACAATGTTTAGATATTTTTTGTCCAATCACGCAAATACTACTATATTGATTGATAGGTTTGCGAGAAAAAGTAGAGAGCACTTAGCCATTCAACCATCATTAAACATAATAAATACATGCTAACTGCGCCCCATCTCGCTTATTACTCGTAATATGTTCATACATATATCTGTAAATTACAAAATATTTGTTAACGGGTTATTAGAATTCCCAAAATTCCAAAAATATTACACAAAAACCCAAATTTAAGAGGTCTAATTGCGGGAAAACTGACCACTACAGTTCAATTAGATATTTTCTGCTAATCATTCCATAAACGATTATAGCGGCTTGTACTATTTACCTATATGTGTATAAAAGGTAACCGTTACTGCATGACTGATATATGTATAAGTATGTTGATACAACAGTCATCATTGTATGACACAGTTCGTAGGTACTTCAGAACGAATAGCGCTAGAATTTGGCACCCATATAGTTATTTTGACGTAGGCATCCTCTTATATTTCGTATATTTTCAATATCACAAAATTTACTACCCCCGTTTTATCAATGTACGTACAGTCAGTGTCAGATAAAGGTAATGCTTGTGCTTGGTAATGCTCGCTTGTAAAATGTGGTAAAACCTCTCTGCTAGGCTAGCATGACTTCGAAAACGCGATAGATACAGCGATTTATTGACATCCAATTGTCAAAATTTGATAAAAATGCCCGCCATATTTATTTTTACCACATGATTAATTTTATGACATTTGGTCATGCTCGCGAAATCGATATAGCTATTTATTGACATCCAACTGTCAAAATATGATAAATATATCCGCCGTATTTAATTTTATCAAATCGTACTACGCCATATTAATATGGTCATGCTCGCGAAATCGATATTATTTCGTGGTGTCTATATCATTTATCACGCACAGTCATGCTAGGCAGGCAGGTTGGCTCACTTTTTTGGTATGCCAACCAAGGGACGGGACCTTTAATCAAACGCTGCCCATACTGATCAGATAGTCAGTATTAAAGTTTAAAGTAGATAGAACCTATAACCTAGTTATACCTAGATATATTGTCATACCTAACAACCGTTTCAACAGCAGACCTCGATACAACAAAAGGTTAACAAATAGACCAGTGAAAACATTATACTAACAGCGACGTCACGACTCTTTTGAAATTGTGACCTCAGTGTTTAAAGCGAAATATAAATACTTACTTAATTCTGATAATAAGGACCTTATTAATATTACATACTAGCGGCGTCCCGCGGTTTCACCCGCGTAGTTCCCGTTCCCCATATGGGGATAAAATTGCTAAAAACCTTCCCACTGAATCACTCATCTATTAAAACAAACCGCATCTAAATCCGTTGCGTAGTTTTAAAGATCTAAGCATACATAGGGACATAGGGACAGAGAAAGTGACTTTGTTTTATACTATGTAGTGAAGACTGTAATATTTCTCTATCCTCTACAAAGTAAAGTACTTACTCGTACAATAAAAAGGTAGAGTACGCATTTCAGGAATATTTTTAATTAGCGGCGTCTCGCGGTTACACCCGCGTGGTTCCCGTTCCCGTGGGAATACGGGGATAAAATATAGCATGTGTTACTCGGGTGAATGGAGCTTTCTAATGGTGAAAGAATTTTTGAAATCGGTTCAGTAGTTTCGGATCCTATTATTTTTTTATTTTTATTTAGGTTCGTAAATATTATACAAATAATTTTACATACAAGATCCATCACATATCACATGTTGCATCCAACCTTGATCTTGACGTGACAGTAACGTGACACTGTCACCGGACACCGGGAGCGGACGGGAAGCGACGCGCTCGGCCGAGTGATTAAACATCGTGTGACGTCACATGCGTGCGCGCACCTTTGGAACGTGTTAAGGTGAAGTTCACGTGGCGTTTGTTAACGGATGGATAGAGATGATATAAGTTACTAAACTAGCTGGTTTTTTACTGATTACTTGCATATTGTATTAAAAACCTGCATTTAGAAGATTTACTACGTATACTAATTGTTTCTTGCGGCCTTACCCGCCTAGAGCCTAAACTATAAGTACCGGATACCCAGTAAACTGGTGAAGAGAAATAGCCGCAATCACAGTAAATAAAAAAAAGTGCACGACTCATAATGCTCATTTGATTATCAAATATTGAAATAAAAAAAAAACATAAGTCGTTCAAAATTAGTTGCCGAAAAAACAGCTGTACTAGGAAGGTACTGCACAAGCGCCCCTGGTGGAATAAATGTACATAATATCTATAGAAATAGATATATCGCCATCCATGTTAATTTTACATGGATATATATAGATATACAGTCTTGCAGTTTTCGTTTTTTATTAATTGCAATTAAACTACACTGAATTAATTAATCATTCGCATTCAGTGACCTACAATCGTCGATTAGAATTTTTAAAAAAAATTTTTAACTCAAATAATGGATTTTTTCACAAGTTAGAGTGTTTTCAGGTTTCACACATGACGGACAGGAATTTTTTTTGACCTATTTTGGTGTTTTTTTTCCAATTCTATTGCAGTAAATCAATTTTTTAAAAGTATGGAATTAATCTCCATTAAATTATCTCGACAATAGTATGCAAAATATCTTGATTCCGTGAACAAGGCTATAATAACAAAAATAGCCGCCGAAATGAGGCGAAAAAAATTTTTCGATCGTAAAGCACTCTCTGATGCTTCGCATCATGAGTCGTGCAATATAATTATTGTCAAACGACAAGAGTCATGTTATTCGTCTGATAGTTGGAAAGAAAAGTACTCTCTCTCTCTCTCTCTCTCACACACACACACACACACACAGATAATATCAGAAGGGAAGAAATTGACATTATAATGAAGACGAACTACACTAACCTCAAGACTTATAAATTAAAGTAAAACACCAGAATTCCTCAAAAGTAATCTTTCTCTATCACCAAACCGATCTGATTCCAAATAACACGAATTCCGTCGGAGTAATCTGGTGCAATCGTGTTAGTCCCGATGTGAATTCTGCTCTGAACTGTTATCTAAACAAATTGAATAGAATTACTAATGTATCCTGTTTAGCACTGGTTTAGTTTAATCTCCCCTGCGAAGGTTTACGGGATTTTGATGAGAACCTTGTATTCTAAGGGCCTATTTCACGACCTTCAAGTAAAGTTACTCACAAAGTAATGTTAGTTTTGTCCCCTTTTTACTTTATATCAAGTGACAAAGACAAAACTTGGAACTACCTACTCGGAACTTTACTTGAAGATGGTGAAATAGGCCCTTAACAAAATAGTTTTAGTAAAGGTATAGAAAATACCAACGTTAAAAATACTAATTTGAAGACAAAAACAGATATTTGTTATAAAACCTTAAAAGATAAAACGATTTTCTGGGTTTTATAAACCTTGTCAGTAAATATATGGAGATGAAAGTAGAAGTGATATCATTATTCATTATTCTATTCGTGCGTTTTCGTCATTCACTACATCATCTCATTATACTCGTAGTAACTGACCCCTATCTAAGCTCGAAGCTTGTACCTAGGGTATCAGAAACTATGCACACACTCATTCACACACACACTCAGACCGAGATAAACATTTGTGGTTTACACAAATATTCACACTGCACGGGAATCGGACCCGGAACCTTACGAAAAAGCTTACGAACGAAGTCCGGCATGGTGACCACTCTGCCATCTCGTCAAATTCAGCTAATTATATTCTAGATACAACATTCCTATTCAGAAAGCTACTTAACAAAGAAGATCGCACAAAAAACAAAACACTTTCGAAGTTCGTTCTTATCACCCGATTCTAACAAACAATAAAGATGTATTCGATGACACAATACCTTCTCAACGGCATGTAAACAATACCTTGTAAATATAGTGTTGTCTGTACGTACATAGTACACTTATTGTTAGATAATCGGAATAAAAGACCATGGATTACCGAGAAACGTTTCTTCCACTTAATGTGGCCATAGACGAGTCAGTGAAACTGATCAGTCCAGATAAAACTGTGCGTCACTCCAACTGCCTTATTTGCGTTGCATTTTTAGTCTGGTTTAACAAAACCTGGTAAGCATTTGACACCTTGTCAGTCAAATCTGTCACTTTGACAGTATTCAAAATTGATTGCAAAACCTGGTTTAGTGCTAAACCAGACTAAAAATGCAACGCAAATAAGGCAGCAAAAGTTTTAGGCCAACTAGATTCCCCCACTGGAATCTGGAATCGCTCCGGTGACTGACGACCATTTTTGGTTGGACGCCAGTTGAACTGATCAGTTAAACTGACTCGTCAATGGCAACCTTTATTCGTACTTACTTGTTTTTCATTTAAATTAAGTGAAACTAACGCGATTGTTTTAGTACTTAGGATATGGTTTGTGGCTGATTAAGCCGTGTTTAATTTTAGTACTTATAGTTAGCGGTTACGCTTGCTTTTTGGATCAGATTTGATTAGGTTGATGAGAAGATAGCCAGGGTATCTCAAGGATATAATTAAGTTTTAGATATACTGCATACATTCCACCAAAACTGGTTATACTAAAAACCGGCCCCAATTAGACATGGGACAGAAATGCTAAACTAAAAATAAAATCACGACACAAATCTGTTAAAGTTTTATTACAATGGGATAAAGTTTTGGTAGAAGAAGAAAATAAGTGCTATCGAAAACACTGATCTTTCGCCAAAACACTTAAATCCTTTTGTACAAAGAACAAAAGTTCGGAAGAAGAAAATTTGTATGGTCGAAACGCTGACATTCCACCTAATCTGATACAACTAGTCAATCAAAATTACAAACGGGACAAACGTTTTGAAAGAAGTAGAATTATGGTCAAAATATTCTCCAAACCTGGATAACCTAAAAACCCCAATTAGACAGATTCAAATCAAATCGTTTATTTGTATCAACATGAGTAAGTAAGGTTGCAAATAAACGATTTGGACAACGTTTTTGAAGAAGACAATAATAAGATACTAATACTAATGTCGACTAAACCCTACCCAGATAAGACAAGGAACAAAAGTTTGGTAGACAGTATGGCAAAAATTAAAAATTTAAAAACTCCCAACACAATTACTTTCAAACCCCCATAACTTTTAAACGGGTCAACCGATTTTCATCAAACATGTCTAAGAACACTTGCACGTAAGTCCCCTTTAATACAAAAAAAACTAAATTGAAATCGGTTCATCCGTTCGGGAGCTATGATGCCACAGACAGACACATACACACACAGACACGTCAAACTTATAACACCCCTCTTTTTGCGTCGGGGGTTAAAAATGAAGACATAAGTTTCAAAGTAGACAGTCTTGGTACGCATGTTTTGACTGCATTGCGATGTGTTGTAAACACAGCCGTAACATGCGGTCGTGTTACAATAACAGCAGGTCCGGTGTCCAGTGGCGACGTGTCAAGGAAGCTAACAATACTCTGTCCGTAGTGGATTACTAATAGATTATAAGTATTTGGGTTCATGGCATGGAGTGTATAATAACTTGATGTTTAATTGCAGGGTTTATATAACTACTGACTGTGCTTCGCGATATTATATCCATGTAATCCTTCCTCTTGAGTCACTTTATCTGTTGCTAGAGACTGTATTAAAATCCGTTGTGTACTTAGTTCAAAAGATCTAAGATTGAAGGAGTAGATTATGCCAATAGCATATAGTCATATGACCATCACTCCAGAAAAATGACGTCAGAATTTGTAGAATCAACTAGTAAATAATTAATTTCAAGTTAATATCAACTAGTTACAACAAACATTTCCATAGTAAAGAACGTTAATCCATCCAGTTTCTAACACGGACCTTTCTCAATAACAACATTATACCTACAGACCAACATTTCTATAAATTTTCCTTCACCCTCCAAACCAGTCGTACCGTACGTCACCCAGTTTATTATATAAACGGTAGTAAGTACAAATTGTAAATGAGCGGACACCCGTACACTCATTGTTACACTACTATTGACCATCGACCGCTAATTGTATGGAAACAATGTCCACTACTTGTAATACTTTTACACCAATTACGACATCCTACTTAAATATTACAATATGTATTACAAACTAGTTGTACCCCGCGCTTTAATCTGCGTTAGGTCCGTTTTGTGGCATGATGTTAGCTTAGTCTTCCTTGATAAATGGGCAACAATTTAAATTCTAAGCTATGATTCCTGAGTGTTCATGTTCAGCCAAATATCGTCACCTAGCCCCAAACTAAGCAAAAATTTGTACTATGGTTAATAGAGAACCGATATAGTTCCATAAACATTTGTGTAAATACGTAGTAAGTTCTTAAATACTCGTCCAACACAGATACGATATTTTTTATACCAAAATTCCCACAAAAATACGATTTATTTGACTGGTAGAAACTGTAGGGAGCTTACAACAGTTGTAATTTTCTGTATTCTTTCATTCGCTTCACCTTCATCTTAGCTCTGAAAGGTCGTGTTTCAACCTAGAAATCGATTTTTCACGATTACATCAACGATGTAATTTACAAATAATTGTAATGACGTAGTGGTGTTAACCGATTTGTCATTTTAAGGTTCAAATCCTTGTGCGTGCAAATACTTAAGATAAAAATTCTTTCAGCATTTAATTCATAGTTATATGAATGACGACCAAGTACTGCAGTTGGTAGTGAACCTGCCTTTCCAAAGGTTACCGATTCGATTTCCGCTCAAGACAAATATTTTGTATACGTGCTTGCCTATTCTTGGTCTGGGTGTCTATGTACAACATAGAGAAAAGAGAAGTAAAAAAAGATGCACAGATCAGGGACCTAAGGACTTCCAGGATGGAAGTCCTTATGTGACTCCCTGTTCTGTGATGTACAAGTATTATTAAAGTTTGCTGTTTAGAACCGAACATACCTAGACCAGTTTCAATGTGTAATATATATCCATCCGGATGTTATATGTAAGTACTTACTTATTTAGTAATTTACTGGTAAGTTTAATTTATAGGTATATCATCTCCATCATATTATCAACTGTATCCTGTATAAAGATTATTACTATAAAATTGCGGTTATCCACAGATTTATGAATGAATTCTTTGAATTTATCATAAAAATAACAGTATTAGATAAAATCTATTGTTACATTATTATATTGTTTGCGAACAATTGTATACATTTTATTGCTTATTTACTGTTTATATAAATTGCAATAAGTTTATGTCCAACAAAGGAAGTTATTACTATTGTTCAATTTGGTTTCTCGGTTGGACTAGAAATTGGTCCGAGCATGCGACAAGTCTCTAGACTATTTAAGCCTCTACCTATTTTCAGATATTTTTCTACATGTACAAAAAATTTCAAACTCGCTCATTAAGGGTTCAGTACCAAAAAACGGCAAAAATACGTTTGTTGTAGTTGAACCCTCAGTAAATAATTATCTTAGACTATTTTTAGAATGTTAGCCCTGTACCGGTACCTATCACTGATTCGGAAATTACATTAGCCGAAATAAAATGACAAAACCCATACTTTTTTCCCATTACAAAAATATAACTACTTATTTTAATATTATAAGGAACATCTGCGCCAAATTTGATCTATATCAGTTCAGTAGCTGGATGCTTAACAAATGTCTTTGTACATATGTGTACACACTTCACTACATAGTATAAAACAAAGTCGCTTTCTCTGTCCCTATGTCCCCATGTCCCTATGTATGCTTAGATCTTTAAAACTACGCAACGGATTTTGATGCGGTTCGTTGTAATAGATAGAGTGATTCAGTGGGAAGGTTTTTAACATTTTATCCCCATATTCTCACGGGAACGGGAACGACGCGGGTGAGACTATGGGTCACAGCTAGTAGGATATAAATATTGCACACCAAAGAAGAACAAACATCCAATCACACTTTCACCTTCTATACAAAGTATTAAATTAAATTAATTCCAATAAATTGTTCCAATGAACATTGTATTTGTTTTAGTAATTTCCTGTAATTGATGTAAGATTCTGTAATTACCTTTTTCATGTAATTGTTCTGTCAAGGCAGTTATCGGAGTGAGCCTTCCTTGTAACTGCACTGGTTTTTATTGACGCTCTGTTTGAACTAATTCTATTTACTTTTTACGTAATTTCTTTTGTTAATTACATTAATATTGAAGTAAATATGTAAGCTTTAAATTTACTGTGAGTTTAGAGGCGAAAATTTGTATGGTTGTATGTGTTTTGTTAGTCTTTCACGGTCGAAAAGATAAACGGATTTGTATGAAAAGTCCACGTATAATTTATGACCTGAATATAGGATATTATTTATCCTGAAATTCCCAAACATATTATTCACACACACGTATCAAACTACCGTGTACTTTGAAAGTTAGTAGATATGACAAATAAATCAAATAGATTAAGATTTTCGCCTACTTAATAAATTAGTAACTATACTCATTAAAATCACTAAATTAATATTGAATAATAAGGCAAATTGCATATACTTATAATATAATTCCGACAGTATACAAACAGGAAAATTAGATTATGTTTTGATATAAGTATTATTTATAGTGTGTAAACAATTTTTTCCTTGAAATGGTAGAATGTTATTTTCTAATCGCTTGACGACCAAGTGGTGAAGTCAATAGACTCTGATTTAACTATATTCTTAAAAAAACATTAATTTATTATTTTTCATCAATCATTATGTTGTTTATTTACATAAAACATCACAAAAATATTCTAAGAGCCTATTTCACAACCTTCAAATACTCACCAAGTAAAATTAGTTTGGTCTCATTCTTACTTTATATCAAGTGACAAAGACAAAACATGTGAGTAGTGACTCGGAACGTTACTTGAAGATGGTGAAATAGGCCCTTAATCTCAAAATCAGTAACAATAAAAATTCCGTCCGCAAGCAAAATATAAATTACGCAAATTGCACACATTCACAATTCGATCTACCGTTCAAATCCTAACACACACAGCTATAGATACGCACAGTAATTACTTACAAGTAAACAGTCATTTGTAATCACGATAGCTTTCATTGTGCACTTAATTAATACTTCACTTAATTAAGATATCGTGTGATTTAGCAAGAAGTCACGTGGATTTGTGGTATGACTTATTTTATAGACTTACATATACTAACAGCGCCCTGCGGATTCACTCGCGTAGTTCTCGTTCCCGTAGGAATATAATTATGCTAAAAACCTTCCCACTGAATCACTCTTATCTATTAAAACAAACCGCATCAAAATCCGTTGCGTAGTTTTAAAGACCTAAACATACATAGGGACAGAGAAAGCGACTTTGTTTTATACTATGTAGTGATGTTCATGTCTTTTCCATTCACGGGACTATTAAGGAATCTCGGTCTTTTGGAAGGCTAGTATGGGGCCAAAGCCAACACACGGAAGCCCTTTGACATATATAATCTTGTGTAAAGGATGCACAATCCGGCGACTATCCCTGTATAACACTATAAAATGTGTTCTTTATTATTACGGTAATATTACCGTGTCTTTATAGTGCGACTAGTAGCGCCCCGCCGATTCACTCGCATAGTTCCCATTTCCGTGGGAATACAGAGATTAAATATAGTTATTTCTATGTTACTCAGGGTGGATTAGCTCTCTAATGGTGAAAGAATTATTGAAACCGGTTCAGTAGTTTCGGAGCCTATTCGTTACAAACAAACAAACAATCAAATCTTTCCTCTTTATCCTAATCTTAACTAATATTATAAATGCGAAAGTAACTCTGTCTGTCTGTCTGTCTATCTGTCTATTACCTTTTCACGGCTAAACTACTGAACCGATTGACTTGAAATTTGGTACAGGGGTAGCTTATGGTCCGGGAAAGAACAAAGGCTACGTTTTATCCCGAAATTCCCACGGGATCGTGAACTACGCGGGTGAAACCGCGGGGCACAGCTAGTAATATCATATACAGTGGTGGTCACATAATTAAGAACGATTTGAAATTCCATATATTTTTTGTCTAAATCATTTCTTGTGTAGTTATTTATTGCTTTTGGCAGTAACTATTTATGTTTTGAGATAGCTCCGTGACTGAGGCAAATGGGATTAGGAATATAGAATTGAAAGGTCAACTATTTTTTTTACAAATTTCATTAGTTCTCTTTTGTAACGAATTTAATGTACCAATGAAGCTGGACAAATAATTAAGAACGATTTATTAAACTGTTCAAAAGTTATTTAATATAAAACTGAGATTCAATAAATGATATTATTGTGAAAGTAAAATATCAATTTATTGTATTTTAACTGAAATTACTAATTGGCAACATGTTTACGACTTTTAAATTATACTGATTTACCTATACCGGGCGGCGACGCATTGACTCAATCAATTTTTGACATTTTGTAAGAGAAACAGAGTTCCATTCTTTGGAGAAAACATCATTACAGCTCTCTTTAAATTGACATATTGTCCATTTAAAACTATTCTCTTGACTTCGAACCAAGAATTCTCGATTGGGTTTAGCTCTAGGCTGTAAGCTGGCCAATTTTAGACAGAAATTAATTGCAATATGAGATATTCTTTAACGGTGCGCGCATTATGTTTTGGGTAATTGTCGTGCTGGAATGTTCAAATTGACCAAAAACCTACAAGAACGTCTTCAGCTTGAAGGAACATAGCTTTTCCATTAAATTCTTTGTCTTGGAATTGATTCATGTTTTCTTGTGTCAGCTTCACAGCTTCAACGCCGTATTGAAATTAGCATACAAAAATGTCATATTTCTCCATCATGTTTTAATGTCACTTTTGTGTATTTATGGTCGAGTGATTTATTCGGAAGATGTTGTTAACGTTGATTTTCACCAGAGAACACCCTAGTTTATATTAGTTTCATCAGAAAAATATAATTTTTCCTCTGTCTTAATATCCAGTTTTCACACCTTCTTGTAAGTGCCAGCCGGTATTGCCTATGGCATCGTTGCATGATGGGTACCTTCGTTTTTATTCTTCCGTGCAGCTTTCCTTTTACAAAATACCTTCGTATAGTACGTGCCGAGATTGTTGGAAGAGTTATTTCTCCCAAAATATTCGTTTCTTAGCACATTAGACCCTTTTAAATTATATTCTCTTCCAAAACGAATGTGACTTTCTAGGTACTCAACAAACACCAACCATTTGAAGTAATTCTGATATGTGGCAAAATGCTTCACGGCGTGAAAAAATAACGTTTTTGAGCATTGTAAAGTGTTAAATATCTTTTTGTTCGACCAAATTCTTCTCAGGAAGTTTTTTATTATCTACCTTGTAGACTTGTCAAAACTTTTATTATTCTCCATATGAATTCATATGAAACAATTACTTTTAAGACCTTTACAGTACTAAATGGGATCTAAATAATACGAATAGTGACTTACAACCACAAAGCTATGGAGTGTTCTTTATGTAAACTTGAATAAAAAAGTTCACTATTCAGCGTTCTTAATTATATGACCAGCCAGTACGTAGTAATATTAGGTTTAGATCTAATGTATAAAGTTTATCTTTTTATTTATTAGCCACTCGTGTGTATCAACTGATGTATCGATACTATGGAAATGTTTGAAGGCATCAAAAGAAATAAAAATAAATACATGCAATTAGTTATTTTGAAAAAATCGTTACGTTAAATAATCGTTCTTAATTATATGACCACCACTGTATATATATTAGTGTAGATAGTACAATGTTTGCTTAGTTTGGGAATAGATGGCAGAGTGTAACATAGGTAGGTTAGGTATGTGCCCGGTTATAAAAAATCTCTGCACACATGACCAATGACGTAGTACATTATTGTATTTAAGTACATACTTAGTCATGGTGTATGGTACTTTATTGTAATGAGTACTGTATTTTTCCATTACATACCCTGTAATAAATCATAAGCCATGTAATTCGCTCTTTAATGAATGTAATCTGAAAAGTATTAAAATATACCTACTTCTATTTCAAAAAGATGATTACATAAATTATTATGATTAACGGGATATTTACCATGTATATTATTTATTTCGAGTTTATATTATTATTTTAATCATAATAATTTGAATGCTATATATAACCATGATAACTATAAAAAACTACATTGAAGATGGTTATAGAACTTATACCTAACTAGCGGCGCCCCGCGGTTTCACCCGCGTAGTTCCCGTTGCCATAGGTATATGGGGATAAAATTATGCTAAAAACGTTCCCACTGAATTACTCTATCTATTAAATAAACCGCACCAAAATCCGTTGCGTAGTTTTAAAGATCTAAGCATACATAGAGACATGGGGACATGTGGACATAGGGACAGAGAAAGGGACTTTGTTTTATACTATGTAGTGATTTTTTTGTGATTGATTAACGGGATGTTTACCAGTATATTGTTTATTTCGAGTTAAAATTTGAGTGCTTATAACCATGATAACTATAAAAACTACATTGAAGATGCTTATTAAACTAAAACTTGGTGAATATAATCAACTTATCATTTACAAGCGTCCTATGGTTTCACCCGCGTAGTTCCCGTTCCCATGGGAATTTCGGGACGAAAATTCCATAAATATAATCCTGTATGTTATTTCTGGTTATAAGAAACATCTGTACCAAACATCTAATTCGGTTTAGTAGTTTTTACGTTAAAGAGCAACAAACATCCATCTATCGATCAATTCTCACACATTTTCACCATCAATCAACATTACTTTTCGCATTTATAAAATAAGTAGTTTTTACTTTAAGAATGTTACTTAAATACTTATTCATTGTAATGAAATGTGTACATTTGTATTTTTCCATCACAAACTACGTTTAATAAAGCACAAGTCAATGTCTGCATGTAATTCGCTCATTCATGAATGGAATCTGAATTTCTTTATTTCTTACACAATTGAAGTTGGGAACGGTCTTTAGTTTAATAAACTGCCGCATTTTTTCCGTAAAAATACAAAGAGTTCTCAATTACATTAAATATTGTTAAAAAAACAAAGATTTTTATATTATTCGAGTTCCCATTCACATTGATTTGGGTTCGATAAATGATGTTCGAAATGGTTGATGCATTAAATACTTTTTTATTTCGTGATTCCCATGGGATCGGGATTTAAACCTTTATTCATTTGAAACGGGATTTTCATGGCCTTTATTAATTTTCTTTTATTATTAATTTAGCTTTCCTATAAACCTTCTAAACTGATCTTCTTAATCCTCAAAGTTAATATTTCAATGGACCAGGCATTGGAATTGACAGAATCGTATAATATATCTAGTAGGTCAGGCAAAGGAACCAATAGTATAATTGTTTGTCACAACGCTAGGGAAGCGCTGAGCGTGATCTAGACCTACTCTTAGATCGAAAGTTACCAGGCAAGTGCATTTAAACAGGTGTAAAATTTCTCTTTAACTTAACAATGTAGGTAAACTTTCCATATGCTAATATTTATAGGTGAGGTTCCTTTAATTGCCGGACCTTCTTTAAGCACTCGTAAATAAATCAACTACATATTCAAATCAACTTTCTTTAATAGTTTTATACTTATACTTCTAAGTGGACTGTTTTCCTCGTGTAAGTAATATGTCCGTAATTGATTTTTAAAATTAGCAATGTAAATACTGACATAGTGATCTATCAACGCACAGCCCAAACCATGGGACGTATCGGACTGAAATTTGGATGCAGATAGAAGAAAGTATTTTGATTAATTTTACACCCAAGGGAACAAAATAGGGGATGAAAGTTTGTATGACGGAAGTCATAACTCCACGTGAACGAATTCGCGGGCTAAAGCTAGTAGATATTAAAATTGTATTAGAAACTTGTATAAATAAAATAATATAAAAAATAAATAAATAAGAAACACCGCTCCAGTTTGCGACCTGTGATATTTTCTGTTAATGACAAAGTAGCACCTGTTACACTTACAATTAACTTAGACTTTTGAGTGCACTACCTATCCATAATGACTATCGATGATATATAATAACTGGCCCTTCAAATCAGAGACGATATGATGATGCCAGATGTTGCTAAATGTAAAATTTTGGATCATAAGTAACAAGCGGTTAGCGCTGAGATAAAACTATGATAGTTTAAGTTATATGATATACTATCGGCGTCTCTTGGTTTCACCCGCGTGGTTCCAGTGCCCGTGGGAATACGGAGATAAAATATAGCCTATGTTACACAGGGTGAATGTAGCTTTCTAATGAAAAAGAATTATTAAAATCGGTCCAGTACTTTTTGAGTTTATTCGTTACATACAAAAATACAAATCTTTCCTCTTTATAATATAGGGTAGATAAGCACTTATATGATAGTTATAGTGTCGCGTGTACCAACGTTATTTATTTTTAACCTTCTTAAAGGATAAATTCTTTGTATAATCTCATTAACTTAATAAAAATCGCTGCACGACCATGCATAACCTAAACCGGTAGGTTCGTCTAGACTGTTTGGAAAAATTCCACAGAATCGCGATATAAATTACATAAATTTTAAGAAACTAATTTTGTTTATTTATCCTCTATTATAAATACTTATGTTTTATTATTGTTAGTTACATGATGGGTCTATTGTCAGCGTGATGATCACGCATGTTTATCCTCAACTAGTAGCGCCCCTCGGTTTTGCCCACGTAGTTCCCGTTCCCGTGGGAATACAGGGATAAAACATAGCCTATGTCACGCACTGGTAAATTAGCTTTCCATTAGTGAAAGAATTTTTGAAATCGGTTCATTAGTTTCGGAGCCTATTCGTTACAAACAAACAATAAATATTTTCCTCTTTATAATATTTGTGTAGATGTACGTACTGCGTACAACACAAAAATCATCACTAACAAATTAGACCCTTGACAGCTATAGCATTATAATAGATAATATTTATTTTTTATAAGATTTATTGATTAGAACTTAACCTATTCATTTATTCTTAACCTTACAAAAAAGAATAACTTAATATTTAACGGTTAACGGTAAGAAAAACTTACTCAATGGTGACAAAAAGAAACACGCCACCCAGTTTATCAGCTAAATGTTATCATTATTCAACCTTAGAAGATCATCATTACTATTACATAGTCTTTACCATTATAACTTTTTAATCCAACCTTGTATTACCTTTTTCCTCTAAAGGCGGTCATTGACGAGTCAGTTTAACTGATCAATTGAACTGATGTCCATGTCCATCCAAAAATTGTCTTCAATCACCGGTGCAATTTACCGTATAATATCATTATTTCCTTTATTTTTGTTTGGAGTCGACACGCTAAGAAGAAGAAGACCGGTACAATTCCAAATTCCAGTGGGGAAATCTAGTTACCTAGTTGGCCTAAAACTTTAGGAGTGACGCACAGTTTTATGTCTGGACTGATCAGTTCAACTGACTCGTCAATGGCCACGTTTATAGCAAGTATCTTTATAATTGCTTGTCAATCTAATAAATAATGAGCTGCGAGGGTATTGTTACGATATAATTATGTAAAATTATGACAAAAACTGGCCATCCTTGTGAACGCGATGGTTTTGCTCAAACACCTATAATCAGGTGACCGTTCTACTGCAGCGCGGTAGGAATTGTTAACCACGATATACAGGGTGTGGCTTAATTATAGATGACCTTAGAGATGGGTGGTATGTGAGATTGATTAAAAATGAATTAGATGTAATTTAAAAGTTAATAAGTATAAATTTTTTAGAATATTTGAATTTAGAAGTATTTTTAAATAAAGCTTTGTCTAATTCCATTTAACAAAATAAAGGATTTTAATGTACGTATGATATGCATTTTTCTTTAAAATGTATCTTTCACTTAAATAGCACGTACTGTGTAAAAATAATCAACGAAGGCTAATATTTGCCTTTGTTACTCAGTAATAATGTCCATTAGTACTTAATTCAATTTAATTAATCAGTTTATTAGTTTTCAGTTCTATTTTCAATACTAGTATATCCAATCTGTCTAATTGAATATTATCTAAATACCCAATATTACTTTTAAAAATAAATGTTTACAAAACTCTATTTTCATAGATATCCGAAAACAACGAAACCTTCGGAAACGATACGTTGACGGTCAATGCTATAACATGTATGGTTCTACGATGTCACCACGCAATTCACTCGAAGAATAATTATCCACTCGACGCCACACCCTGTATATGTATAATTAGTACAACGTCAGTTAGAATAATAATATTTATTGTTTAACTTTATTAAAACATAATATCATTATCTTTTACATATTGTTTATAGACAGTATACTTTAATTGTATTTCCTTTCGTAAGCTACCCTGTTGAAATAAAATTAATCCTTATTTCCTTGGGCACGGTATAATTTAAGAACTATTAAACCAAATTGGATAATAATATTTTTGTTGTGTTACATGTGAAATAATATTTTGGAAATGTTACGGGAAAGTGGGGTATCTGGGTAAATTGGACTTACTACATCGAAGTCCGAGGTATCCGTAGATACATATTCGCGGGCAGGTCGCTATATAAAAACTAAAAATACTCTATTTTGGTATAGAGAACTCTTATTAGGGTTTCTATAGAAAGAATTACTCGTAATATCGTATTCACGTACCTATGTGGGCATATCATACTGTGTTCATAAGATTATCGCGTTCAAAAAGAAAATCAACAAACTCGTTAGGTTTATCTAATATATAAAATTCTCGTGTCACAGTTTTCGTTGCCATACTCCTCCGAAACGGCTTGACCGATTCTCATGAAATTTTGTGAACATATTCAGTAGGTCTGAGAATCGGCCAACATCTGTTTTTCATCCCGAAATTCCCACGGGAACGGGAACGGGAACTACGCGTGTGAAACCGCGGGGCGCAGCTAGTAATACTACACTAAAGATAAAACGATGTAATAAATCAACCAAAAACTAGTTCTAACTAATAAATTAAATTAAATTTATCACTTCTGGTTTCAAACAATCACTTTTTAGCATTTCTAGTTTATTTCACATGCAAATAATATGTCGTCTTTGTTATAAATAACATTTGTATTTAAATTGTAAAATTATCTATATAAAAACGTAATTAACAATTTAGATCTTATTCATCCAGTTATTAGGAATATTGATTGTATTTTGTTAGAATATTCAAAATTTATGGAACATATTTTTAAATTAATTTAATATCTCAACATCTGTTTAGTTAATTAATTTACAGACGGATGAATCCTGATGTTTTGTTACATAAGTATTTTATTTGCTTAACTACTACTTAATAACTAAATAAGATCCAGGGAAATCTATTCCCTGCATAGAAACAAACATAGGTAGTTCAATCATCTAACTAGGTACTTGGACAAAAATGTTCCAAACAGTTAAACCGAGAAGTCGAACTGTTTGGACAAATAGGCAAATCACTAATGATTGACCCACGTCTAAACGTGGGTCGAACGAAATACAAGAAGAATAAAGTAAATTCCGTTTAAATTTATTAGAATAGAAAGAATTTATCGACATAAATATTCTTTATTCCGTGGTATCAATTTTAAAATTCTTCGCAATCATACCGTTTGTTCTAAATATAGGTTTCCAATGATTTCTAACACCTTAAACTGTTTAGTTTAGAACAGATGTTTTTAAAAACATCTACTACAAGGTTTCACAACATTATGTATTCTGACGATTACATAAATAAGCAGTTGTTTGATAACCGAATTCTGGTAACATATTAATAAACACAATAGTTATTTTTATCGGAACTTTGCATTAGGTGTAGAATTGAACTTGTACTTACTTGTAAGAGAGTAGTTTTTCATAGTTAAACCACTTGTTTGGGTCTCTTGTGATAAACTTTTAATTTATCAATTGACTAGCAGCGCCCCGCGGTTTCACCCGCGTAGTTCCCGTTCCCGTGGGAATTTCGGGATAAAAAGTATCCTATGTTCTTTCCCGGACCATAAGCTACCCCTGTACCAAATTTTAAGTCAATCGGTTCAGTAGTTTAGCCGTGAAAAGGTAACAGACAGACAGACATATAGACAGAGTTACTTTCGCATTTATAGTATTAGTAAGGATTAGGATTGTTTAACTGATGAGGTTTGAGCGTTAAGAATCTGCCCGTATTGTGTACTTACTTATCACTGATATTATTATCTGTGTGTGTAATTAATCACTTAGGGTTTCTTACAAATGCCCTACGATGGGAAGCACGGCAGTATTCATGATTTTAAAAATCAATTTTTTAACGGCCCCCTGTCATTATTATGACAATGCCAGACGTAACTTAATCGTTCAGATCATCAGCAGTTCAGTTTTCCCTGAGTTAGTGCAGTGATAAGACTGCAGGGGAAAAGTCTCTCACTGATCATATTGGTAGAGTAGGGTGAAGTAGAGTAATCACCACGTTTGTCTGATCAAAGTTTCAAACTTGCATCGATCGAAATAATGCAACATTCAATATTAATAAAACCTCAATATCTTACAATAAATTTACGTAACAAAATTAGAAATGTTTTAAATTATTTGTAAATAATACGACACCTGACCACACTGAGTTTCACTTTCTCAAGTCAGTTGACAATAATATGTAATCCACACCACTTAGTGTGACTATCATTAACATCTCTATTACACTGCAATAAGAGTTACCATTGCTTGATTTGTAGACGTACTTATTTGGGTGATATTTATTTATATTTGTGCAGAATAGAAATGTGTGTCACAGGTGGCATTTTTGTCATTGAGTAATGTTTGCAGGGGAACGAATCGATTGGAATTGGTTGGTTCGGGAAAGTCTAAAGTAAAAATGCCGAAGAAAAAATTGAGAGCGAATAACAATTACCTATTCCCGAAAAAAACCAGTACCAAAAAATATTGTATTTACTTTACCTGTATCTAATATTGATCTAACTTATAAGTATCTACAGTTAAATTAAGTATTAAACTAGGACTTTCATTCTCCGATGAAATCCGGAAGCAGGAAATACTCGAAAGAATCCAAGCCACTGACGTAGTTGTACAAGTTGAAGTAGGTACCGATATAGAACTAATAACGAACGGAAGAGAAAAGTTATCTAGTGATGACCATGAACTAGAAGACGAAGTATTGGTAGACTCCTAAATACATATCGTGGGAACTGACGAAAAACATAGGTAGAGTGGTATGTAACCGGTTTATGGAAATTGAGACCAGCCCTACATTCTATCTCCAACCGACTTCAAGTCTTCTAGCTGATGATGATGATAAAAATAATAATATTGTTGAAAGTATATGTATGTACCAGGAACCTAATCACGCGTTTTACATGGGTGTATTTTACACAAGCAGCAGCAGGAATAAACGTTCTTCCAGTACACCTCTCCCACTGTAATAAAATCAGTATTTATAGCCAAATAAATCAAAAAAATCCATACCAACTGAACAACGGAAATCTAGAATGCTAGGATTGTGCATAGGTATTGAACCACAATCTTTTCTGTGCCGGCGGCCAAAATTGGAAGCTACCACTGTAATTTTGACTATAATGTCATTCCCTATACATTTTCATTACACTGACAACCAAAAGATGCGATTACAGCGGCGCTGTCACCGGCACAGAAACGATTGGGGCACAATATTCCTATGCATTTTTAATTAGTCTTTGATACTTTTAATAACCAGATCAGACCCACGTTTTTCCACATCCTACGAGTGTCACGTTACATGCTCGTATCTAATTAATGGAGTAATTAGTGCTTTACAGTGTTCTCCGGAAATGGGCAAGTTTATACATGACTTTGTAATTAAATCTCAGTATTACAGTGTTGTATCATCTGTGGCAGGTTAATTACGGGTAGGCTGATGGGATGTGATGATTAGGTGCTTTATCTTAGTTTAGATGGTTACATTGTTTTAAACGAGGTTTAAGATGATTGTTTTCTTGTGAACTTCTGGTTAAATTGATAGTCGTTAGCCTTCTCAGCAGAAAAATACTACTATTAACATAGTACATGTAGGTAATTTAATAAAAACCTGCTATTTGTGCCGAGATGATGCATCTGTGTACTTAATGAATAATAATTCAAGTGTATCTAGATAACAGAAAGAAAGTTAGAGTCGTCATCCAGTCTTTCAAACTTAGAATAAACACGAATGGAGCTTGTACCTTGATAGAAGATTTTTTTTTCAATCTGCACTTGCAACTCATCAAATTTTTATATTAACCTTAATTCAAATTTCGAACAAATATCCTAACTCGTTCCCTGTTCTTCTTCAGATACAAACGGCACATACCTCAACGGGTTCCCGTCTAAGAGTGACAGCCGTACCAGCGGGTGGCAGCGCGCGGCCGCCAGGCGCGCACGCGCATGTTGCTCCAGAAAGACGCTGTACCGACGAGTGCCCATACTGGAGTGGCTGCCACAGTACACCTTTAGGAAAGGACTCGCTGATCTCATTGCTGGTAAGATATGTAGAAGGTTTTTTGGTGTTTAAAAGATCGATGAGGAAACCTGCACACACCTAGGAAGAAATTCTAAGGTTGTGTGTGAAGTCGACCAACCCGCACTTGGCCAGCGTGGTCGGCCTAATCACCCTAATTCAGGGTAGGCTCGAACCCCTCGGTGGGGACATAGGTATATGAGCTGATGATAATAAAAAGATAGATAGTGATGGTAGAGTGATGGATCGTTAGTATGTTGTGTTATTTATGTGATGTTTACTGTGACCAGTGGCGTATTTTCCAAGGGGCTTTAAAAACGAATGTTGATAAGAGTCCCAAGTACTTATATCGAGATCTTAAGTCGTCATTATATCAAACACCAATTTGTACTACTTAGAAGATTTTATGCTATTGATA
Source organism: Timandra comae (assembly GCA_958496195.1). Lineage (NCBI taxonomy): Eukaryota > Metazoa > Arthropoda > Insecta > Lepidoptera > Geometridae > Timandra > Timandra comae. The sequence continues at coordinate 1,301,553 of OY292363.1, forward strand.
TTTGTAATATACATTTGTAATATTGAACAAAACTACTAATTATCCTTAGTTAAAAATGTTGATTTTAAGCTTTTAGAACTTGCGGTAAAATAAAAACCGAATACTCAAATGTTAAAAATGCCTGCACAATACACGCTAATAATCTCAAAAAAGGCTCGACCGATATAAGTTATTAGTCCGTCCGTAAATGTACACGGAAATGAGGAAAAACCTGTGGAAACAAGGAAATTACGTGGCAAAAACCAACGGGCGCAGTTAGTGCTAAATAACACTAATCAGTCTTTTTAAGAGTCGCAATTTTACTAAATTTACAAATTGTTAAATAAACTAACTTCCATACGTAGATAGTTGGAATATTAACACAATAATTATGCAAAAAAAACAAGGGACTTTGAACTCAATTGTCCTTGTAATAAAGAATAAAGCCGATAGCCAGTGTCCCGAGGTAGGTGGACCGTGTAATAGTCGTATTGTAACATTTGTTACAAAGTGAACAAATACCGCTTACAACATAACTTATGAAACGAATAAAAATATATTTAACGGTATCGATTCTATTTTACCCAGATTATTGGCTATCCTGTCGGAAAATTGAGATGATACATATACTGTAGTGTAGCCTTTAAAAGGTTTTAAACTATTCCTGTAGAAAGATTCATCGAAATTGGACGGGTAGTTCAGATTAAGAATTTTCGACCAGCAAAGTTTAGCTACTTAATTTAGTCTACATTTAGTTACTTAATTTGATTGTTACTAAATTATATTTAAAAAATAAAATAATGAGATATTTAGATGTTCAAAAAATAAAACCTAATAAGGTTTTTAAGTGGTAGGTAATAAAATTCATTAAAAAGGTGCCCTTCTAGACACCATATTTTATAAACAAACCGCAATAAAAAATCGAATTTAGAAGTAAACAATAATTAAAATAAAAACGTTTAATTAACAGATCCTTAACCTAACCTTGCCGCGCAAATTACAATAAAATCTGACGTTGACGTTTGATTGTTACGTCAAAGTCAAAGTTTGACGTTAGCGACCTTACCCTAGTTTTAAACATTGTTAATTAATTAACCGTTAAAACAATAGAACTATAACTTATAGTTGTGATTGTGAGTCATTGAATGAGAATCGTACAATTCACTCGATAAACAATGATTGTAATTACTTTCCAATAAATGTTTGTTTGTTTAGTTAATTGTTACAAATTAAAATAATGTTCTTTGTATTGTTTTTTTTTATAAGGAAAATTGTTTAAGTTCTGCTTTTTTTTCAATTTTTAGTGACTGTTAATACTTATTCAAAGACGATAAAAAGATTAAAAAATAACTAGACTCTAAACTTAGAGAATTTTAAATTCTCTAAGACTCTAAATTAATTTAATTTATTTACTTTTTTAAATCCTGATATTCCACATTTTCTTTTTCTTTATAATGAAAAATCTCATACTTTCTTTCTGACACCTTTTCCCGGAAAAAGTTCATGCTTTCTCCAAAATCCATTAACATTAGTTTAGTCCTTTGTCCGTTTGGTATACAGCTGTCAAAAAGAACATACAAACAAACTTTCAAATAATGCTTTTGAAAGGTTCTTTTTTTAAACCTTTCGAATATTCTTTTTAGTTTTTTTTTTATCATGGTCGTCAACAATTCGCTATTGTTTATGTCCAGTTTACATTGCGGTAGATGCACAACACAGTTTACATTGTAAAGCGGTCTTTATTTATATCTGTGCGATATTGTGTTGACTTCCTGCGTTTGTCAGCTGGCTTTACGACAGTCTGTTACGGTTAGGTGACCCGTGGTCGACTTCAGAACTGTCGTAGTTTTAATAGTATTGTACCACAAGCTACAATCTTTTCAGCGGCCAAAATTGGAAGCTACTATTGTCATCTTGATTCTAATGTCATTTGGATACATTTTCAATAAACTGACAACCAAAAGATGCGATTACAGCGACATTGTCACCGGCACAGAAAAGATTGTAGCACTATTCTCAGATCATAATACAATAGGAGCCAACTTTGAGCTTCTTAAAATAAACGAGGAATTACCACGGTGTAGTTACGAGTAATACTCATACTTAAATCCGGGTTTTAACTTTCACATAAGTAATAGGTAATTATTCTGATGAATGATTGTAAAGAAACGGGTATTAACTATACTCTCATTTGAAAACAGGAGTATTGCATCCCTGACACATTATATTTAATTTAGTAGCATCATAGCTCACGAATTAGGGAAAGTTTATATCTGGCGGAACATGCATCGCGTATTATCGGTCGCGTAACGCCAGAACAGACAAATGTATAGAAAAACACTTAACCGTTCACACTCAACCGATTATACGTTAGGGCGTCGACGTTGTCAGATATGAACCTTCCCTTAATAATGGACAAATATAAACTACCTTCACGCGTAGCACCTAAATATTGATCACACATAAGACCGCAAAAATTACTAGGTATTTATCAAGTTACATAAGCGTTATGCATACTTGATAGTTCACAGTTGTTTGTAGATGTCAGTAAACACAGTCATACTTAACACATAGGCACCTTTATAAAAACTTTACTTACAACTACTTTAAGTATCTACTTATAATACTTATACATTTGGAGAGCCTTCAAAAGACAAGAAGTTACTTTAACCAAAAAAAACGCAAAAGGATTCAAGTTAGAGATCTTTCCAGCCAAAATCTGTCAACTTGCTAGTCATCACTACATAGTATAAAACAAAGTCAAGTAGGCCGAAGCAAGGAGAACATGCACAGATGGGGATTCAGCTCGGAGAATGCATGTCTATGTGGCATTTCTCCCCAAACAATGGCCCATCTTTTGACTTGCCATGCGTGTCCCTACACCTGCACACGCGAGGACCTTTACAAAGCCACTGATAGCGCTATCTCGGTGGCCGAGTTTTGGTCCTCAAAAATTTGAGTCGATACGCAAAGAAGAAGAAGAACAAAGTTTCTCTGTCCCTATGTCCTTATGTCCCTATGTATGTTTAGATCTTTAAAACTACGCAACGAATTTTGATGCGGTTTGTTTTAATAGATAGAGTGATTCAGTGGGAAGGTTTTTAGCTTAATTTTATCCCCATATTCCTACGGGAACGGGAACTACGCGGGTGAAACCGCGGGGCTCCGCTAGTAAAATATAATCTCAATATCGATCGGAATTATTGCGAACTACTCCTCCTCGCAGTTTTACCCGCACAAATCTCTTGAGAATTGCAAGATCTATTTAACAATCATCCGTTCTCACAAACTTTCGCATTTATATAAATTAGTATTTATTTATATCTATTAGTATTATTAAGACGGATAAAATTGCAAGACAGAGCTAATAGCACCTATTTAACATTTTAATTAATACCAATTACAGCGACAACTTTATCTCCATTATAGTCTTAATAATTACTGAGAAACACTAATAATCCTGATGAAAAATAATAAGTGTTTACAAACTAGCTAAATATTTACCCTGCGGGTTTTTCTGCGTTTTCCATACATCGCCTACGTCATAAAATAATAAAAACTACGAGTAAGACTCGAGCGACTTGTTTGGGGGGCCCAGATATAGAGCTGGCAAGTGTCCACCCGCCACTTTGTGCGTGTTTATAACATTGTATCGGCGGGTGCCATAGTCCCCATAGTTCCCCTATATCCAGTTCATTGAACATCCCATTCCCATAGCCCAGTCGTAGTTTTCCATATATTTGCAATAGTCCCAGCAGAACCGGGGACTGTCCTTGGATGCATTTTATAGTGTTATACAGGGATAGTCGCCGGATTGTGCATCCTTCACACAAGTTTAAATATGTCAAAGGGCTTCTGTGTGTTGGCTTTGGCCCCATACTAGCCTTCCAAAAGACCGGGACTCTTATATAGTCCCGTGAGTCGGAAACTACCAGTAAAAAGTACTTATGCCTGCCAGTTGTATTATGTTTCTTCTTCTATAAGTATAGGTACAAAAAACTACAACTAGCACCTGATTATGCAAATAAAAATGTTTAAGCAATGACGTATTGTATAAAAAATAAGTTACTTATAAAACCACTTGCATAATTAATTTATAATCTGCGCCGGCGCCAGCTACGCTTTTTATATTTTTATTCGACCAACCAGTCTTTTGAATTAAGTTAGTGCTTACGTCAGATTTCATTCCAATATATTCTTTTTGTTGGCACGTTTTCGACATAATTGCGAAATGAGTTATTGAGGTACTAGCTTTTTTTGCGCGGTAAATCTCATACCTCCGGGGCCTCAACTACGTTAGGTGACTTGAGACTGATGTGAGGTTCTCCCCGCTAGAAGGGCGAGGCCTACCCTCTAAAAACTCAGTGGTTTTCCCTCCAAGCATCTGTCGGGAGTATCTTGATAACACTCAACTTTCACATATATAGCCCTAACTTCTGACAAATGAATTTCTCTATACTTACCTATGCATAATTATACGTACCTCAAAAATATAGAATCGCATCTGGCGCATAAAACAATAGTTACGTTACTTATCATATTTATAAAAAGAGGGGTGTTATAAGTTTGACGTGTCTGTGTGTGTGTGTATGTGTGTGTATTTGCCTGTCTGTGGCATTATAGCTCCCGAACGGATGAACCGATTTCAAGTTAGTTTTTGTATTAAAGGGGACTTACGTGCTAGTGATCTTAGACATGTTTGATGAAAATCGGTTGACCCGTTTAAAAGTTATGGGGGTTTGAAAGTAACTTCTAATGTAACAGCTACAGGACATATATACTCGTACACTGGTCTAATAACATCTAATTTTCTCTTTGCAGGCGTCACAGTAGGATTAACAGTAATACCACAAGCCATCGCATACGCGGGTGTAGCTGGCCTGCCTCCACAGTATGGTCTCTACTCCTCCTTCATGGCTTGCTTCGTGTACACCATCTTTGGGTCCGTAAAGGATTCAGCCATAGGACCCACGGCTATTGCCGCTATATTGACCAGAGAGAACCTTCACGGACTAGGCCCAGAGTTTGCAGTGCTACTGGCCTTTCTCTCTGGCTGTGTAGAGCTTATTATGGGGATATTGCAGCTTGGTAAGTGTTTTTGAGATGTTTAGAAGCTTTGTAATCAATAATTTGTGCGGCTTGTATGTAATTATGTTCTGCAACTGAACTTTATAGCAGTTATCTTTACCTGAGTGAGATAAATTACATTAGTTTCGAAGAATGCCTTCGTTTCCAGTTATAAAGAATTTGTTTTACAAAGGTTCTTAATATAATTTAGGTGTCTATAAATTACTAATTATCTAGTTTTTCTGCTTATATTCAATGATTTCTAGATAAACGAATATGAATAACTTAACAATAAATTATCTAGAAAACCTTGTCTAATGACGTCTGTTAGGTAGTATTGACCCGATTCTAGGATTTAACTTAATATGGATAACATTTTTAATAATTTTATTTGGATCTCGTGACATTGTGCACGTGACTGTAAAGCTGGAGGTCCATAACTAAAGGGTGGCAGGGGTGGCTTAAATTCATATCATATTATTGCATTCCATAAGTTTTACATAAATCGTACATACATAAATTCGTAGCATTTCCAATGAATTTAAATTGAAGGTGTCCTTACATACACCATTGATACCTAACTCTCATTCGTTGTAGCATCATCGAAAATTACGGATCATATTTACATTGAAAATAGGAAACAACACATAACTCAAATTATTATGATAAACGGGATATTTACCATGTACTTACATTATTTATTTCGAATTAATAATAATAATTTGAGTGCTAATAACCATGACAACTATAAAAACTATAAACAACACATAAATTAATATGATACGTACTCGTATATGGGATACAAATGCCTATAGGGTAAGTTCGCCGGTTCGCGTCCATGTACCGGTTCGCGTCCACTTTAAGGATCTCCCTTTAAAAATAAGTAAACTAACAAACCAATTAAACGAATATACATTACCGCTAATACCTCATTGTATAAGGAGCACACACGCATAGATAACAGGTACGTGCGACAAACCAATCCCGTAAAAAAAAAATATTTAATCTGACTGGTCATCAAGGGAGAGCGTTTGCGCGGGATTTTTAGGAAACAAGTAGTGTGCAGCGACGCGTTCGATGGTAAGTTTTTAATAGTTTTATGTGAATTTTAGGATACATAGCTGTTTTTAGACTTTAATAATGAAAAAATGAATAATATTAATTATGAATTTGCTTATGTTTTTCATATTTAACGAATAAAATAAGGTGGACGCGAATTGCTACATCGAATCTACAAATTTTCCAGTTTGCGTCCGCAATGGACGCGAACTATACCTACAGGTGATAATAGTAAACCAAATTGCGTCCACTATTTTTGTTAAATAAATACGATTGACTTGCTATATAATTATAATTTAAAATGTATTAAATATTCATATATTCATTTATTTTGTTATAATTTAAGTTTTTACAATATAAAATTAATTTTAATTACTGTATATAATAATTATTACTGTATTTTTTTTTATGATGACTATGTGTTTATAATTCAAATTTTAAATGAAATGCGTAATATCTTTCGTTTTTTTTCTAAATAGAAAAATATATCTCTCTCTCTCTTCTTGTCTCCAAAGAACTCACCTTAAATTAGATGAGTTCTTTGGAGACAAAAAAGAAGAAGTACATACACAGAAGACAAGTTAAAGAAAGCGTTAAATTAATTTCGAGAGAAGATTATATCGATAAGGCACATATGTATACTATTCCCAAGACCACAATATTGAACAAATTCAGTAGGCGCAGACCAGATGGAGTAAAGAAACTGGGACTATTTGGACAGTATTGGAAGATGCCATCGAGCTCCTGGAATAGAATGAACTTGTCATCAACATCGCCTTCACCTTACATTTGCCAACGACATCGAAGTCATGGCAGAATCGCTGGAAGACCTGGAGCCCTGGGACAAATTCTCGCTGACTTCGACGGAGTTTCTCATGAGATCGGCCTTAAAATGAACATGCAAAAGACGAAAATCATGTTGCGCCGAATTCAATTCTGAAGTTGATGGCGAATATACCTAGCACAAACGGTCTAATTAGGTAAGTCAAGTAAATGGTCAATTGTGGAATCTAACTCTTCTGGGCAGTGTTCGGGAAATCACGAAGCGTCTTCTCGTCCAAAACGCCTCAGTTCCTAAGGACGAAAGTCTTCAACCAGTGTGTGTTACCAGCGATGACCTACAGAACTGAGACGTGGTCCGGAATGGAGAGGGCTATGCTTGGCGTTTCCCTGCGTCATCGTATCCGCAACGAGGTGATACGCAGGAGAACGAAGGTGCGACCACCTTTGTTCTCCTGCGGTGACAATGGGCAGGGCACATAGCAAGGAGAACTGACGGCCGATGGAGCAGCTAGGATTTCCAACAATGGAGCCCACGTACTTGGAAGTGCAGTGTAGTAAGACCGCCTACCCGATGGACAGACAACCTGGTAAAGGTTGCCTGCATTGCATGCTGACTGTAATCAACCATCCCCACTGGAAATCATTGGGAGAGGCCTATGATGATGATTGGACAGTATGGAAACACGATACAAAGTGGAAGAAGGAAGAGTTTTAGTGAATAGTATGCCTCACGAACGTTACTTAGACCGATAGACGGATCAGATCTCAATTTTTTAAGTGGTGATTGTAGTGATAATAATGTTTTTAATAAAAATAATATCTATTCAATATTTATATTATTAAATAAATTGTTAAAATACAATCTTTCTTTACAAATTTATATAAATATCACCCCTTTATTCCTTTACTAAGCTAGTGGACGCAAACCGGTTCATAGGTGGACGCGATTTGGATTTTTTGGACGCAAACCGGCGAAAACGGCTATTTCTGATATTTCTCTATTTAACAAAAAAACCAAAGATATATTTAACAAAACTAAAAGTTAATCTTAAAATAGACTATATAACGAACATATTAAATATTTTTCTACATAGAAATGAGTGCTGGGATATTTTTATATTCGCCGTCAAACCCGCCAACTGCACTAAATGGACGCGAACCGGCGAACTTACCCTATTTCTTTTTTGAACCTGACCTTTGTACTGGTATTCTCGAGATGTCATTCCAATCCATTAAACTGTGCATCAGATCGAACAATCGAGTCGATAATTATAGCCCGATTGTGTTGTCTTGTTGTCATGTGACTATAGTCCATTTGTCTCAACAAGTCAAGGAAATAGACTGTTATGTAATGCGAGTATATGCCTATAAGTATTTTAAATGAGCAATATTTATGTAGGGGAAGGTCGGGTAGCCGCGGCCATATAAGTGAAACTCGAAAAAAATATGAAAATCTGTTTTCAAAAACGACGAAGTCCCATGTCCAATTTCTGGATAGATCGAGGCATGATTGTAATTTTCGAAACGATGGTTCAGGTTTGAGATCACCAACACGCATTGGTCTATCTAGGTCTATCTAATAATATCTATGAACTCAGATAGATATTTCGGCTGTTTGAGGCCAGCCTTAGAATTAAAAAACTGACAAATTGACTGTGTACATACAATATTAACCGTTTGACCTTACTAATCGATTCCGGTTACATAGTAATTACTTATGTACACTTATGAATGCCTAAGGAAAAAAAAACAAATGTTTTTATTAGCTTAATTGATTCCGGGTAAAAAATATTGATTTTTCAAAAATACTGTTTTTCAACACACTTGCTCATAAAGGAGCTCTTATTTGTGCAAAAACAGTTGAATAATGACGCGTTTTATTCACTAGTGAGTTATAGATTGTTTTTTTAAATTGCTTTGATTTTAAAAAAGTTTCGATCAAAAAAATTGTGTCCATACATTTTAAAAACAAACTTCAACTATGTTTCCTTACTTTTGGTAGGTCTATGGTCGATTCCATTCATTCATTCATTCGATTTTTTTTTAATAAGTATATTCTTTTAGTCTTTCGCCGATCACCATTGTTGTGTTGGATGCGCGCGAATAGAAAAACTGTTTATTTATTAGCGAAAAATGATAATTTCTTCGCAAATGTGTTGAAAAACGTTGTATGGTACACGCGTGTTATTGATGATTACTATCCTCGGCTATCTTCTGACCCTCGCCTGACGGCTCGGGCCTCAATAGCGCCTCGAGAGTAATCACCAACTTACCTCGCTTGTACCATAAATAACTATTATTTTTTATCAAAATCGGCATTGAGACTCGTCAGCATATTTCGCAATCCTTATGGATTTGGTCTATAGTGCCCACTTGAAAAAATCAACCCCATATTCCGTATAGATTTCGAAAAGGTTCTATAATTCGTTTGTAGTTTACCATTTTGGTACTTACTGCATTGCCTCATCGTCAATTATCCTATATTTTACAAACCTCTAATCATGACGCTGGAAATTCCACAAATTTCAAAGTAAAATAACTTCACTTCGTAATAATAAAACATGGATTTTTCAACGTTGATTCACACCATCCTTATCTCACTGCTACCGTAAACGCAATATGTAAAGTTTGCATTCATATTTCAACACTTTCTATGTACTAATGTGAATAACTGTGTATATAGTGTATTGTGGAATTCTGTGAACTGTCTTGTAGAACAATGTTTATTTGTTGAAAAACAAAATGACGGTTGCTCAGGTGCAACAAGATTTGTAAAGCGAGTAAATAGAATTGTTTATTCTTACAATTGTAACTAAAGTAATCTCTATTTGCTCTACGCTACGCAAATAAGTATTAATGAAAGAGCCCTGGGGCCTAAGTCTGCAATTTGACATCATTGATCAGACAATATGTGGATATTGAGGCCATATTGAGGCACCATAACGAGAGTGTCAGAAATTTGGTATTCTGCTAAAATTTATTCATATGGCTATGGTGTCTCAGTGGTCTTTGTTGCATATAAAAATTCCAATATTTTTTGTCAAATAAACGTCAGAATACTGTTTCCATGACAACCATCTAAGTTTTATGGAGCCATTGAGTCAGCGGAGTAGTTTTCACTAAGAGAATACCAAAATGACAACAAATGACAAAAAATGGCCATAATGTTGATATTAAAATACATTTGAGTAGCATTATCACAGTTTAATAGTTTAGAGAATCGGGGCCCTGATCCAAATTTGTTCTTGAAGAATAGCTAAAACACGTCCAATTATGAAATTATCTGTGAACAACATTACTAAAAGTCAACGGCTAAAGGGATTTAATTTTTTTGAGTTAAGATATTGCTGGGTTTCAATCTTTATGTCTATATTCCCATACAGTTCAAATGGCCCTCTCCCTGAAGAAAAAGTACCTAGTGATAAGGAATAGCCTTAAGCACCATCCCTTGTCTAATAAGTACGTAATTTGGTGATTAGCTTATGTAAACGAATTCTGTGTTTTAAAAGTCGCGGTCACTGGTCATATCTGACATAATTAAATACAATCGTTAATCATGTTCCAGGGTTCCTAATAGACTTCATAAGCGGGCCGGTATCAGTGGGGTTCACGTCGGCCGCAGCTATCATCATCGCCACCACGCAGGTCAAGGACATCCTCGGCCTTAACTTCCCTGGGGGAAAGTTTCTGCAGGTATACAATATTAAACAACTATCTATTTTACTTAAAATATGAGGTAAAATATGGTATTATGAGGTCGATGACGTATGTATTTAAACTTACGTATTGAAAACAAAGAAAGAATTTAGCTTGGTCTTGGTGTTAATGAATGAATGTAACCGCAGGTTGAGACTCCATTCTTTAGATACAAAAGACGTCATACATAGTAAGGCGTTATTTAATAATATTATACTGTTATTATAAAGTAAAACTTTGATCACTATTCAACATGGGCTGGCTTTGTTGAGCTGCAGGTGTTACAGTTGATGAAAATTACGTAACGTCAAGTAACCCTTCACTTTGTTTGCTCCCGCCCCAAATGGATGTTAGTGATTGCTTTGAGAGTGATTCGATCAAACTATCATCAAACTCAAGAAAACTGTTCGAATCAATGCGAAATAAAATGCTTCCGAAACTAAATTGAATATTATATTTCATTACAACTTTGATAGAAAGAGATGATTCTTTTATTCCATGGATTATCTTTGTGTATCTATTTAAAAAGTATAATCATTATAATTTATTGTGTATTGTAGGTGTGGCAGGGTATTTACGAGCACATCGGAGAGACGCGCCTCTGGGACACGGTGCTCGGGGTGACGTGCATCGTGGTGCTACTACTGCTCAGGGTAAGCACTGAATACTGTGAGGAAAGAAAGTTGAACTTTTGATGAACATTAGATCTTCTTCCGAACCTGTCATGTCCACTAGGGGACAGGAACGTTTCATTTTATTTTACCAGGTTTGGGGGAGTATTATTATTTGACGTAAAGTGACTTAAGTGACTGCCATCAGACTTCCACATCTACAACCGGCATTTCTTTGTTATACCAAATGAAAAACTATTAACACAGCGAAACATCAGATCAGTGATACAAAAATCCAAACCGTTTTAATCCGTTGAAAATTGTTTTATTCTAAAAAATTTTTTTTAAATTCTTTTATTAAAACAATTCGATCCTCTCCTTGAATATAGATCACGAGATACTCTCTTACATATAACGTCCATGGATCCTCTTACGGCAAAGGCTTTAGAAATCTCCTTGTTGTTATTAAACTTACTTATTTTCCCTCCAGAAAGTAAAAGACATCAAAGTGAGTAGCAGCAGCAGTGAGAGCGGCGAGCGCAGCGCGTGGCGCGGCGTGGTCTCGCAGGCGCTGTGGTTCCTCGCCACCACCCGGAATATCATCGTGGTGCTCGTGTGCGCGTTTCTGGCGTACTACTTCGATACGCAGAACCAGACGCCTTTTGTTCTTACTGGTAAATATACACCCCTATTTTGAATTCGAGATACTATATCACACAGCTAATCAAAAAAAAAAAAAAAAATTTATTGTAAAAAACACATAAAAATATACAAGGCTAAATGTAAACGACGGGTGACAATATAATAGTGAAGTTAGTTTTTTTTCTTTTGTTTTTATTTAAAAAGTTATGATAAGTCAAAGTTTTTCAAAATAATTAGGAATTGTGATTGTTAGGATGAAAAATGTTAGGATGAAAATTTTTAGGAAGAATGATCATTCGGATTACAAATAGTAAGGAAGAACAATTTCGGGTAAAGAACTTTAGGTGAGCCAATATGGACCCGAAAATACAGATTCAACCTGAAAAATCATTGTAATCAAGTACCTAGTCTCGAGAACCACATTTAATTTGACCAACTAGAGTCAGAACCTTGCCAAAAAAGCTAAGATTTGTAAACTTTAATTTTATTAAAGTTATGAATAACTTTGTAAAACAAACATTTGTGTTCTTCAGGTGAAGTAAAGCCCGGTCTACCGTCGTTCGCCCCGCCGCCCTTCTCAGCGACGGTCGGTAACCACACGTACACATTCGCCGAGATGACCTCCACTCTCGGGTCGGCCATCTTTGTCGTGCCACTGCTGTCTATACTCGAGAACATAGCGCTGGCTAAAGTGTTTGGTAAGTTTGGCAATAATGTATGGATATTCTATCTACAGTATTCACTTGAATTGGAATTTAAAACTGATGCGTACAGTGTTGATAAGGATAAGATTTTCAGCTGGTATAGGTATGACTTCTATAGCTCAGTTGACTTGAAAATCTTGACATATTTCGTTAAGGGTTAAAATCTGTCTCGCGTCTTGTCTCCTTGAATTTAAGTAACACGCATGTCCTTAGTAGATTCTAAAATAGCCCTTCCCCCCTGACGCTAAGGGTTTCTAACCTTGTCTTCTCTTGCCCCCAGCGGAGGGCAAGTACGTGGACGCGACGCAGGAGATGGTGGCGCTGGGCGCGTGCAACATGCTGTCGGCGCTGGTGGACTCCATGCCCGTGTCGGGCGCGCTCTCGCGCGGCGCCGTCAACCACGCGTCCGGCGTCGCCACGCCCGCGGGGGGACTCGCCACTGGGGCTTTGGTGCTGCTAGCGCTGCAGGTACGAGATTTGCTCCTATCACAATTAAAGCCACAAATGAGAGTTCCAAAACTGAGACAGATAGATTTTCCAGCCACATGAATACAAGCTGTTGATGATGATGAAATTAGTTGAGTAAGCTCTGCATCATCCCTGGAATCCTTTGGGGAAATATTAGGCGGCCCCAACCACAGTACCTTCCTCTTTCTTTCTTTATAAATCAGTCATAAAATTATGCCTGCTTTGTTACTTAATGGCATTCCATATTTTTGCAGTACTTCACTCCGTACTTCTACTACATTCCAAAAGCGTCTCTGGCGGCGGTGATAATAGCCGCGGTCGTCTTCATGATGGAGCTACATGTCTTCAAACCTATTTGGAGAACTAAGAGTAAGTTTGAAAAGTTATGTATTTTCTAATTCACTGCCTCTGTTACTAAAAATGAGGAAGCGGGCGGGAGTTTTTCTCCAATTTAGTCTTTTTGAGTTTTGTTTGACGTTTGAGAACTATCCGTATCGGGTCCATATTGGCTCACCTAAAGTTCTTTACCCGAAAATGTTTTTCCTAACTATTTGTAGTCCGAATGATCATTCTTCCTAAAAATTTTCATCCTAAAGTTTTAATTCATACTATTTGTAGTGCTACCGACGATGCTCATAACACTGATGTGTCCGAAAATTTTAATTACTAACATCGTTAATGTAAACATATTTAAACTCCTACTGTTTTTTATCATAACGCTTTTATCCCTAAACATACTTACCATAATATTTTCACTCATGCTCAGAAAGAAACATTTACCAAGTGTAATAAAAAATATATGTGGGTAGAAGATGATATTTATAGTTTTAATGATTATTATACGACTCGTTTACGGTTATGCTTATGGCCTGGGAGTTTACCATAACCATAACTAAAGGACCAATTCGGTTCTGGCACTTCGCCGGCCGCTGCCGCGGCACGCTCGCTACGCTCGCTCGGCTCGTGCGTTGGGGTCACAGTTCTAACATAACCTAAACCAATAATTAGGAATAGGACCGATTCGTTACTGGAACTTGACTGAATGATTGGAGCAGGACTCTGGTTTTGCTCGCTCGGCTCGTGCGTTATATGTTATACCTACATGTTATGTAAAAACAAAGTTACGAAAAAATTATGTATATAATATTGATTATAATAAATAAAAATAAATCTAAACAAAAAAGATATGACTGAATAATAGTATGAACGATGGTTATGTTGAGAAAATATAGGAAAACAAATAAAAGTGTAAAAGATGTTTATTGCTACTGACTTTATGCAGTTGAATGTTTCGGAATTAAAACGTTAGTGACAAAGATTTTAGGAGTTACGATTGTTAGGATAAAAAATGTTAGGAAGAAAATTTTCGGATTTCCAATTATCGGAGTTGAAATTTTAGGTGAACTTTGGCGCACCCATCCGTATCGACATCCAATTAAGTTGCTACGACAACTGAGCCACAATGTACTTTAAGCAGATAGTTTTCTAAAACTAGATCTTTCAGAGATCTAGTTTCTCTCCAATTTGGATTCTTTATGCATGCTGCTTGTGCCATCCTTGTTCTTCCAGGAAGTTGACCAGCTGTTTAACATTACCTGTGTATTTTTCTGTTCTAGAATTAGACATAATCCCCGCGGTGGTGACGTTCGGTGCGTGTCTGCTACTCCGTCTGGAGCTGGGTATAGTTATCGGAATCGCCGTCAACCTGTTGTTCCTGCTTTACGCGTCTGCTCGACCAGCTGTAAAGGTTCACACTGCTGTGGTCAGTATCATTAAGGAAACCTATTTTTAGATCTTGATTAATTTAAAATCCATGCATTAACTTTGTAAAATCAATATGCATACGGGGTGATAGTTTCAAATCAGTGCGGTAGATAGATCAAGATCAGCCAAGGGTTTTGAAGTACAGTGCCCAGTGGTGACGGTAGTTTCTTACCATCAGGTGATCCGCCTGCTCGTTTGGCCCCTGTCATAAAAGGAATTAGAACATTGTCTAAGTATATAGCGTAATTGAATGTGTGATCGTTCGATGTAATAACCATTCGAAGTCCCTACTTCCGATGTGGCGTACCAGCGATAACAACCCATTTTCTGTACATATCCCCCGAACTAAAAGACACATTCCATCATTAACGCCCCCTTATTGTGTTAGTCGAAGGACGGCGTGGAGCACGTGGTGGCGTCGGTGGACCGGTCGCTGTCGTTCCCGTCGGCCGAGTTCGTGAGGAGGGCCCTCCGCAAGGCCGCGCCCAGCGACACCGCGCTCGTCATCGACGCCACGCACGTGCAGGCCGCAGACTTCACCGCCGCTAAGGTATGCACATACACAAACGCAGTAAGAGAAAAGACACAAACTTATACACGCACCGGCACGCACTCTATCAGTCATGCTGTTATCTCGAAACAGGTCATGACATTTTTAACCTCCTATATAAGTGTATGTGAAAAGATTGTTTCTCTCAGATGACAAAACAGTCCCCTAACTAATAATACGAAGCAGTGGACTACTGCTGCAAGTTTTCTTAACCTGCTTTACCTACAGCATTACTCAAGCTTTTAAATGCCTTAAAGACATGAACTAATTATAGCTAAATTTGTAGGGCATAAAATCCCTGATAGAAGACTTCCACGCTCGCGGTCAGACGATAATCTTCTACAACGTGAAGCCGTCGATCGTAGCGGTGTTCCGCGGCGTGCGGCCGCGCGAGTTCCTGCACGTGTCGTGTCGCGAGGAACTCGACGCGCTACTGCGCGCGCGGCAGCGGCAACAACAGCAGATGCAGCAACAGCAATTGCAGCAACTGCAGCTGCAGCGGTCATGTACGTACACTTATACCTACTTACTATATTTTTGATGAATCATACAAAATGTGAAGATTATTATTACGAGTATTGTATCCTTCTAAAGCCATAAAGACATTGAGACTGATTTTATTATCCTCTGAGTTCTTTCAAATTAATGAACTGGTTACGTTCTAGTAAACTGTTCCTGAGTTTCATTACAAGAAAAAATGATTGTTAGATGATGATGATGTGGCCTTTTCTATGCCCCGATTAATAGTTTTCGTATATTTCCAGAGCGTCACAAAAAACTCGTCTGAAGATCTCCAGTACCTCTCGTGACAGACAGTATTAGTTATACATATGTATTGTATTTATATATTAGATATGTATAGTTGTAGCGTTAGTGCAGTTTGGACTCTATGAGTGATATCAATAAAGTGTTGTTTACTATAACTGTTGTTTTGTATCTAAGTTTGAAATGTTTATCTCGGTCTACTGTGTGTGTTTGAATGTAATGTTGCATAGTTTGTAAGTCCTAGTTTAGCTAACTGGTAATAAAACTAGTTAGGAGTTGCTATAAGATATCAAAGTGATTCTGTGGTATATACATCCTTAATTTTCTACAGGATCCCAATTTAGTGGAAAACCCTTGGGATAGCTAATTTAGGCCTGCAAAATCATATTATAAAACAAAGGCTCTCAGTGATGATATTAGTACAGTAAGCGTCGGATAATAGGTACCCCCCTTTTGGTAATGCTCACGGTATTGCCAACTAAAGGAGGAGGAGAACTTTTTATCTGACGCTGACCGTACAGTGACGAGGAATTGAGGATAGTGTGTAAGGTGTAAGCTTATCTAGTTTAGTGATAAAAATAAAACACAGTCATCGAGATTAATCAAATGTATTTAGTTGACATTCGTCCAGACCGTCTGTATTCGCACAGCCTTCCCTCGCTCGTTTACAAAACTTTTTGGTTACTACATACATTACCTAACTTACACCTTAACCCGACGCCATAAGGCATCCATTCCCTTGGCTCGTACCAAACGATGTTTAGCACCAAAACACCGAACAATTGAGCAGTTAATTCCAAAATTATATAATAATATTGTTTATAAATTGAGAGAATATCTAGAAAAAACTGAGCAGAAATTGTGAAGTGGTATCTTATAAGCTTTTTTCTATGAGTCTTAAGTTTTTGATAAGTGAAAGTCGACCTTTATAAGATGTAATAAGGTTCACTATATTTTGACGCTATAGAAAGCTTTATTACCAATTCATTCTACGCTGATAGAACATTATGGTAGTATTTTGGTCAGGGCCAGACTAAGTATACTAATGCCCAGGGCAAGGCTCCAATCATACATTATAATCATAGCCTATGGATATTAATTACTACATATCAAGTACAATTTTGGCTACAATTTTGATTTTGAAATAAAGATGACAATAAGATTTCGATTTCAAATTTGAACCTTAATACAACGCTATAAGTTCCATCAGCGTATATTTTTGTAGCATTTACATTTTGACAAGACTTGCACAGGGCCATACTCAGACTCAGAAACAACTTAGAATTACAAACAATATTTAAACAAACTTGGAGACAATTTTTGAGGTAAACTTATACGTATTTATTGTAATCAAAATTTACTAAATGGAATATTTTACACAGATTTTAACTTTCTATACCGAGTCTAGCCCTGTAACAAATCAAGTTTGTTATGTAAAGTAAGTATACTTGCGAGAAACTCTGGCAGTTTCAAGGAAGACAGACATTAATAATTACGTAGAAGAGATCATAGACGAGACTAATGTATTGCAAAGGATAGTCTCGACAGAGTTAGGGCTCTGAGTGCAGCCCTGGGTTAGTATCGGTACTTTATGTTTATAGTTTTTAATACATATATTTTATTGTGAGAAATACCTCTTTACTTGTAGTAATATTTAATCAAAATAATTGAGTAATGCCCTGTCTATGTCTAAAACAATTTTGGATGCAAAAAAAGAATTTATGTAGTGTTTTTTTCTGTTAATATTAAAAATGCGAAATTTTCGAACGTTTGATACCAAAAAGCTGAACACATTTGGATGTTTGGCACACAGAAAGTTAATAGATTCTAGTATTTTTACAAATAAAGAGGCATTTTAAATAATTAGTACAGAGAAGGCTTCCAATAAAACTATACAAAAGTACCGACTCATAAAAATGAACACACATACAATCATATATTTGGCATTGTATACACGAATCATATAAAAAAACATCTTATCTTAACATATATGATATGACACAAATAGTAAAAAAAAATTTTTGCACATTTCTTTCGCTAAGTCAACATTTAAAATTTATAATAATCAAAATAATATAATCACAAAATTTGTATTAATTAATTTAATTTAATCTACGCCAGTTTGGTAGCGACTAGCACAAGCCGGCGGTTACACCTTCGAATTCCATAAAACATCACTACCATTCAATTTTAGACAACTTAAAATGGTGTTTAATTGTAACAAAATAAAACTTAAAATCCTTTGACATTTGAAAACACAGCCCTTAGTATTAAACTAGCTGGAGATTTTCTTCCCATGGTGACAATGATTTTAAGGGCCTATTTCACCATCTTCAAGTAACTCACATGTTTTGTCTTTGTCACTTGATATAAAGTAAGAAAGAGACAACAGTCACTTTACTTGGTAACTAACTTGAAGGTCGCGAAATAGGCCCTAAGTCCAGGCATTTACTAATAGTCACCCATCAAAGTAATAATCTAGCTTTTATATTTACTTATGTCACCCAAACTTTCACAAGATAGCAGTTTCATTAAAACTGCTACTCAGTAAAATTAGCTATTTAATCATAGGGCTGTGTTGCAAATTTGACATTTAATAAATGATCCTATTGAGTATACAGCTAATAGTTAGCGAGGAATCATTTAACAAATGTCGTAAATAAAATAGCAAAACAACAACGAAACTTGTATAAAGTTTGGCAAACCCTCCATCGAACGCTTCACATCAGATTCATCTAAACATATTAGGAGTTATGTCCGTCCGTATACACTACAGCCTAAAAGATTTAATAACATTTAAAATTACCCTTAGCCCTATTAAAATAAGGTTCATTTTGACTTTTTTACGATGACATCTTCGTAATTAACCTAACAGACTATTACAGTAATAATAAACCTTATTTGAAGGATATAAAGTCCAATTTTAAATATCATCTAATATTTTATGCTGCAGTTAATCTGAACGAACTTTGACTTTGTTGTACGACAAAATATTGAATTTAACTCTTCATTTGTATTATAAGTATGGCGTGTATTGAGTTATGAAACACTAGAAGTGTTGTCATGGTTACTGGCAGTGTTATTTAGGCAATAGCATTGTCGTCATGACAAACTAGCTAAGTTGTCATGAGTCACTAGGAGTATAGTTAGCATACTAGCAGTGTTGTCACGGACTTTAGCAGTGTAGTCATAATACATCAGCAGACTAGCGATAGTAATGACCATTTTCGGTGACGTCCTTTTATTCTATTTCTAGAGTGTAGCAGATGCAATGGAATCTAACTGCTATTCAGACTATAAAAACAATAATTTGTCGTAAAACAAAGTAGGCACCTTAAACTAATTTACACTTACAATAAACTGGATATTACACTAATTAATTTTAGAGAATAAATGCATTACAATCTCGTTACGTGACGTGTACTAGTGAAACGAGAATATCACTTACGACAACTATCTGACACTGCTGTTTCGACGCTTACAAATTACTTGTGAATATAAAGTTTTTTATCTAACCTACAGTGATGTTAAAACAGTGTCAGTATATAGCGACTCACCGTCTTTACAACGGACATTACGAATAAACTATAAAATAATATAATTGATTAAAATAAATGAATCTCTGAGATTAGGAAATCAAATTGTGCGGCGACCCGCTAACAATAAAGATACTTACAACTAGATATATAAATGATGATATAAATCAAATTATATTAAAGCCATGCCCGTGCGGTCCGAAATGATCACACTTCGAACGATGAGCTGAAGTAAAACACCATTTCATAACAATATTGAAACGCTATTTAACATTTTCATATCATTGAAATTCAAGGAATTCATTCGAATCATTCGATCACTTTATGATGATATCATGAATTACGATACTGAGTATGTAATTAGAATGTCTTTATTTGTTTTTTTTTTGTGACTGAACTGCTATTTTTGGTAGTTTGTGGTCAAGTATATTCGAATATATTCGATCCCTGACTGACAAAACCATTTGTATGCTAACAATATCGGTAGATATTATTTATTGGAATAACTAATTCAAATAGCGTTTCAACATCAAAAAGACGGACAAGAAACCGTCGCATTTACGAAGTATTTTAAATATTTACAAAAGTTTTTTTTTTCATTAACTTTAGAACGAAAACAGTACCGAGTCGCACTCACGTTACAAATATGGCCGATTGTATACTATTCGATACACTAAATCGATTACGATCTACCCTACATCGGACACTTGAGTTACACAAAAATAGATAAACTGTTCATTATCCAGGCGGAGCTTCGATCAAAATGTCCTTAAATACAACAGTCATTGAAATATCGATCTTATTGGCTTTACTATAGAGTTGAATACGTATTGGATGGGTTTGAGGGTACTCGCAGTTGTGTATGAAGTTATTCGATTATGAGTTGTATTCCCTCTTGGTAGAGTTGATATTGGCCTGGCAAGTACCCTGTCGAGTATTCCCTGTACTACATTATGGCCTGAGTGGAGCTTCAGTACTTGAGCAAGTCTTCGTCCAGCTCCGTGAGCGCCAATTTACTGTCTATCACTGGAATATACAAAATGGTTTAGCATTTGATTGTTTTGTTACCTACAAATATTCGTAGGTACAAAATGGTAATAGTTTCTTTATAATTCATTATAATCCGAAAGGATTTTTTAAAAATCAGTACGCCAAAGAAGTTTCCCCTCACCACAGAACCATGTGATACATGAAGTGTGCACGTTCCAACACCGGATTAATCCTAGTAAGTCAACGTTCACATCTTGGGCTTCCGAAATTTTATCGTTCATTAATTCATTCGTTAACCGTTCATTCATTCATTCATTCGTTCACCGTTAATTCGCCGTTTATTTACTCATCTTGCATTCATCGTATTATGACGTATATACTCACGTTGGTCCGGGATAGTAGTAGGGTGGAGGTCGCTCGTACTCAGTCGGTCCGTGGTACCGCGGAGGGCCTTCCTCCCAGTGCCTGCAACACACCCACACCGTGCTACACTCACCACGCCAGACACGGCCTTATGGCAACGTGATAAGGATGCGTTTGCATTGACAAATATGTCTTCATTAAGTGCTGTGTCGAGCGATTTTGTTTAAGAAATTAAAATTTGTGCTATGCATAGACAGTCAAACCTGATCTAGAGTTTAGCTAGATCGATCGTCTTTGGATTTCCAAATGCGTGCACGCTAGTGATGCGTATTATAAACTGAGCATTAGTAACACAAGTTATAGAAGAAACACTTACTTTGGCGCCATATCATTATATCTGCGCGCGTGTGCGTCTCGCGGCGGGGCGGCGGGCGGCGCGCCCCCCGCGCCCGGCGCCTCCCCCTCGCGCTCGCGCCCGCGACGCCCGCCGCGCTTCTCTGCCTTGTAGGCGCTATAATGTAAAGTATGGGTTAGTGGAGTTTAGTATGGGAAGGAAACGGCTCATGTAGTTTTAGATTAACACCTTGAAAAATAGTTTCTAATTCAGATTT
The DNA here is from genome assembly GCA_958496195.1 of Timandra comae. Taxonomy (NCBI): domain Eukaryota; kingdom Metazoa; phylum Arthropoda; class Insecta; order Lepidoptera; family Geometridae; genus Timandra; species Timandra comae. The sequence goes on from OY292363.1 coordinate 1,323,141, forward strand.
TAAAAAAAAAGTTATTCTTTAAAAACTATTATCGAATCAAAGCACATATATTTTATATAATTATTTTGTAATGTAATAATAAGTATGTTTATGAGCCGTTTCCTTGTAAAAGTAATAGTAAAAATACACAAAAAAAATTAAAATAGAAACAAATTGTCATAATACTTGTCCAAATTAGATGATCTTAAAAATTAATATAAATACAAATAAAAAATACTTTAAAAATGAAATTACTCAATTGGAACAAGTACTTAACCAACGAGTTTAAGAACCACACAACCAAAAGTCACACAACCTCATGCAAAAATAAAATTAAAAAAAGACAACACCCATTAGAATTGTTATAACATTTAAGAAAAGGCCAAATCTGCGAACGACATCCATGTTACTAGTAACGCCATCTATTGGCGCTTTCGCGTAACTGATAGCAAAAGCCAAATACCAAAAAATAAGAGAAACCAAAAAAAAATAGTTTAACCAAAATAAAGCTTATCAAATAGAAAAATATATATATTTATAGAAACTTACACAAACTAAGCTTTACTAATAAATTGTCTAATGTATAACAACTGTAAATGTTTTGTATAATTTCTACAAACGAGCAGTTACATTTAAGTAGACAAACAATAAATAAAAAACAATAAAAACCAAACTTAAAACTGTATAAAATAAAACTACTTAGCAATTTATTAAACGAAACGTATGTACGTCATTGTTTAAGATTGGTTTGATCCTGGATATTTGTACGTACCGATAGTCGAATCCCTCGACTAGTTTCAGCCACATTTGGTAGTCTGAGAGTGTGCGATGCGCTCGCGACGGTGTTTCGCTTGAGTGCAGATCGAAACGCCGTCGCGTACGCATCGCACTCATCCTCCTGATGAAGGCTACCGAAACCGAATGTGGCTGAAACTAGTCGAGGGATTCGACTATCGGTACGTACAAATATCCAGTATCAAACCAATCTTAAACTACTTAAGCAGTTTAAATTCTTAAGTTTTCACTTTGATTCTTTACAGAATCTTTTGTCACAGAAGTCTTAGTAAATAAAAGTCTTTAATGGTTTAACTATTTCCTTTAAAGTAGTTTTACTTCAACATAATATTCGCATAAACCAACAAAAAGAAACCTTAAACATATAAATTACAAAACAACCTATAAAAATAGGGGACCAAGCGGCAAAATGCAGGCGAAATCATATAAAACAAATGTCATGTTTTATGAAATATTTTACCAAAATCAGGTCCGTTGCTATACAGAGTCCGAGTAACTTGTCGTGATAATTGACTATTACTTACTATTGATATCAATTAAGTGATGGTATATAAAAGAACTAGCATTTACCTTGACTAGACGTTAAAATCTTACAATAAAAGGTATAAAGGTACACTTGTGAGCGAAAATAATGATACAAGTTACAATATACAGTGGTTTAGTAGTTGGGTTTAGTAGAATAAGGGCCTATTTCACGACCGTCTATTAAATTTACTCACCAAGTAAAGTTAGTTTTGTCTCTTTCTTACTTTATATCAAGCGACAAAGACAAAACTTGTGGGTAAGTACTCGGAACTTTACTTCAAGATCGTGAAATACGCCCTAACACTTCATGAAGTGAATTAATAGTTTATTATAATAAACACACTTAAATAGTCCCGAATGGTATAGAAACATTTACAAAAGACAGTCCAGAAGTAAACCCTTTGATTATAACTTCATGCTTTTGTGAAAGGAATAGGACGCATATTTGACGGTATTTTATCATTGAAATTAAAACCTTAACTCCCTCTTAGGAAGTATATATAAGTATGTCAAAAAGCGTTTATGCTTCAAGTACCGTAAAAATAGCCTTTTAGAAACAACTGTTACTTGCCAGTATGTACTCACAGTTGCGAATCATATATTCAGTAATTGATTGGTATTTTCAGTTGAACTAAACCAAACTACTAAACCAGTGTAACACAATCCTACACGCTAACACAGGGATTATACAAAGTTATACAATAAGCTTATTATACGTATTAACGCTATACAAAGATCAATTCACTTCAGTGCAGTCAGTTTTCTATTACTAGGTTAAAATACACTTAAGGACTAAATTTTGGACCGGACAAACAGCTAAGAATCACAATCTATAATTCTGTTAGACTGGATATTCTTGATGTTTGCCCGGGCAACTTATCAACTAGATGATTAAATTATGCACCGGGCAAACAGCAAAGAATCCTGTTCAATAATTAATCAGGCAGGCAATTCTTGCTGTTTGCCCGGGCAGCTTATTATTGGTATAATAAAGAGTATAAAAAGAACCTAGCCTAATGATTACATTTTAACTTTGATATGAACGAGTATAATATTGTAGATAATTGTATTATTCGATAAATTTTATGAAAATACACTAAGTTAAAAAGATAAAAATGTGTTAAAAATGCAAAGATTTTGTATAAAATTAGCAAAGTTTTTTTAGGAAGCGGTTTCATATATTTTTTTTAAATTTTAACTGTGTAAACGTTATGTTTACAAATTGATGAAAATTGATTTTAAAATTATTATATTAAAATCTTAAGCCTAAAACTAACCCATTACAGTATGTGAATATCAAAACTATGCAATGTGAAAATCTTCAAAAAACTTATACTTATTAGCAAATATTTATAAATATGATTTATATTGAGATCAAAAGTTGTACAAGCGTTGCGGTTTAGTATACTTAGTAAGATTATAATTGTATAATTTTGGTATAAAATATTGGCGTAGATATTGGACCGTGTATAATATACAGATACTTTTTTATTTGTCCAATATTTAGCACAATGTGGCGACGAGGTCAAAGCGGTTTAAATAATTTTAAAAGCAAAATGGACGTACATAATTTCATTTGCAAGCTGAAGCTTATTATTGATATTATGACTATGATATCTTAATTATATTGATAAGAACTAACAATAGTTATTAGATAATGTTTGATATGGATGTGTGTACAATGTGTACATACACATGGACAGTACGATCGCTGGAAGACGAAAACAAACTAAGGCTCCTTCTATTCAAAATTGGTCACTCACAAACATTTTATAGTCAATCTCTGACATTCTTTAAAAATTACCAACTAATATGCAAAAACTTTTTAATCGCGAACGATCTTTGTGTCTCACATCACTAAAAATCTTTTAAAACGGACAAATTTTTCTAAAATTTCAATATCAAAAAAAATTTAACGTTTAAAAACACTTAAATTGCTCAAAAATGTTCAACACTTTAACGACTTACAGTTAGTTGAATGACTAATTATAAAAATCTAAAGATAAAAACCGGGTATACACGCGAAACCGGCGGCTTCGTATCAAAGTCTCCTAAAGGAGTTTAGTTTAAACATAGACTAAATGGTGTGTTGCGATGTGTCGCGCGGTTACTCGGACTCGTGTATGCCGGACTCGTTGTCCTCGTCCTTGGCGTCGAGGCGCGTCTTGAGGTCGTCGATGAGCGCGGCGGGCGGCAGCAGCGCGCACACCACGTCGTCGCCCGCCAGCACCAGCGCCGTGCCGGCGGGCGCGGCGGGCGCGCCGCCGGCCGCGGCGCCGGGCGGCGAGTCGGCCGGCGGCGCGGACGCGCGCGCGCGCCACTCCGCGATCTTGCCCTCGATGTCGAGCGTGCTGCGCTTGGACGCGCTGCGACCACCACACACCGACACGCACGTCAGACGCCGCCCGACCGCCCTCTCTCCCCCTCCCACCCCCTACTCCGGCACGTGTGTCGGGTAATCTCTCCCGGTCCACAAATAAACATAACGAAACAAACCGAAACGAACTTAATGATAAAAAACATAACTTAAAATTACAGTCCTCGTGCGGGTTCCGGAACATGCTTGTTACAGTAAATTATTACATGCTGTTGTTGTTCGTATTTTACATTCATGTTAATGTTACACTTCTATTAAGTTCACATTCTAAGTTTACACATGCTTGTTGACATTTATACATTAGATACATACTAAAAGGATACAGATAGATATAGAATAGTAAAAACAACCCTTAGTTGAAATGTGTTTCGACCTTTGAAACGTTTGTAAATCAAGAACATCACTCGTCGCTGTTTAGCGAAGCGAATCATAAAGGTGGAGTCACATTTATCGGTTATACTGGTATTAAATGAAAGGAGAAGCCATGCTAGAGGCAGTTTGCGGGTGCGGAGAGGACAGTGGTGTGTCGTGGGGCACTTACTTGGCAAGGGGTACGTTATCGCGGTCCGCGTACGCGTCATACAAATACTCGCTGCAACAGACAACAGACACCCAGTCAGTCATCGTCGCGACAACCGACAACCGAGCGAACATTACGCAGATCAACTCGAGTACACTATCATATACTTATATATAGCACGGGCGATATTTATTGGCCTGTTTGGTAAAATGACACCAGAATATCTTACTAGAAAGAGCGCATATAATGATCATATTTCAAAAATGCATAGGCCAATATTCATCGCACATACCATACGTAATATATTCACAGTTGACCTGAGCAAAACACAATATAACAAAGCACTCTGGACTTAAGGAGCAGAGGACCTTAGGAGAAAGACACAGATAAAGAACATTGAAGACAACAATTGGACTAGAAATTAACAATATAGGAAGAACAATCCCTATATAAGTCTGTCTGTATGTCACTTTTAAGCCCCATTTACACGATATGATATATAAAATAGCAATTTAATAAACATCTACCCATTATCTTACAATTCCTCAATTAATAATAAAGACTACTGAATTTGGGAATATATTTACATATCGATATTATAAAATCTATTGGAATATTAATCTAAAATTCAATGGATCACTAACTCAGTCCTCCTGACTGACTAAAGCCTATTATTTGAAGGTAATAGAGAAAGATACTACAAGTTGTACGATGGTGTGATGAATGACAAATAAACTGAAGTGAATATAAACGCTAGAGGGCGCTAGTGGTTTTGTACACGTCGAGTAGCAACCAAAAGTTAACGTTACCGCATCGGTTTGAGGGCGAGTCAAACAACGGGAATACAGTGTTATAGAACGTTTTAATATCAACGAACCAATAGGTTTCACTTACCAATTATTAGACTTAGGTCATCATTTAGGTAGAAAAAAGTACTAAGGAGAAGGTAAAATGACCTTAATTCAAATACAGAAAGATTCTATTATCGAGTGTTTGTATAAATTGGTTAGTCAGACCGTCTAAATAACACTGTATCCAGACCGAACCGGGTCCGCAAGCATGGTATACAGGAGCGAGGCATGCCGCCCTACCAGTCACTAACCACGGAACATCGCAGCTAATATACCCACAGGAATATCCACCCGACTTACACATTGCTCATTGGACTCAACTACTGACACAAGTCACATTAATGACACCTGTCACTGAAACTGTCAATGTCAGTTCAGGCCACCACTTTGTAGAAAGAAAATTAGCCGCAATTTTGAAGCCAGCAAGTTCACATTGACATACAAGTTAGGACAATCACAACCACAAGTGACATGCCGTTAAATTAATAGGTAAGTTTTGATGTTGTTAAAATGAATAGGTCCAATGAACAGGTATGCGAGTGGTACAATCAGCAAGGAAAATCACTTCAAGTTTGTAGTTTCCAAGTCTTATACAGCTCAAATAGGAAAGCTACCGATCTGTTACAGCTACAAACGATGTTATACAAGTATAGAGATGAAACAGATCAGTAACTCAAACACAATAGCTGTATGAGGACATTGAAATTGTACAAACGCGTTGCGACTTTCGCTGCCGATAGTACATGATCGTGCAAGCTGCTAACAGTTGAAGAGCACACGCCACGGTTCGCGTACACAACGATTGACGTACCGACTATTTGCAAAACTCATTAAGGAAATACAACTTATCGAGTGGAGAATTTATCTTTTCTTTAGTAGTAATGTTGCAAGTAATCGATGCGGTGTCGCATGTGTGTATGTGTATGTATGTATGTGTTACCGGACGAGGCGTAGGGTCATCGCCACCAGCCGCGCTTCTGACACATCGGCTCATACTCACTGCCAACACACACCCCACATATTATAATACCTTACTTTAATATATAACTTATTGGAGAAATTTTAACAAAATATCATTATGTTATAGCCAATTGTACGTTATAATTTGTATCTAGTGTATCGTCGACCGCACCGCTACCGTGATGGTCTTCTAACACTATAATAGTGAGGCGAGCGCCGCGTGAATGGCGGTGATATGATCAACGAAAACAAACCAACACAAACTAACAAAACAAACGTTCTTCCATTTACACTGTCTACAACGTATTTCTATTAAAACAATAGTAAAACACCCCTGATTGTGTGTCTGTATGCAAGCAGCGCTAGCTCTTCAACTAGATGTTTCAATCGCTTTAAAAACATGACAAAAAGAATTGTACACATGAATAGCCCTTATTGAGTTATCATTAAGTATCATATTGGCGTGTCCGGTGTGATATGGTTCCGGTCCGGTGAATACATGAGGGGTGCACAACAAACCCAAATCGACACAACAAACAAACGAACAAACAACATATCTCCAAACATAAATGAAAAGAAACCAAATTAATAAATTAAACAAATAAATAAAAGATAAAGTTTGCAGCACAGTAACATCACAAATTAATTGGTTACTGAAATCAAGTTCGAGTCAGTTTGAACTAGATAATGAAATTACAAATTTAAAAATCACGTGCGCCAACGTTAATGAAACCGACTATACTATATTTTTTACATCAAAATATTAATTTCAATTATAAGTAAAACAAGTCGAATAAAAGCTTATTATATTGTCTTTCTCTTTATAAAAAAAGACCTTTAGTTAGTTTAAAGACCTGTTTTTAAGGTATAGGAATCACATAAAAAATAGAATAAATCTGATATTTTAAATGAAACAAAATATCATATTTATTATTTACACATCACATTTATTTTTTAAGCATTATTTTTTATTTTTTACCCAAACTTGATCTCTTATAAGCTTATTATTAGTACCAAAAAATGAATACAATGATATTATTGTAACTGCAAACATGATAAACTATTGATGATCGATGAGAGATGACGGACGGCGCGGTCAGTCTGGTACCGGATAATGGTATAAGTAGCACAAAATACTGTGTATTGATCATGAGATGCCTAAACTTGCAATAAAACAGACTAACTAGCACGGGAGGTAAAGGCTCAATAATTTCGTCAAATGTAGTAAATTTTAACAAATTGTAAATATGATTATTTGAAATATGACGATTGATTCGTCGGTTCAGCCAGAAATCTCGCCGAATATTGGTTAAATATTCTTCCATACCATATCGGTATATTCGATTTCCGCCTACGATAAAGATATGTGTGCATGTCTATATGTCATGGTCTGGCTATTATACCACGCCTATCCATTTGGGACCGGATGGAGATATGTGATCGAATATTTATTATATATTATTATGACAATCTATTTATAAAATCTTCGATATTAATCTATGATATTCATAACTCTACTACATACTAGTGCTACTTATACCACAATCTGGTAAAGACAGAACAGACGATCACGCGCGACAAACGTTAACAATACGGTGTTAATATTACTATAATAAAAACCACTTGTTATTACTAACATTGGGAAAATAATCAATTTAATTCATATTTTGGTAAAGAAATGAAGCAATAAGGTTCATTTTTGTTTGAACACTTTAAATATAATTTTAATAGTACTAACATGTGACTTGCTTCATTTCTTAACTCATATATTCTTAAAGTAATATGTTATATGTGTTTTGTCTAGCCAGTGACACTTCATAGTTCTTGAAATGATCTCAATATGATTATGTTTGAGTCACTGCCTAGTTATAAATGACCGTAGCCAACATGACAGTCTTCAAAATATCAATATTTCATCTGAAATTATTTGTATTAATAAAACCATAAAGATGAACTTATACCTATGTTATTCCATGTTTTAATAATAGTGTACAACCGGTTTTCATTGAATCTACCATTGGCTACGGTCATTAAAATTATTTGTATTGTAAAACCTACGTACGACTCGTAAGGCGGTGATACTTGTATATTTTGGATATCAATAAATCTTTATTCAAGTAAAAATAAATCATTTTTTAATGTGTAATGATATTGAAACTACTTTCCCAACGACTACTCGACTACTTTGTTCTTAGTTTTATTTAAAATTCGTGCCCCATGATGTTTGAAATATGCATTAAACTACACAAGTGTGGTAACACAAACTCTGTAAGAAGTACAGACAACATCACAAAAAGACTAGTCAAGGTAAGACAAGTTATTTAATTTATAGAGATCATTCTATAAAGTGTACATATTTATTTTTCTTTTACGCCAATTCCTCCTCACGAACCTTATATCCATGAATAAAATGTTTTTTGTACCCTACAGTTGGACCTTACTTTGCTTTACTTTTCATTTAAATTTATGCTATCGATATCCAAAGTCAAGCACCACCTAACCTCACGACCCACACATAAGTACACTAACATAACACGTAAGTATACTTATATCACTATTTATACATATACAAAGTACTCACGCCTCGACGAGTGGTCCCGGGTAGACATCGACGTGTAGGTACAGTCTCGCCAGACGCACACACACACACATGAGAGGAGGGAACAGGATGAGACACCATGCCATCGCCATCCAGTAGCCGTTCTGCAATTTGTAATAGGTTATTTACGGTATATCTATACTAATATCATAAAGAGGAAAGATTTGTTTGTTTGTAATGAATAGGCTCCGAAACTACTGGACCGATTTCAAAAATTCTTTCACTAATGGAAAGCTAATTTATCAGTGCGTGACATAGGCTATATTTTATCCCCGTAATCCCACGGGAACGGGAACTACGCGGGTGAAACCGCGGGGAGCTACTAGTATATTATATTGTAAAACGTTAAACCTAGTTTAACAATATTGGTTTTAAGGTTTGTGTTGAGTTTAAAAGTTATTGATAGTGTTAGAAACTTAAGTTAGACCAAGGAATTACAAAACAAATAATACTGTGAGGTTCGTTTATTCAATGAACAGGTTTTATAATCTTCTTTTAATGTTTTATAAGGCAGATGAACATAATGTTTATTGAAAAAAGTTGTGAAAAGAATTGAACAGTTGTGAAATTGCAGTAGTGTTAGTACTGGAAACGTGCCAGCTTTAGGATAAATAATCAACCTGTAGTATGATTTATTTAACCAAAATTCAGCGTTTTCATGATATTTTGGAATTTAAAAGTTTGTGTACATCTTCTAAAAGAGCTAATTTCGGGTGACAAATCAAGTTACAAGCCCAGAGTGTACTAATAAGAAAATGTATGTGGTATACCGTAGCCATGAGTAGTTTTTACATGAATAACACTAGCAGCGCCCCGAGGTTTCACCCGCGTAGTTCCCGTTCCCGTGGGAATTTCGGGATAAAAAGTATCCTATGTTCTTTCCCGGACCATAAGCTACTACTTTCAAGTACCAAATTTCAAGTCAATCGGTTCAGTAGTTTAGCCGTGAAAAGGTAACAAACAGACAGACAGAGTTACTTTCGCATTTACAATATTAGTTAGGAAGTTAGGATTAGGAAAATGTATGCGTATTACCGTGGCCATGAGTATCTTGTTGCATGCGGAGTCGCGCGTGGCGTTGAAGGCGTTGGACAGCGGCCCGCAGCGCCCCACGTTGTGTTCTGCGCCGTCGACCACTCGGTCTAGGTACTGCGACACGCGGAGCTCTACTACTTCGGCGAATTGACGGGTTAGCTGAAATTATACGTTACATAAATGTCAGATGAATATTAAGATGTTTTATTGGTTTGATCAATATCCTGCACGTAGACATCTGATCCATGCAGGATTGACGCAATGATGACGCAATGAGACTTTCTGAGGGCAGTAAGTTTTGGCTGGAATACGCTATCTAACTTTGACTATCATAACTTATTGTTTATGTGTCCGAATTGTCAAAACATTAAAGTAAAATGGCGACAACCTAATCAGAAAATAAGCTTAGTCAATTTTTTGCCAGTCTGAACACACCCATTGATAACACTCACATTCTGCAGTCGTTCCGGGCCCTGGTGATTGAGGAAATGCTCCGCTTCGGTCGCTTCGTGCATCAAGTAGTTGATCGCTTCCTTGAGAGAGGAGTGGTTGAAACGCATCTCGTCGCGGAGGCGGGTGGCTGTGGCCTGCGGACGAACATTATGATTGTAAGGGATTAAGTAATGGTATTCGAGGGCGCGCGATATCACAAGTCGCGCTGCACTAGATCACGCTTGAGTGCCATGACGAGGGAATCGCGCGAAGCGACGCGAGAGAGTGCGTGCGAATTTGTCCTATTCGTTCGGATTTGGCACTTCCAAGACGCGACGTGTCGTGCCTGTAAGGCGGGGGGATTCCTTGCTTGTACAAATCGACTAGCGCAGCACAATTTATGACATCGCGTGTACGATAGAAGCCAGCATAAAAATTTCACCGAATCCCTTGCGGGTGTCAGCGAGCAGTACTTACATTGAGTCTATCCGTATCGGCCTGCATGGGCTTCACTACATGCGCGTGCAAGTCCCGCAGCGCGTTGGCGGCGCGGAGCAAGTCCCCAGCTTCCTTGGCGGTCCTGGGTCGTTGCAGCGCCTGCGCGGCGGCGTCGAGCTGGTCGGCGAGGTCGTCGAGCGCCAGCGACGTGAGGTTGGTGTCGAGCGCGTGCAGGATGCGCCCGAACTCGAACTCCGACAGCCCCGCGCCCGCCAGCGCCGCCAGCTGGCGCCGCGCCGCCGCCCGCAGGATGGTGGTGGTGGCCGGGAACGACGGGCGGAGCGCCCCCACGCGCGCCGCCACCGCCTGCAGCGCCCGCTCGCGCTCCAGGGACAGGTTGTAGCGACGCCACATCTGCAGGGTCTGCGGGGGAGGAGACAAGTGAGCGGAGTGTACGGGTACTATTTGTGATCCCGATCAATGGGTACGTGACGAATAAATATTCAGTAAGTACTAGCTGTGCGCCAATAAGATTCCAGAGAAGATAAAAACATAAAAGTATCCTATTTATGATTAAAAGAAACATTTATACGAAAATTCGTCTAAATCCACCCAATATTTTTTACCCAAAAAGCGTACCAAATCTCCATTCATACAACCTGTCACGTTTGACATTGACATACCTCATACACGGTCTTGTTCTGGTGACAGTTGACGAGCACTGACGTCAAGTTGAAGTTGGTGTCAGTGCGCTCGCGGTACAGCTCCCACTCCAGGTCCACGAACTTCTCCATCTCGCCGAACATGCGGTTACCGCGAGGCTCACTGACATACACGATAAAATAGAATATCACTAAAAACCTAGACAATCTATAAAAACTTGAGGTCCCAAATTCAAATCTATTGAAATAAACCTGACGGATTTTCATCGCAGTTTTGATTGGCTAATAAACTAACGAATTCTTTAGAGAATCCGTGGTCACACAAGACGTCTATAGTTCTATACAAAGTAATGTAATGTATTTTTTATTCCACAAATATCTATCAGGAGACACAGTCATCCTTTTTTTGTTTTTTTTTTTTATATTTTGTTCTCCATATTTATTAATACTCACGTGAGCGGATCGCAGACGAGCCTCTGTGCAGCGGCGCCGAATACGAAGTACACGACGACGAACAGCGCCGCCACGCCGCCCGCCAGGAACATCACGCACACGCCGCTACAACACACACACACACACATTGGTATTACAGTTGTAGTCTAGACTAGACTAGATAGACATTGCACTAAGGATAAACGAGCATAATGTATCACCACTCTAGCGTGAACCCAATACTGATATTATGGTTTTAATACACTGTGCTTGGACTAAGCGCTATGCCACAATTCTAACCGCTATTCCATCTATAATTACGGCCTAAAGTGCGTGGAATCTATCACAAAGATATATCATATTAAAGTTTCAAGTTATTAAGCAATTTTATAGAGTAATGAGATACTGAACACCACTCTTTAATTATTGGAACAAAGATATAGTAGTGCATACCAGAGCAGGCACTTGGAGCCCTGGCCCTTGTTGCAGCAGTCGCTGGCGCCGTACACGTCGGGCCGCTTACCGCACACGCCGCACACCAGGCCCCACGCCACCATGCACGTGATCTGTATACACACACACACATGTACTCACTCACGAATGGTTTATATGGTGTACGACGCATTGCCGAGTGATTTGACGACACTCGTGTGCGTATTTGTGGGAATATGAACGTATGTGCTTGCGTGTATGTGTTTGTATGAATTTGCGTGTGTGTGTGTTTGTGCATCAATGTATTTGTGTGAATGTGTCTACGTGTATGTATACTTACAAGTAGCGGCGCAGCAGCAGCTCCGAGCCCGGCGGCGCGGCGGTAGAGCCCATACTCGTCGTACACTCCGTCCAGCGTGTCGCCCGCGCGCACAGACCCTAGTCGGGCACTCGCTTTCTCACTCTCTCGGGTGATGTCGTCCGCCACTCTTACTAGACGCTTACCTGTAAATGTCATTAATGTCATTTCCATTCCTTTGGTTAGTTATTTGAAGTGGAATGTAGGCCCGGACAGAAAGATAGCGCCCTAGGCAGTAGAATATCTAGCAATGTGGTAGTACCCTCTCGGAATCGGGTAAGATTCCTACTACCCGGTAGGTGCTACAATAAGCATGTATTCGTATCGGTCTGTGTGGCACGAAATGCACTTATTTATTATAACCATTACTCAGATGTGTTTCCCAAAATGGAGAACATTTTAATGGCCCGTTTAAACTAAACACTGCTGCCGCCCTAGCATGACTGTGCGTGATAAAATATATCGACACCACGATATAATATTGACTTCGCGAGCATGACCAAATGAATTATGCCGTGCTACGATAAAATTAAATATGGCGGCTATATTTATTTTATATTGACAGCTGTTGGATGTCGATAAATCGCTACTTAAATCTATCGCGTTTTTGAAGTCATGCTAGCCCGGCTGGATATCAAGTCAAGTTCAGAAATGAGATATACAAGTGTGAAGTTACATACCAGCATCAAGTATGGCCTCCTTGACGATGGGTATGTGTTCCTGCACGGAGCGGCGGATGGCGGCCTGTATGTCGAGGAACACCTTGCGCCCCGCGCCCACCTCCTCCTTGATGTTCCCTTCCAGTAACTGCGTCACGTTGTTCAGCAGCTCCGACACGTCCGGGATCTGGGGGCACCGACATGCATGTTTAATAATATGTGTTCATAAATGTAATGGTTTTTTTTTTATTGGATTTATTACAATAAGGAACATGTAGGTAGTAACTATCTATAGTAAAATCATTGGAAAACTAACTTACAATGACAATTCAGAGTTTCAAGAAGTACTTTTTAATCCAATATTCAGTTTAAATCATACTTACGGATGGAAAATATTGATCCAGTGGCTGTTCCGTTAAGCGTGAAATAATAGTTAAAGATACAATATAAATATTTGACAATCAGAAACTAAACACACACTAATTAATTTTCAAGGGGTTTGGCCTTCCTTTTCTCCTCTTTCTAAGTACACCTAATTGTAATATCATACCTGGCTATATCGTATCTCAGTGTCAAGTCGTCCGATTTGGTACTTGTTCTGTAGCGCGATACACTTAGACTGGTTGCAGTTGTTTAACGTCTGAAGTAGCTGGGTGCGTATCTTGCGAATACCTGTAACAATTGGTTGAAAAATTAGATATATTATTGATATAAGACGCAGCTAAGTTTGCACCTCAATGGAACACGGCGCCTATTGTAGTCATTGCAAATAATCCTAATATTCGATCTGTATATGATCTTCCTTGTCGACGGATAAAAAAAATACATTTTACATACATTTATGACAGATATACAGAGTTCAAGATTATCACAGATCATAGATAGATTGATATAAGAAACAGCCGTTAGTCCACATTTTGTCAAACATTTCTATGAATACTTTTTGCATACTTCAGCGAAATTGTGACTTAATCGACGCAAGGTGGTTAGTTCGCGTGAGGGAGTGAGTGAGTGTGTGCGTGCGTACGCGTATGCGTGTGTCTGTGTGTGTGTGTGTGTGTGTGTGTGTGTGTGTGTGTGTGCGTACCAGCGTTGAGGTCGTCGGCGCGCGTGCGCAGCGAGGCGGTGCGCTGCTGCACGTCGCGCAGGCCGGCCTGCACGTCGTCCAGCTTGTCCACCAGCTGGCTCAGCGTCGTCACCGACACCGCGCGCGAGAACAGCGTCAGCTTCATCGACACCATCGAGCCGCTCGCTGCACAATACAACAAACAATTAAACATTCAATTTATTCAATTATCCATTATACAATCAGCTAGACTTACTACAATAATGTATGCAGAGTCTAGTAAGAGAAAAAGCATGAAGCATCGTCCTAATAGAACACCGTGATTTGTGGTGATTCTTCAATGCAACAAAATAATCACTTAGTTTCATTCCCAAAAGTAAGGTATCACCCTAATAGAACTCAACAGTTTCTTCTGTGGGCCGTTTGCCACAGCGGCGAAAATGAAACTTCAAATTGGCCACACCATGCATCACAGTCACTCTTGTGACCACTATTGGAAACCTCCCATAACTTACAAGAACACTATTGGAAAATCCCCATAACCTACAATATATCACCCATACACAGTATCAGTATGTATACGTACTCTGCAACAACGAATTAAGTCGTTCCGCCAGCTCGTTGTAGTTGTCGACAAGCAGATGTCGTGCGTGAGCTTGCGTCGCGTTGATGAACTCCCGTGCGTCAGAGAGCGCTGTGCGCACGCCACCGCCCGCCTCGCGCACTCCCTGTTCGACCTGCGCTTCGGTCGCGAATAGGCACACTACACCGAATCTATAACAAAGATAGTGATGTAGTCAAATTGGTTATTGCAGGTACTATTAGATATAGAGTGAGATATTCTGGCCATTTTGTTAGGGGTGGACCTTAAAAAATTTCTTACTTTTTATAATAAAAATCACCCAGTAAGGTGGTGTCAGTAGTTATTATAATCTGCTACATATAGATCGATCATATGCTGGACTTTATTTTTAAATTAACCAGATTTGGCAGAATGTCTACATTTTATGTAGTGAAGAGCCATCACAGTTCAGACTTTCACAACTCAGAATCACCAGAATGTGATACGAATTTGTTTTATTAGATAGCCATATATGTAGTCTTGTGGGCTATATCAGACAGGGTCACAACCCTAACTGAACATCAATTTACTTAATTAAAACCCTACAACAAGAAACAACTTACAGAAACAGTGTGAGTAGTCCAATAAGTATGATGGCGAGGAGTCCCTTGAGACACGCGTCGTATTTGCGGTCGAACGGCCGCCGCCGCCGCCCCACGCGGCACCAGTAGCAACAGCACCAGAACAAACTGCAACAACATAGGTCAAAAGTTAAAACCTTTTTTTCATGTGTACAGAGATTTAAAAAATATACCGAGTTAATAATTAAGTATTTATGGTTACTAATATTAAAAAAAAACTAATTAGATAACTAGCATAGCAGCGCCCTCGAATTCACTAGCTTATAGTTACCGGTCCCGTGATAATATTTAAATTGTTTTTAACCCCCGACGCAAAAAGAGGGGTGTTATGAGTTTGACGTGTCTGTGTGTGTATCTGTCTGTATGTGGCATCATAGCTCCCGAACGGATGAACCGATTTCAATTTAGTTTTTTTTTTGTATGAAAGGGGACTTATGTACGTGCGAGTGTCTTCGAGTCTTAGAGTCTTAGACATGTTTGATGAAAATCGGTTGACCCGTTTAAAAGTTATGGGGGTTTGAAAGTAATTGGGTTGGGGGTCTTTTAAATTTTTAATTTTATCAGTTATTAATAAATAAGCTTATGTTACTCGCTGATAAATTAACTTCCCATCAGTGAAAGAATTTTTCAAATCGGTCTAGTAGTTTCGGAGCCTATCCAATCAAATAAACAATAAAATCTTTCCTCATTATAATATTAGTATATCATACCCAGCAAGAGGCATAACAACAGCAATAAGCAGTCCAATGACGATGAGAGCGACCGCGCCGCCATAGTGCGTCACCAGCGTGCGCCAATTGTCCTCGATCGGCTCGAACTCCAGGTGCCCGTCTGATATGTGCACTATTCCTGGAATAGAGAATATAATATTAATAAAATGTTTATTTAAATTGAGAGAGACTGGAGTCCGCGAGTAGAGAAGCTAGGTAGGATTTGGGCTATGGCTATGAGATCTATACAAAAAAAATGTAATATTAAGAGGTTTGTTTAAATTATAACAGGCAGCAGTCACTTTTTTAGTTTTATGTTTTTATAGTAAAAATTAATGATAAAAAAAAACAAAACAATTACTTGTGATACTTGTTAACAGCGCCATCTTTTTAATTGTTACAGCTTGTTTGTGACAACGTTCGACAGATGGCGTTAGCAGTTACTGAACGACTCGGTCTCATTTAATCGAGGAGTAGGTACATTTAGCTAAATTGAATGTTATTCACAAAATTAAATAAGACCTGTATTCAGAAAAAACAGTATTTCAAAATTATTTGATAACAGTGAAGCCCCGAGCCTGCAGTCGAACCTGCTCCGCTATTTCGAGCAACTATACAACCGGCTCGTTGGTCTAGGGGTATGATTTTCGCTTAGGGTGCGAGAGGTCCCGGGTTCAAATCCCGGACGAGCCCAAATCTTTTTTGGTTGTTTTTTTTGTTAATTTAATGATTTAACAAGATATGGAAGACAGGAAATGTTTTAGCGTGAACAATGATGGTATAACGGATGGTCCGGGGTCATGGTTTCGGAGTTAGTCGCGGTGAGTGAGTGCGATTCACGACCCTACTAGCTTGACTCCCATAATTGGAACCAACCACTGAGACCAAGGTGAATGTACTACAAGATTTAAACTTCTGTTGATAAGTATGATTTTGATTACTTATGTATTTCATGTTATTAAAGATTATTACATGCCGGTGCGGCGTCACGAAAGGTCCATAGTAGTTAAAAATGACGTGAAAATGTGCTTTATTTTTATACTTTGCAGTACAAAGAATTTGTAAGACTTATTTCTTTCACTTTCTTACAAAAATACGAAAGATTTTACTTATTTCGTTTCTTTTATTATTTACTATTGTACATTTTTATAGTCACGCATTTTTTGTGTCCCAGACGAAATTTTGTAGTGAATAGCAAAGTATGTACTGCAACATGGAAGATTCGACATAAAAAGAAAGGACCCAATGCGGGCGAGGAATCCGTCCTTGGGTCACTATCCCTTTTTTTCCGCTGTAAAAATGCATAGAGCATACCACCATAGGTGGTTATGTGGGGCACTCCCAGCCAGAATGGCTGTTGTGTAGTAAACACAAATGTTTGTCTCGTTCGGGTGTGCGTGTGAGTGAGTGTGTGTAGTTTGTGATACCCTAGCCCTAGATACAAGTCACAAACTTACTTAGTTAGTCAGTAACTATAATTAGTTGATGTAGTGAATGATTATGTTAAAATAATTAGAATCAGTAATTGTGCAACGTCAATAATCAAAAGTGAAGTTTACAATGGAGGAAACAATACGCGCGCAGCCTTGGCCGTGCGCGTGCGTTTGCGCTCTACTGACCGCTCTAACAGGCGGTATTCGGTAATCTATGAATATGTTTATACCACGTTTATACTAAACATCAAGGATGTAATTTTGTAAGAGCATTTTTTGTTATAAATGGTCATTGGTCGTGATATACCACATTTCAAAATGATGTATAAGGAACAACAAAAAATGCTGAAAGAAGTTTCCATTTTAATAAAAACTAAAAAAGCATAATTGAATTTGCAAAAAAAAACACCGTGAAGAACACCATAGTGTTACTAAAATAATAAGGATATTTTTTTTTAAATTCTGGGAAATATTCAATGATACAAATGAATGATGCAAAATTAAGGAGGATGCTCATTATGAACAAAATACTAAATGTTCTAAAAAATATTCTCAATTTATTTTTTACCTCACACGAACAGCTCTCTGTAGGAAAAATTAAAACAGCCAGGAAATTATGCGGCACAAGGCTGGTGAAAGATAAAACCTTTATAATAGCAATTAATACAAAAATATATCACCAACATTCTATACAGGAACTACACGTTAAATCATGAAAGCAGAATTTAAATTAAGGTCACGGTCACAGATTACTATTGAGTTACTATAGGCGGTCACTTAGCACAAATTATAACAAACTTTTAGCTATTCTATAGTCCGCGGTCTTTTCTACATTAATCCCGTATTGGGGTTTGAAATAACTTTTGCAACACTCCGATTTATTATGAAATCTAAAGGTATCTGTTTGTTTCCATGAATTAAACAGTTGATATTTACAAAAATTAAGTATAGAAGTAGAATTTAATTAACTAATGATATAGAGTTGGATTTTTATAGGGAAAAGAAGGAAGCAAACTTGATTACTCGCAAAATAGATAAAAAGTGTATCATATTTACACCAACTGATGCCCGAAAACAAAATTAATGAAAAAAATAACAATGAAGTGTAAACTTCGCCAGGGTGAAGTGGTCCTTGGACCGCAGAGGTCCAAAAATACTATAAGTACAAAACATGAGTGTCACTTGAACATTTTATACGCCTCATTAAAGGGGTCCTTAGGAATATGATGGGATACTTCTCTGAACAACTCTTTGGGGAGCTAAAGGTCACCTTAACACCCAAAAATTTAAAATTTTGCACACAAAAATGTTCCTAAATTATATATAGTAGTAATAAAATTTTGTACAAATAAAAATACATAAATATAATAAATAAAAAATACTTTCCCGTACCGGGAATCGAACCCGAGCCTCCTGGGTGAAAGCCAGGTATCCTAGCCACTAGACCATACGGGATACTGCAAGATGACCTCAAATTTGTTTTCTTCTTTGGGTTCGGAAGAGTATACATAAAAAAAACTTTTATAAAGATAAAATTTAAATTATACACAAAACTCATCCATTACACGACTTAGATTTTATTCTTGTATAACTGAAACATATTACGCAATAAACAGTCACAGTCACACGTGACAAGTGTGAGAATCGTACGAAAAAACAATTCGTACTTTGTTATCATTGTTGTTGAAAACCTGATAAAATATGTACATTTCACACATGTAACAGTTATGTTATGTAAATATGGAAATTAAAATATTTACACGGTTGAAATCGCAATAATTATCATAATTTGTGGCAATATTATTTAAGTAAGTATCTACTTATTAATTTTATTATGCAAATGCCGGTGAGGTTATCCTTATTTTTATATTTTTATGTTTCTGTTAACATAGGATACCTAGGTATATGATATAGCTGTACCCCGCGGTTTTACCCGCGTTGAACCTTATCCCGTGGGAATTTTGGAATAAAAAGTGTATCCTATATGTTATTCCTAGGTATGAGGAACATCTGTACCAAATTTCATTAAAATCCATTCAGTAGTTTTTGCGTGAACGAGGAACAAACATCCATACATACACACTCACAAACATTCGACTTTATAATATTAGTAGGATATAGGAACTATTTAACTAAACAAAGCGATCTTAACGAGTTATATGTGTATATGTACGATTATAAGGCAGGCATAATTCTTGATCTTGGACTAATAATAGTGTGCTAAGGGTGACAAATCTACATCGAGCTGTGCTGCGCTGTACTGGGTTTTGGTTAATTTTTACTCCAGACAGAGCGCAGCTTCACCCAGCGCAGCACAGCATGCTTTGATTGTATCCTCATTCAAATATATGGCGAGCGAGTTAACCAAACATAGCACAGCTCGACCCAGCGCAGCACAGCTCGATGTAGATTTTTCACCCTAAGGGTCTTATAGCTCCCTACATGTATTAACATAATCAGCTACGATACACAGCCATGCTAGGTAATGTCATTTCCAAATAATAGTAAAATGTAGTAATGAAACTAAATATTCTGTCCTTTATATAATTGGAATTTTATAAAAAGAAAAATGTTACATAACCTGAAAGAGAGTTTAACGTACTCCGAATAACTGCAAGCCTGTTGCTAGCAACACTAGTGTAAAGGGGTGGTTGTGTCAGTGGGGACGTGAGGGGGGAATTACAGTAGTTCTACCACTGAAACTGTGTTTCAGACTGTTATAAGAATAAACAATATTGGTTTATGAATCGAATTGTTGTTATTAATTAATAAGTTGACGATTTTATTCATTTAAACGCTGTAAAATATCATACTCAGACTGTCATTCGCTAAAATATGTTTTCTAAGAAAGTAAATACCTTACACCTTAGAGAGCGGGGGCCGTCTGAAAACCAGCGCTGTACTGAGATCTCGGTCTCAGTACAGCTAAAGCTGAAGTGGCTCCCATTGCTACATGTTTTTCTTTTCCTAGTTTGAAGTTTTTTTTCTTATGCTTTCTTATTAATGTAGCAATAAATGATTTTTTATTTATTTATTTAAATTAAGTTATCGGCCTGTCCTAAAGATCTTATTCAGTCTTGTCACTGATAATATAGGTAGTAAGGGATAAAGGGATAAATAGGCCTAGATAATTGGAGCAGCGACTCATCGCTCACCTTAAACTCTGTCTATAAGCTAAGATAGTTATTACGAATTCTACATAGAAGAAAAAGTGTTAATTAAGTACATCAATAATAAAAGAAAGTTGATATAATTACGTGGTATTTTAACTATAATGTTGTATGCATAACAATGGAGCATTTCTGATGAGAAATTATAATACTACGCACTGAATTTACAAACAAGCAGAATGTGTGAGAAAATTAGTTTTAGGGTAGATTGTGGAATGATATTGTATTAATGGATTGTCGTGTGTCAATTATCTTCATAGACGAAGCGGTCTTGCAGAACCAATTGAGGGATCTGGGTTTGATTCTCACTCGTGGTGTTTGACAGAAGTGTACTATATAAAATAGGCAACTAAACATTGTAATCTATTTAACTCAGAAGAGATTTTCGTGGTATATTTATGTCAAACTTACTATCTAATATATCAAATTCTCGTGTCACAGTTTTCGTTGCCATACTCCTCCGAAACGGCTTGACCGATTCTCATGAAATTTTGTGAGCATATTCAGTAGGTCTGGGAATCGGCCAACATCTATTTTTCATCCCGAAATTCGTACGGGAACGGGAGCTACGCGTGTGAAACCGCGGGGCGCAGCTAGTTTTATTATAAGTCTGTGAATTTATCATCCACAAGAAATTGCAAGCATATATTGGACAGCGAATCGCAGTGATTAATTTTAATTGGCCAAAATAGAATTAATCGCGAATGAAACATCAAGATATCAATTACCTATTTACAGTTTTTCCTGTTCATCTAAACAGGATAACCCGAAACATTTGAAATATTCGGCAGTATTTCTGTATCTGTAAAGAGGGTGTGGGGTGGAGTACCCCGCCCCCGGGCGAGGTGGCTGGAGCCCTTTGTGAGAGCTGGTGCAATGGATCGATAGCCGGCCAGACACCGCCACGCCGGCTAAACATCCACTCACTGATTATATCATTTACACTTCATGTTGCTACGTTATCTCGACGTACTGGCAAAGTTTTTTGATTTGAGATTAGCTTGAGGACAGTTGGTTATCTCTTTGAGTGATTTGATGATCGAGATTTTTTACTTCAAAAGTGCGATGTAAGATTGTATAACAATGAAAGACTTCATATGTTTTTAGGGCCTATTTCACGATCTTCAAGTAAAGTTTCGAGTAGCTTCTCACAAGTATTGTCTTTGTCACTTGACATGAAGTAACTTTACTTGGTGAGTAACTTTACTTCAAGATCGTGAATTAGGCCCTTAGAGATAAGTATTTTAAAAAGTTATAACTTTCTTTAAAATTGAATATTCTTCTTGCTTAATAGCAAGAACCATTCATAAATACCACAGATTCTAAATATAAACCTTGTTCACTTACGTAGTAATTGTGTATCCACA
Source organism: Timandra comae (assembly GCA_958496195.1). Lineage (NCBI taxonomy): Eukaryota > Metazoa > Arthropoda > Insecta > Lepidoptera > Geometridae > Timandra > Timandra comae. The sequence continues at coordinate 1,345,144 of OY292363.1, forward strand.
TTATAGAGGTAATAATTGGTAAGATACGGTCGGTAGCGTGCATGTGAAGTGGCAGGTAAATTATTGACAACGAGGGTTTACAAGATCTAGGTAATAAATACGAGTGGGCCGAACCAGGCACCCTGCTGCGAACGTGATTAAAGCGAAAGTCACAAAAATACCCATAATTACAAACGCTATTAACATACAGAAATATCTTACAGTCTGTGGTCGATCCATAAGGCTATTAGAGAATAAATAATAAATCCACAGCTGACTTTATTAGATTCTCTTTCATAACGATTTCCAATATGGCTCCGAAGATAGAAACTCTACAACCTTACGTACAACACTAATAAAAATAAAGTTTATTCAACAATCTTCAGCCAATACAAAAACATCTATAAAACTTCAAAGTGTGGAACAAAAGTGATAAACAACGAAATATTGTGATGAAACAGTTATGGAAGTAATCTTTTACGATCATAACATTGTATGTGCTGTGTTGAAAGGTCGATGTAATAGAAGGTTAGGTGAGGCTAGATTAGGTTTTTAGGTAAATAGGTTTTTCTCCGGTTGTAGTAATAAATATGGAACAGATGTACGTAAAAAATCTGTGGGTACTATGGTTAGATGAAAGGGCATCACAGTACATATTAGTTTAGGAAGCTCTGTGTTATATGGTTAAAAATAACCCCCTGCCAAAGTCTGCCCCCCTAGCATGATTGTGCGTGATAAAATATATCGACACCACGATATAATATCGATTTCGCGAACATGACTAAATGTGTTAAAATTTATCACGTGTTAAAATTAAATATGGCGGGTATTTTTATCATATTTTGACAGTTGGATGTCGATAAATAGCTATATCAATCGCATTTTCGAAGTCATGCTAGCCCGGCAGAACGTAAACGGTACCTTTAACCTTTAAAGATCGTAAAACTTTCATACTAAACCGATACATGTAATTGATAATGTGGAACAAAACGATTACTCGTATCGCAAGGCGTGGAGCTTGCACGTGTGTTCCGAAGCATGGACGATCAGACACATTCGATACACCAAAACGTCTAGACCCCTACATCCTTCGACAGATACATTGAAAACTTCACAGTACGGAGGAAGTTAATTGAATACGATAGCTCAGTGTGAACTGGTCATTGGTTTGCAAGGCTATCTGAACTGAAACGCTTCTGCGAAAGACTATCGAGTAACAGGCATTATTAATATGATTCTTATGAATTCGGTTAATTATTCCGTGTCTAATTTCATATGTGAGATACTTACAAATGTGGTGCTTAAAAATGGCACGTACAATGTTATGTATATTTCGTTCTTACCTGAAACAAACAAACAAAAATTGGTTAATAATTAATATCTAGAAGACATTCTAATTCCAAGCTTACTTTGAATAGATAGAAAACACCCAGACCATGACAAAGAGACACGTTCATGCAAATAAATGATTGTCTTGAGCGGAAATGGAACCCGTAATAAGTACAAAAAGTTATACACAAGTTCATAAGCCAAGCATTAAAAGATGTCCCAGATGATTAAAATCTGCATAGCATAAGTAATCTTTATTGTCTGACATTTAACTTGATACATTCATGATTCATGCATAAAATATTCATGATAAAACATTATTGAAAGCAACATGACCTATTGGATAGGAATTTATTCTGGACCATATCGAATTCTTATTAGTAAAGTGTAAAAAAGGTCAAAGGGAACCCTTTACAGGACAAAATCGTTCGGTCGTATGTTGGGTGATCCTTAGGGACGGTGCTCTGACATTTAGGAACGTAAATAAACCCTGAACACTCTAAGAGGCGTTTAAACATTAATAACACGAAAATAGATGTGAACTGTTTATCTTGAGGATGATCGTCACTTTGAACATTATGTGGTAATAAATTAACCTAAACATTTAGGTGCATATAATTTTAAACATATATTTTCATACATTGAAGAACTGAATTCATAGTGGTCTTTTTTGTGACATTTGCCTTTGGATGAAGACTACGCCCACCACACTATTCCCCTCGTGATCACGGTCAGTGTAACCTGATCAAAACGTCCAGGTAAATAATTTAAATTAAAAACTTTTTAATACGCCATCAAAACCTGTGTTTTAATAACCCATTTCATATGCGTGTAAGATCGTATCAATTAAATTAATATTAAAGTTTTAACTCCGAGTACCACATGCTGGTCAATAAAACGAGAAGTACCAGTATCCCGATGTCTGAACTTTCGTATTAAACGTTTGATTGGCCGTAAAATTGTGGTCATTGAAAGGAGTCACACGGTGAGGGCATTGCGCCTGCACGCAACGGGTCTTTGGGAACTGGGAATCAGCATTGCGTTAACGATGACTTGCTAATGAACTAGGACATTTGAAACAATAGCTAAAACACGAACTACGAAACCAATTTGAGAGATGTTTTCCACCTCGCAAATAATTCTAGAAATGTTTTCTATCGAGATAACCAAAACTTAAGATGGTGCCTTAAGAAAGTAAAAGTATGAAAACAACAACAATGTTCTCTGATTACTAGAACAATAAACAAGGCAAGGGCTTTCCAGATGAATAGAATCTGTGAATAGAACTCCTTAGTAAGATTTCAATAGCCAAACTTTTTCCGATTCTAGATGTTGGACCGCAAAATATTTGGATCAACCACGTTCTAGTTCTATAACAATAATATTTTTCACGCGATCAACTTTCGTTAGTTAAGTTAAAGCATGGCAACAATAGTAACTGTCTGACACGTAGAAAAGTATGCTAAATTTAATTGTTGCTTTTACGAACCGGTACACTTTCCAGCGAGCCATCAGCCGTGGGCTTCGAGAAAGGCCGTTAAATGGAATCAAACTTCATAAATATGGTAAAGTCACTTTTATACAACCTGTTTTGTGAGAACTGTTATATAAAAATGTCTAGAAGAACTTGATTCAAAACACAGTTAGGTCTAAAATTATATTTTTAAGGCCACCTGGACAATATCCCTTTAAGTTCGGACACAACAAGGATAAACTCAGCAAAAAACCAGTTGTAGCTAAATAAAGCTGTAAAAAGCCTTTGTTACCATGCACGCAACATCATCATGACTCAGCCTTTCCAATGCAGAATTTCGGCCTCCAGATTAACCCAAAAAGAGATTCAAATGAATAATGCAACGGCAACGGTATGACGTATGCTACTGGACAGCATTTTAAGAAGTTCTTGTAGATTTTTATTTCATTTCATATTATTTATTATGCTGATGTCCCATAGCTTTAAAAGCGATGTAATTAGACTTATTAGTAATCAGTAGCGCTGTAGCCGCTTTGCGAGCTCGGAAACAGTGTCACTGCGCTCTGGGCCAGAGGTCGACAACCGAATACTCAGATAAATTATGATAAGCAACTAGAGAGGATATTTGAATTGCTAGTCATGAATAGGGCTTTTGATTAAATTTATTATGGATTTTCTAATAAAGATTAACATAACTGAGTGCGTGTGTTACTCAAAGTTCTAGGATGTATGTACCTACAGTTGATTACCATTGGTTTTTCCTAAAAGTTATATTTAGTTTCATTTGGTGACTATTTAAACATGCTTTATCCCTATACTACATTCACTTAGATATCAAATTTTAATAATTTAAATACGTATTCGTAATCGAAATAACCAGACATTTTAACTTAGTTATGTTTTAGAATTTTAGCCGCAGATGTAGGTCATCATCATCACTAACATAATCATCATATCATTACATTGCGTAGGTAGAAATATTTATGCAAATAAATATAAAAGTACAATATATCCTAAGCTGAAACCGATGCGCAAAAATGGCCCAATCCTGATAAAACTGAATCGATTGATAGATAAACAGACAATTATCCGTAACCTACCCCACATTACAGCTTATCTTGTCTGTTTTCGTTACTGATAAGACTCATATGGATTAGGGAAGAGACCTGTTATATTTATCTATACACGTGTAGTAAGTACTTATTCGTTAACAAGCTTCTTATGGAAAAGACCGGTTATATTATCTATACACGTGCCCTGCCTCCGTCGAAAATCATTCGTTCTTGTCACGCTAACCACCCACAGAACCAACAAGTGGGACAGTGAAAGCATTTCTATAATTAATCAATACATCGCCCACTCACTGTTACAGTTTCTTAAACTGATTTAAGTAATACTTGTACCTCCTTTTGCGTAAACATATATAATACTAGCAGCGCCCCGCGGTTTCACCCGCGTGGTTCCCGTTCCCGTGGGAATACGGGGATAAAATATAGCCTATGTTATTCAGGGTGAATGTAGCTTTCTAATGGTGAAAGAATTATTGAAATCGGTTCAGTAGTTTCGGAGCCTATTCGTTACATACAAACAAACAAACAAACAAATCTTTCCTCTTTATAATATTAGTATAGACTAGTAGCTCCCCGCGGTTTCACCCGCGTAGTTCCCGTTCCCGTGGGATTACGGGGATAAAATATAGCCTATGTCACGCACTGATAAATTAGCTTGCCATTAGTGAAAGAATTTTTGAAATCGGTCCAGTGGTTTCGGAGCCTTTTCATTACAAACAAACAAACAAACAAACAAATCTTTTCTCTTTATAATATTAGTATAGAAAATTATCCGACTCACAATTCCTTGCTTATTAAAATTCACAGACATTTAAAGAAGGACTTATCAATGTCAAAGCGCATTAATTAGTCAAGCGTTTAAACTATTTGTTATTTCGTGTTGTAAGAAACATCTGTACCAAACATAAGTATACATAAATCAATTCAGTAGTTTTTGCACGAAATGACAACAAACATACATCCAAACAACCTTGTACGTATAACCAATTTCCACCCATCCTTCTAAGCTTTCGCTTTTATAATATTACTATGATAGGATATTGTCGTGGCCGTGTTATAATATAACACAGTGTTAGATAACGGTTCAATTAACGCCCAGCAATATACATCTGTAAAATGGGTCATCGTTTGAGGCAATTTACTACCAACGGGCTCGTGTTTCACAATCGGTTCAAATAGGCTAACAGCTAACGGGTGGTTTGATACAGCTGGCGTGTTTTGTAAGTACAACGAGATACGATAATCAAAATATGATAGGACCTTATAGAAAAGAAATTTAAGTTAAAACCAAATATTTACCGTTTGTTTATATTTCCTTAAAACATTGGCTAGATACTAGTAATACCTTTGATATTAGGAAGATTAGCCTTGAAACCCTTACACAAAGAAATATTTATCTAGAACCACAACTTCTTATTAAGATGAACCGATGTTAAGTACCCTTCAAAATAAAAAAACAACATCAGTTCAGCCGTTTGGGAGCCACAGATAAACACACGGATACACATGCACATGTTAACGTTAACAACCCTCTGTTAATGACAGGGGTTAAAAAGATATTGGATGTAACATAAAGTGTAACACACAACATCCTATCCTTAAAAGTTGTGAATGACTAAATAAAAAAATTACATAACATTTGGGTAAAAAAAACCCTGTAAGCAAAAGAACAGCAAAACTGGATAATTTGACATTTCATAAGAACTTCATTTTTAAATCATGTTGCTAATTAGGTAAGTATTTATGATTTTAGTCAAAACTTCAAAGTGTTTACAAAAGCTTGAAATGCATGTAAACACACGTACTAGTTAATGCGATCGTTTCATCAACATTTTAACCCTAAACCAAAGCCTTAAAATTTGCTTTTTGAACTAGCTTCGTATTTCACAAATCGATGCCACCGAGTGGTACTCGTCCAGTGAAATTGCATGACCCCAATGAGGGAAAAACATGCAAACGATTTCTAAAGCGCATTCATGCCTAACTAAACAATAGTTCCAAATAAATACTTTCATAACAATACATTAGTTAAATTAGGTATACGTAACGCTTCGGTAGTCTAATGACATGCCCACAGCATGCCAGGTCGGAGGTCCCTGGTTCGATTGCTGGGTCGAGCGTTGCATGTTTGTCATTTCCCAATTCAGTTTCGTAGCGAATTTCAAACTCGTATTATGTTTATTCGATACTCCTATAGTGGTAAAGGAAAACATCGTGAGAAAACCTAAGAAGATTCTAAGGGATTTTGAGATGTTCACCAACCCGCACAGGGCCAGCATCAATGACTAAGACCTGTAACTTATTTTGGGTAGTCTCGAGCTTCTAGGTGAGGATGTAGATGATGAAATTCGCTGAAATATTATACCCACTTTCAGTAGTTTCTGAGCTTATCGCGTTCGGACAGACAGGCGATTGGGAACTTTGTTTTTAATATGAATTGATAAGGGAGATTGATAACAGTATTAAAAAACAAGGAAAAATATTTCATAAACATTGACGAATATCTAGGAAAATGAACATTTTATCATTTTGTTCACAAACAACTAACCCCTGGGTTGTATTCTGAGTAGGTTTAAGAAACACTACTTACCACGAATTAGAAGAGAGAGAGATAATTCATCATTCCGTGCTAATTACAGACTCACTTATTCTTACGCAAATATTAACTAAAGAAATAAATCTAAGCTTTGCTCCAAGATTAGATTAGCGTGTTCAACCAAACAAACGAACTCTTCCAAAAATTCATAATACCTAATAGCATGGATACAAAGATTCACAAACTATAGAAAAGTGCTATATCATATCACATAAATTCATCACAGCTTCAATAAATCCAATTGACGACGTTCTAACATATAACATCCCGGTATGAGGTCCTGTGACGTCAGAAGGGGACTGGTGACACGTCATAGCGAGGGGACTCGGATCTAATGTAACCCTCATCACGCGGCTGGGTGAACATTCGCGAGGACAGCCAAGGACACATCTATCATATGTAATAACAATTTGATAGGGTAAGATTTGTTATTTACCTTCGAAGATGTGCGGTTTATCTAGTTATCCCTTCGAATATTGAGAGGTGGGAATTTATGATTGAGAGCTTGTGCTTTTTTTTTCAACCTATTTTAGCTGGGCATATCTCCGCCAATTATTTCTATTTCTTTATCTTTGATAATGTCTCACCGTTCTCCGTCAAAGCTACAGAGATCGTCTATCTGTATCAAAATGTTATAATCATAGCATAGACCCAATGATTGTCGTAAAACCATAGCACTTAAGATGTCAACAGCAGGAAAATAGACTTTGATAACGCAGTTGGTTAGAACTTCGCCACAGTATGGCATCTGGGTTCAAATTGCAGGTGAGGTGAACCTTTTAAATAAAGACAATCATCCTTTTTAAAGCTGTTTAATAAAATAACAGTTACAACAACAGTCAGTATGTTTGTTCTTAGTATTATTCTACCATACCATAATACTAAGCCGATATCACGTAACGTGTGTTCACGTACAAATTCACTATCGCGTCTCGTCACACCAATTAACTCTGCAATCTGCTAACAGCTGATTATTATGACATTTTACGTTACGTTATTTAATAACATTAACGTTATAAATATGTAGTTATTTCTAGCGATTTGTCCCCGCTTCGAAAGTGCTATTTTTGTATCCAAAAACATGAAAAAGTAAACATTGGCTTCGCACTCTTGGGTTGGGCCCAAAGGGAGTTTAATCAGACCTCCTATGCGGATTTCCGCATTTCCCCAACTATAGAAAATATAAAATTTCATAAATGACCGCTTTAAAACTGACAGCTAGACTCTTTATAATGCTAACATTTTGTATCAATAAACACACACGTTGTATTATTCATCAGCGTTACTAATCATAAAGTACATACTAAAAATCCTTCTATTATCGTTCATCGAAATCTTAGTAAAATCTCGTTGACCTTCCGATACCGGTACAAATATGTAGGTAACATGACTGCACCAACTGGTTGGCCATTTACTATTTCTATTTGTTTGAAAATAAAAATCAATTGCCAAAGGTAATGTGCGCGCATCACTGTACGGCTGTACATCTTTGGCATTAGCATGTATCCGCATAAGTATTTTTATGAAAATCGATGTGATTTACACCTGTGCGAAGCTAAGAGGCCTATGTATGTATGTATGTCCAGCACAGGACTGAGCTGGGCTGATGATGATGATGATGAAGCCTTAGTATGCTAGTAAACTGTAAACCAGAGTCTGAAACAAAACTGAGGACCGGCTAACATTAGTCATGGATCAAAAATTAACTTTTTCTAAAAAAAAACATGAGAATGTTCGTTAAACTTTATGGTAATTATGACTCACTGGTAAACAATGACAATGGATTGACCGTTAAGTGAATTCCGACTACGGATTCTGACCGAAACCATTTCTGACTTTGCACAGATAATTTTTTGGGAACATTCAAATTAAGAAGGGTCCAAAATATTCCATACATTTCCTACCTCTTTCTTCAACGTGTTTCATATCTAAATGAGGTTTTGGCTTTTTAGTTTAACCGTCATTTATCCTCACAGCTCGATATTTATATGAGATTTTTAATTAAACCATCATTAGACTTTAATAATTAAATAACAATAATTTTCTTAAATATAAACGGGAAAAGAACATACAATAAAATACTATTTGTATTTACCTCATAATTCTCAGAAATACGTGCAAAACTACAAGACGAGACTTACCGTGACGAGACTAAACGAAAGCTTTGTAAATATGACGGCATTTACAATGATGACTCAAAAAGTCAGCCTCAAACGAGTTGTTAGAGCCGTTAATATTTAAATGTTTATCATCACAGGTATTACGAATTGAATGATACAATCACCAAGGTCGTACGGACGCCGGCATTGATCTAAAATAAAACAGATTTCACTCATTGTAAGGCCATCGATCCCGGTCTGTTATTCCCATTCACTGATCGATTTGTACTAAATAGAATGTCTGAAATAGCTACACTAATATTATAAAAAGAACAGTTTTAATTGTTTCTTGGTAGGAAATTAATAGGCTCCGAAACTGTAGGTCCGATTGAGACGAATTTGGTACAGGAGGTAAGATGGATCGGATCGGATCGGACTTTTATCCCAAAATTTACACTGGATTGGGATTTTTTATGCCGGTAAAACTGTAAAATCAGAGACAAGATAGATCGGGTACTTTTTACCTAAAATTCCCATAAGATTGGAGTTTACCCGGGTAAAACCGTAGAATCTGCTACCATTGGATGTATGTTACTGAATCACACAAAAAACCTAAATAAAATAGGTTTCCTGCCGGAATTTACAGCCATATGGAATAGTTAATAAATTAATCATAAGTTAAATACAACTATACAATGAGATAAATGATTTAAATAACAATAACTTGTTTGTTATTATCAGCTGTTCTGTTATCTAACTACACCTTATGAATAAATGTTTTAGTGCGGTATTGAGGTCGATTACAAGCTAGACTTTCGTGTCTCGACCAATTATTGACAACAATTTATGGTCAAATGTCAATATAATTTGTTTGAATTACGTAATAGTTTGTATTATTTATATTGCATTTGATAACGATACAAACCTCAATATTATTTTGACATTAATTAATTAATCGCTATTATCTTTTTATGCTAAATGATTCCTATTTAACTTTAGTATCTGTCTTATATCTATGGCATCAGGAATGAATGCACACAGATGCTTATATGTAAACATAGAAGTTAAGAGCTAAATTCGCAATTAGATAGCTTGTACTTATTTATAAAATTATGCGTTCAAAAATATAGAAAAGAACGTTTAAGATTTTGTTTTATTTTAAATATTATCATCTACGTACCAGACTAATCCCAAAGCCATCGAATTAACAATCAAAATCATAATTATCCCAAACAACATCAAAGTTGGACAAAGATTTACAACCACGACCCAGTTTCCATGACAGGTGCGTGTGTTCATACATCCACGAATAACTTAATGTTTGCTCACAAAACAAAGAAACACTCCATCTTGAGGAGTTCCACATTGCAGTCAATAATAGAACGGCTTAGATTGTAATGTTGTGATCAACAAGGAAGTGAAAACCAATCTCAATAACAAACGTTTATAGCTGGAGTACGAACGTGAGGTATTAGTCAACAAAGTGATAGTGCATAAGTCTTAAAAGGTAGTCAACAAGATTCTGTATACTTGGTATACAGACAATTTACCAATACAGATAATATGTACGAGATAGTATGTGGTGGTATTTGTGCACAGTTTTCACAGTTTAAAGAAAAACAAACAGGCTGTTACGCCTAAGGTTAAGACTTGGATTCCTGTTCAAGACAAACATTTGAGTGCAAGCAAATGTCTTTTTTTCTCTACTTACCTAATCACTAAGTACATAGTATAAAACAGAGTCGCTTTCTCTGTCCCTATGTATGCTTAGATCTTTAAAACTATGCAACGGATTTTGATGCGGTTTGTTTTAATAGATAGAGTGATTCAGTGGGAAGGTTTTTAGCATAATTTTATCCCCATATTCCTACGGGAACGGGAACTACGCGGGTGAAACCGCGGGGCGCCGCTATTTAAAAATAAATGATAAGTCTATGACCTGTTAACAGGTTTGTGAGAATAATTATTAAATGGAGTCTCAACAGCTCTCGAGCAAGATGGCTTAATAAATAACTTCCAGATAAGTCTTGTTTTGCAATGAATCGGGAGGTGTAGGCAGAAGTTTTCAACCACGTCAAATAGACAACAGTAACTCATAATCTAGATAGGACTTGATCAAGGTCATCGCAATAACGAGGGGATGCTCTCCCCTTTAAAAAAGGGACTCTAGTCTAAGTAAACTGAGGGTAGCACCCATCAATATGAAAGGGTTGTTTTTAGGGGCCATGTTATGTGTACCTAAAAATGAAAGGGAGGATTACTCCTGTCCTGAATTTTAAGCTGTGTGAAGATACTGTTTGTTTTATTGAAGACTAGCTGTGCCCCGCGGTTTCTCCCGCGTAGTTTCCGATCCCGTGGGAATTTCGGGATAAAACGCCTAGCCTATGTTCTTTCCTGGACCATAAGCTGCCCCTGTACCAAATTTCAAGTCAATCGGTTTAGTAGTTTAGCCGTGAAAAGGTAACAGACAGACAGAGTTACTTTTTATATATGTATAAGTAAGGATAGGTATAATATTACAGCTTTATACCTCTTAGAACTCACGATAAATTTCACTAGGCATCTTAAAAACTAGGTTACATCTTGTGCCAAGATATTACGATTGTTCTGCAGTGGGTCATTGCAGGCCTTTCTCCTATTCTTTCGCGTTTGTGGGACTATTTTTCTTATATCAATTTTCAGTTTAGCCTGTTAATTCCTAGTACATTTTTAGATTTAAACCGCTACTCTATGCTAATTCCAAAACGATTCTAAAATTAGGTTATTCAGAGTGGTACTCTTGTTCCGAAGAGCATAATAAGACATCACACGCCGCATGTTATAAGTTACATTTCTGCTCTACTAAGAGACGGGATTCTTCACATTTTCCGTAACGATTCGAGAGCCTTTGAAAGCCCGCTTTATACTCGAAGCAAGGCTTTAAAAGCGGGTCGTGGATTGTCAACAAACATCTCTCTCTATAATCTCAATCTGAATTCAGCGAGATAGCGCATTTATAAAGCGCTATCATTGCTTAAATTGCCATCAATATACATTAAAGTGTGTTCATCAACTTTTGAAACTGTAGTTTAATCATGCCTGAGTAATTGCGAATATTATGCAGGAAATAACAAGTATATAATGTAAGTAATATAAACAAACCATGAATGAAACTGTTGAAATTATCAACTTCGTGATAAGATAGTGTGAAGTATATTGGTGGGAATTACAATTATAAAATTATCTGAAAAACAACTACGTTTGGATTATCTGTTTGTTTATTATTATGTAAGTATGGTTATGTGTGTATGTAGTGTTGGTATTATCCTACTAATCCTACTAATATTATAAAGGCGAAAGTTTGTATGTATGGATGTTTGTTACTCTTTCACGCAAAAACTACTGAATGGATTTTAATGAAACTTTACAATAATCTTGCTTATACATCAGAATAACACATAGGATACTTTTTATCCCAAAATTCCCACGGGAACGGGAACTACGCGGGTGAAGCCGCGGGGCGCTGCTAGTATTATTATAATCTACACTAATACTATGAGGTGGAAAGATTTGTTTATTTTTTAACCGACTTCCAAAAAAACAGGAGGAGGTTCTCTATTCGACGTGTATATTTTTTTTTATTTTTTTTTTTGTGTGTTTGTTACGCGATTTCTTTGTAATCATGAATGGAGCATTTTAAAATTCTTGTTTCATTAGAAAGCGGATATTCGCGAAGTGGTCCCATGTCAAGGAAATCAGGATCTGATGATGGGATCCAGGAAAAATCGAGGAAAAACTCGCAACAATGTAGGCTGGGGTGTCGATTGACATTATTAAAAGTAAAACTACCTGTGACCCATCGTTTTGCTCGCGATATTCTTGATACCATAAGAATTTCTGGATGAAAATTTTTTGGCTGTATTCTTTCGTATTTAAATCAAATGCTGTTCACAATTCATGGGTTTTAGATATAAAAATGTCCTGTTTTTTAATTCGTTAACACACACTGAAATAAACCCGAACCTACAACATTTTTTAAAAATGTTTTTTTATACTATTATAGGTACCTATTACACATATATCTTCAGAGCGTTTTCATAAAACTTTTCGTTAAAATAATATATTTAGATATTACAAACAAACACTGCTCCAGATTAGATCGTATATATTATTTTAATTAATAAATAGACAGTATAAACGTCATCCTCTATTTTCGTTTTTATTTTGACATTGGTTAATTTTCTAAAAAGTTCTTATACCTTTGTGGTTATAAAGAAGTTTTGTAATAAAATGATGGTTTAATTGGGATGATGAAGTTAAAAAGAAGTAATAAAATGTAGGGTTGAGTTAGATTATGAATCATGAGTAACATCAGCTCATGGGACAGGATTCAAGCGGTACCCGTTGAGGTTGAACTGCTCGACACTTATAGAGCAGCGAAAAAATCCCTGCAAGAAGCTATTGCCCTCGCAACTCTCGCGGCAATCGTGGGAAACGACCTCTCCTTGCCAAATGTAGTCTCTGCTATGGTGAGCTAGGATTGGAGTGTCCACCTTTTGTGAGGTCGTACTCTCGCAAAAAAAAGCTGCGGAGAGAGAGCGCGAAGCCCTCTCCACTAACACTATCTGCAGCAGAGGGTTGGGCAGACGGAAGCGGGACTACCACTTTGTCCTGCAACCGCCATACGCCCGACCTGCGGCAGTGATCCCCGGGGGGAAATCCACTGCCGCCATATAGGCCTCGAGGTGGCGCGCGGTACTTTCGGAAGGGGGTAACTCAACATCTGTCGCCTAGAGCTACATTCTAGCTCGGAGGAGAAACCCTTAACAGGGTAGAGGCGCTGTCCGGGATCGTAGTAGCGTGCAGCCGCGTTTCTTCCGGTTTCGGCCATAAGCGCAGAGGTGGCACACCAAGGGGTTTTAGTCGGTAAGCGCGTCCCCGCTCTATCTTTGCGGCGCGGAGTCCGACATACCCCGTCGTTCCCCTGGACAGAGGAAAGACGTAAAGTCTTCCTCCCACAAAAAAAGGATTCAAGTGATCCACGAGTCAAAAGCTCTTCTGGAGGAAAATTTAAGCGTCTTTTGTAGAAGGAGACTTGCTTCCCACTAAAAAATTTAAAATAAAGTTAATTTAAAAAAATAAAAAACCGACTTCAGCACTAAAAAGTAAGAAAATAATTTAAAATAAACGATATTATTAATACATATTTACAATTTATAATTAGTTACTTTTGAAGTCGGTGACAGCCAAAGCCTTCATTAATATTATAGGCGCGTCTCGTGCTATCTTATAAGGAAAAAAAAAACTATCCTGGGCTGGCACTGACTCCAAAAGTAACTAATTATAAATTGTAAATATGTATTAATAATATCGTTTATTTTAAATTATTTTCTTACTTTTTAGTGCTGAAGTCGGTTTTTTATTTTTTTAAATTAACTTTATTATTTAACAAGGCAGATAATGCTATTAGCATCGTAAAACACGTTTTTATGACAAAATATTTACTCTCTACGTAGTATTCTTCCTCGCCATCCAGATCAGTCATCATCATCAACTTAAGAGCTGTTGCTCTTGTCGGTGTAACATGTGCAACTCCCTCATCTGCCCCTATCTAAGGCGACCTCCTTCACCTCATTATACGACACGACACGACAGCGACCTTATCCTCTATCTGGCTCATGTAACGAACCCTTCCTCTTCTTCCTTCTACTTTTCCCTCCAAGGTGTTCAATATGAATCTTTCATGTCGTATAAAGTGACCTATCATTTTTTCTCTTCTCCTGGAAATGGTCTTTATTAACGTTTTCCTCTCTTGTACTCTTCTTAACACATCCAGATAAGTAAGAAAGAGAAAATTTTACCTAGCAGTGGGGTTATTATACTTACAAGCCGATACCATGCTTTTCATATGTTTATCGTACAATAAAGTATTTACCTATCTATCTTTGTGATGTGGATATCATGAATTCGGAGCATCATTCACTGACTCTATACAATGACATAGCGAGGGGACGATGAAGGTTGAATCAATTGGGCCTACCTACATCTATCATTAAGGGAAAGGCACGTAATGTCGACAGTGTCCCAGTACTCGTCAGATTATAGAAAAATATTCATATTTTGATTCAACCAATATATTCATATAAAATTTGAATTACAGCATCTTTAAAGTAATCTTTGCTATCATTACAATAGCAGTATGTATTAATAACTGCAATTGTTTTGGAGAAATGAGCGATGGAAATTTAAAATTCGAGATTTCGTGAATTTTGTGAGATTTAACCACTGAATCTGTAGTCTAGGTCACTACGTTCGATGTTACATTTTGCAAGATTGGGCGGCCCTTTGTATGTGTGATTATTTTTTTATAATAGTAAAATTAATTATCTTTCTATGTTATCCATTAAATCGTGCTATTTATTCATATTTATATTTTATTTCGAGTGTGTCAGCTATTAGTACATTCTAAAACCCAAATGTACCAGTATCCGTCAGATTTGTCCTAGTCATCGTCAAAGTGTCCTAGAGCTCGTCAATTTTCGGTGCTAATTTGAACTCTATGGCAATAGATTTAAAGTAGTAATTTTCAATCATATTTCTTGTGATGCAGAAACACAACAAAGTTGGCAATGCCTGATAAATGAAAATAAATATTCTGACAGAAAACTAAAGGAGAAAGAAAAACTGCAGGTGCAGGATATCTCAACTGATTTTGTAAAAAATATAAATTTGGTAGGTACTTACATATAATTTCACATTTAGTTATTAAAAAATCTGTGTATAAGTCAAACGCGTTGAACCAGTAAAGTCGTAAAGTCGTTTTTGGCCCTTTCATCTCAAATATCATCATCAACATCAACATCAACAGCCTGTATTAGTCCACTGCTGGACATAAACCTCTTCCAATTCGCGCCAATGTGCCCTGTCGGCAGCACGTCGCATCCACTCTCTCCCGGCTACCCTGCGCAGATCATCGCTCCACCTAGCCACAGGACGTCCTACTACGACGTTTTCCGAACCGCGGTTTCTACTCGAGAACTCGTCTGCTCCAACGGCCATCTTCAGAGAGCTAATTCTTTGAGCTATGTCGGTGACTTTGGTTCTCCGTCTGATCACTTCATTGCGAATGCGATCTTTCAGAGAAACTCCGAGTATAGCCCTCTCGTAGCTCTCTGAGCGACTTTTAGTTGGTGGACCAGCCTTTCTGTGTATTACCAGCCTTTCATCTCAAGTATATTACTCGTAAGTCAGACATAACTATATCAGTAGACCTTACTTCCGTAATTCCGTACCTCTGAGGATTGGCGTTCGTTGTATTTTCTCATAGTTTCTTCAGAATCGTCAGCTAACCCGTCTGCAAACACTTTGAAGACACTGTAGGTATTTCAGAGACTTACTCTGTCTCTAGGATCTACGAGTAATAATATTTGAGATGAAAGGGCAAAAAACGACTATATGGTGTTGAATGTTCTACGCAATGTATATAATTCTTACATTACATAGATTTTTAAAATAAATATAGATAGGTAGGTGTGTGACAATTTTATGTCATTATCAACCTGCTCTCGTCCACTGCTGAACATAGGTTAGCCCAGGCTTGCCCATTGAGCTCAGCTAATGGCATCCATCCGCTACCAGCAACTTTGCGGATGACATCACCCCACCTCGCTGATGGGCGTCCTACCCTACACAACGCTTGCCTAGACGCGATCTCCACTCAAGAACTCGTTTACCCCAACGGTTGTCGGTTCTTCTGCAGATGTGGCTAGCCCACTGTCACTTCAGCGAGCTAATTCTTGGAGCTATGTCGGTCACTTTGTTTATCTGTCGGATTACTTCATTCCGAATACGATCTTTCAAATAAAGTCCAAGCATAGCTCTCTCCATAGCTTGCTGAGCGACTTTAAATTGGAGAACTAACCTCACTGTGAGTGTCCAGTTTTGGCTCCGTGTGTAACTTTATGTACCAAAATGTAGTTTTAACAAAATTAGTTGAGATTTGCCTGCAGTTTTGAATTTTAATTTTCATTCAACAGGCATTACCTTTAGTTGAGTTACTGCATCATAAGAAATATGATTGAAAATGACTACTTTAAATCCATTGGCGTAGAGTTCAAATTAGCACCGAAAATTGACGAACTCTAGGACATTTTGACGATAGCTAGGACAAATCTGACGGATACTGGTACAAATGGGTGTTTTTAGATAATTTCTAAATTATCTATACTTAATTCTTTTTAATCAGTGTTAAAAATATATTTACCGATAAGAGTGATAAATCATTTATCTTGTCACAAAATTTGATCGTTGTAACTTAATATACTACAACGTGGTATAGCTGCAAAGTTGGCCAAGTGCAAAACCTGACGATAATTGGGTCTTTTCCCTTACTAGATTTTACTAGTCACATGTAGGAAGAACATTTAAATAATTGATTTTTAGAACAATAATTATTATTGTTATACCTATCCATTACAGTTTCTGATACATTACTTAGATACAAGTTTCGAACTTAGTTAGGGGTCAGTTACTGTAATGAGATGATGTAGTGAATGATTATGTTTTGTTATTACTAGTAAGTACTATGCCTCGATCACATTACCGTATAGAGACATCATGGAAAATAGAATAAGTTGTTATAGCATATTGCTATGCAAACTATGAAAAATTATTTAAAAAACAATTACGTAATGATATTATTGTGATGTGGATTATTCATATTATAATTTATAAATTTCTATATCATTTATTTATCTGGTCCTCTACATGTTTTTAAAGTTTTATAGATGAACCAATATAGATTTCTGCCTCTATTTTCTGTTTTCATTCATTCAACAGTCACGAGAAGAATCTGTGTTTTTAGAATACAGAAATAGCATTGCATTAACAACATTAGTTAGCAAACTTCGTAGCTAATCCCTCTTTCTATTAGCGAAATCCATACGTAATCCCGTAAAGTAGTTTCTAAGATTAGCACGAACAAACACTTTAATTAAATATTGATCTCTTTGATTTACACGAACACTACACATTGAAATAACTATTTTACGTACTAAACTCATTCAATTAGTAATATTGGACCCTAGAAAGATACTTAATAATTAATCTTCCACAACACTGAACTGCCAACTAAGGGACGAAGGTTCAATTTCCGTGTTTATCGGTTAAATATATGAATGAGTTTGTGTACGGGGCACGTCAGAAAATGTAAAACAAAATATAACCACGACAAAAATCCGTTAAAGTAGTTTTATTTCACTTATCTAGTTTTAGTTCAATATCTTGTATGGCTCTCAAATCCATTAGATCGGAATAAATATACAAACATCGGCCGATTGAATCGTAAATATTAACATCAATTTTAAATCGGTATAAATACCAACAGTGATGCGCAATTTGCAGATATTTCTGCTAAACGCTCTCCCACACGCGTTGAAATAACTAATTCTAGACTCAGAAACAAAGCCACGTCAGAGACAATATATTGTTTTTATTTAAGTAAAGATAAATGTAGACTTTATCAACGAGACACACAGAGGTGGTTCCAAAAAATGCAAAATAGACTATAATAGAAAATATCCGAAAACATTCAAAACTGTTCTTTTAATCCAATCCTAATACAACAGGCAAAAAGGTAACCAAAGAGTGTTATAGTGTAAGTAAACCATCGTAAAACAGGTCAAGTGAAGTCGGGGTCGGTCGGCCCGCACTGCAGGTGCGACCCAAATACTAGACACGAAGCACTGCACCACAACCATACTATACATATTTGGCAATTGGCAACAGTGCCATTCTTCTAAAAACCTTCTATTGACCTACTGAAGCTAATGAAGCCGCACTGTGTGAATATTGTGGATAGGTAACGTAACATTGTTAATTACCCATTTCTGTGATGTTTATCTGGAGTAGTTAATGAAATAATCGACATAAAATAATTTAAGTCTGTTAATTAAGATACTTTTTAGTATTAGTTTCAACATCGCGATATGTCGGCCTTTATTCTAAGTCGGTCGGCCCAATTATGTTTTTTTCGTACACTCCAGAAAATTCACATCTTTGTCTGCCTTTTTATCATCCTTCATATTAAAACTAGTTTCTTCTATTTCTAATTGCATTGCTCAAATGAATATACCCCACCTCTAGTATTTTGTTAAAATTAGATCGCAATAACAATCCAATGTAAATTAAATTAGTATCTTGTAAGCAATGATGCTATACTCAATAAATGTTGGAAACATGCTAAATGTTTGGTTACTTGTGATTAGAACACTTATGGATCGATTAAAATGATTAATGGTGGAGATGTTTCATAAAACTTAGTTGTAGAGAAACTAGGTTAAATCGGCCTTCAAAACCCCATGGGGTTCGTAACACTGGCCTTTATAAATCAACTAGATACATGTTAATGTTACCAGACTGCTCAATTTAACTCTCTTTAAGATTCTACCGGTCCTCTACACTCATCAAGAGTTCGAAAGAGACGTAAAATATCTAATACTATAAAATTGTAGTATTGTTTCAGTTTTTACGTTCCTCAAATAACCGTAAACCGTTTCCGTTAGCCGACACTCGGCGTGTGGCGATGAACGATGACAAACACTAGTCGATAAATAAAGCGTCATTAGCGTCTGTGTGATTACAATGACACGGACCACGTGTTCTTAGTTGATAACAAAAAAACAAGTATAAGCAAGTATACCACTATATTTCACACGATTTTGAAGTGGATTAGAAGTATAATACACGATCGACCTAAATATCAACAAAAACAGCTTGCACGCAATGCATTTTAATTTGTAATCCGTGATTTTACCAAAATTTAGGTCAAACCACCGCAAAACTGTAAACATACCGTTTTAACAAAATTGTAAATTACATATTTACTACTGACGTCATGGTGAAAAGTGCTTTTCACATCGTTCCTCCTGAAATTGTACTAGGCAATCATGAACAGATAGCAGTCATTGTTATCAGTGAGGATAGCTGAGGGGCAGCAGCCGTGTGAGGGGGGAGGGGCGGCCTTCGTGACGCCGCATCGCATCTGTGTAGCGCCAACCACAGTTACACAACGCTATCTTATCAGCACCGCTCGACCGGCAAAAAGATCATTGTCATTACACGCCGACTCCTAAACATTCATGTCTGCCTGGTATTTTGTGCAGAATTACATCAAAAATTTCCGAAATTCAGGAAAATTACTGAAAAATGCAAGTTATTAATATTACCATGCAGAAAAGCTATTTTTATTTTTCAGTATTACCTAACTTTGTATCATATTTGATGAACTATAGGTTAGTTATGTCATATTAAGTCTCTGAGGGCCCACTGCAGGTTTAGTTATCTCTCTCACTGATAACATTAGCACATGTAATATGAACAAGTATAATCAGGTAATCACCAAGCTTGATGCGCGTTGGGATCTCTCCGATTCCATTTCAAGAGCATACAAACAAACGGTATGTTTGTATGCAAATTACAGCTCAAATACAAACAATATTTGACCTAAACCAACATTGTTAAGTAAACTAGAATCCAGCCAGTGGAAGGAGGCACGGTGTAATTCACGGCGATGTTGATTGTCAACAATGGCGGTGTCAATGTGAAGGTCTACCTGGGCTTGATAAACAAAGAGTGTTGACGGGGACAGCCACCAAACATCCGTCGGAGGAAACCCGCGGTCAACTGATTGTCTACAATTCTGTACAATTTGGTATACGTTTCTTTATAGTAAAATAATGTATTATTGACTTTAAATTGAATTTGAAGCAATTATTTTTAGGTACTGTCTGCCTATTACCGTGGTGCCCATAAATTCTTAGTCGAGTTTTCTGAAAATAATATTTTATGAGCTTCTACAGAAAGTGGTAGAGTGAGTATTTAAATTAAATAACGAAAACGAGCATACACAGGTGAAAATATAGAAAACTAGTTTTCCCTGAAATATGGAGAAAGTCAACTTTTTTAGACATGAGACCTAACTTTTTCAGCAGTTGTAAATCTTTTTGCACAAAGATGCGAAACTTCAAAACATATACAATTAATATTTTTTTAGTAACCTTTTTGCGAGTATAAATATATACGGCTGAATGGACTACAAAAATATTTGGCAAAGAAACAAATTGTATCCTGGAATAGGACTTATAAATTATCTTTCATTTCGAAATTTCAAAGAGTTCCTTAGGGAACGTGATGAATCGTATAAACGTGCTCTACGCAGATGAGAAATTTGAATAAGTAAGAGAGTTTATGAACCCTTTCACTATAGAAAATGTACTGATATGTTATGAAAACATCAACAAACTAATGAACTGTTTAACTCTACTGTAAGGTAACTTAATTTACATCCGTTCCTAGATGTTTCAAGGAAATATATCCCTTATGTCTTGGGAGAAAGGCTCATTGTCTGGTGCATATGACCAGGGCCAGGTGTACAAACAGATTGTAGTGAAGGCAGCAGACGTCATCACCATCACCTAGAAATTCAAAACATTCATCGTTAACTAAACATACTCAACCAATACGGTCACCTCAACACTCGCAATCATTATCATCACCTCACTATTTGCAACATTCATCATCATTAAGCCAACAATCGACAACCTCTGTACCTCAAACACCAGCCGATTCGATAACAATTTATTCAGCAGACCCACAAGCTCAGTACTTGCCTTATAGTCAAGTATTATCACCAACTGACACTCTATCAGAGTTGACTCCAAGCGAAGCAACACAATTTAATATGACGCAGACTGTGTTTAGGGGTCAAGGGAAAGAACTACAAGATTTTTTGATGTTTAAGAAATAAATAACAATAATAATTTTAAAATTATGTATAATTAAAAAGCAAACATACATAAATATTTGACTGTAATACAATAAATAAATATGATTGTGTGGAATTAGTCTTATTGTGATTTATAAATAAATAAATGAGATTGTATGGAATTAGTCTTATTATTTTAAAAAACATACCTTCATATAATTCTTTAGCACTTTACAGATTGCTGTACAGGTCTCTGGTATTATCTCTGACAATAGTTGCGATGATATACTTGTACTGAATTTGAGTTCTCTGAATTCTCTTCCTGACGCGAGATACTTTAAGGTTGCTAATAATCTTTCTTCAGCAGTCACAGCTTTTCTCATAACTGTATCGGTTTTAGTAATATATGGTTTCACCATTTCCAGCAATTCAGCAAATAGATCAGAACTCATGCGAAGGTATATACGAAAGTCTTCATCGTCTAGTTCCTTTATCAGTCGCATATGACTGTATGAGTCTCTGTATCTTAAATAAAATTTTGCCCATTCTTTCCTTTTTTTCCTTTGCCTTTGGATAGGCGTGCTAGCTACGACGGTTGCCGCAATTAAAGCTATTTTAGCTTCCTTTGACAAGGTTGGAGGCATGTCTGACGCGATCAAGCACGGATAGCACACTGGACCATCTCGTGTGCGGTGCGGTGGTGTGGCGTGTCGAGCGCACCGTACCGGTCCGGCGGTTCGGGCGGACAAGTTCGATCGTCTATTAATGCTATTAGAACAGCCGTGTTTACCGGAACCACACGAGTTTGGACTCACACGTGCTTCAGACAGTCTATTTGGAGCTGTTTTATCTCTACTCCTTAATTAAAAGATCATAAGGCAGGGTCAGCTCAGTTTATATTATAAGTCAGACATTTGTTGACATAGCAACAGTTGTTTCGTTTAGCAATTTCGCAAGCTCATAACTTTAGTTAGAGAGCGTTGGAGGACGGATGCCTCGTATCTACTCGGTACACCCCAACAGTGTTACAAATAGACCGTATCCCGTTTGGAATAAAGGTCATTTTGTTTTACTACCGACCGGCGCCGACAACGGAGGAACATCGTACTTATCTTATTCGTTTTGGGGTCAGATCCTCAACGAAGTCAACAGTCAAGTTAATCTACTTTTACGACTATCAAACGAACGGATATTTATAGAATGCAATTCATCAATGTTATTTGAAATGCTTTGTGTTAATAAAAACATTTTTCAAGTTAATTATATCGACTAATGAGTTGTACGAACAGAGCTATAAATTTAAACAATGTTATCGTTGCGAACTAACAATGAAGGGAAATAACTAAACTATTCAAATGCCTGGATATAAGTAACAATACTAGAATGTGTATTGTAAGTTTGTACAAACTCATTCGTTTGCATCAACGACGATACTGATCCAATTTTATCCCGATCCCAATCAATCACTATGCAAGCTTACAACGAGATTGTTACATAACATCTTTTATTTAAAAACAAACGCGCGCATGTAATAGATTTTTTATTATAGTACCTTGTGTTGTTGTTGCAATTGCCATAATATTTATCAGATGGAAATATTGAAATAAAAAATGCTTAGGAAATATCGTAAAATAACAAAAAGCCATAAATGTCAGTAATATTTGCTTGAAAATTGGTTTAGTAATTCCAGAGATAGGCAGAAACAACTTCGGACAGTATAAAAATGGGTGATTGGAATTCGGTAAGCTATCTCAGCTTATTGAAGGCAATTTTGAAATCGCAGATAGGTACTTTCATAAAACTCACAAAGACCTATAAATCTATGACTAAAACAGACAAGGCGAATCGTAGTACGAATACTTTTAAAATTGCTTTCCTATGTCAATGTCTAGGTCTAGACCGTAACTAGTTATTGGAAGACATTTATCTCAATCATTCGAAAGCGTATGAAGATAGCGGGTTTCGTTGGTATGTAGAACGTCGTTCGGCACATCCATCAACTCGTACGTGATAGTGGGTTTTTATTGCTAACAATTACTCTAAACAAATACTAATAACATCACACACCTGAACAACTGATCTCTTGGTAATTACACTATCAGGTTATTATAGCAACTGATCTCTTGGTAATTACACTATCAGGTTATTATAGCAACTGATCTCTTGGTAATTACCTAACATCAGAAAATATGCATGATTTGTTTGTATTATAAAAAGCAGCGGTTGCTACCTGAATGACTATCATCATAGCTCAACCCACCCAACGGATTGCGCTAAAATTTGACACTCTTATCACATAGCATAAAACAAAGTCGCTTTCCGTCCCTATGTATGCTTAAATCTTTAAAACTACGCAACTGATTCTGATGCGATTTTCAGTAATAGATAAAGTAATTCAAGAGGAAGGTTTTTAGCCCACATTCCCACGGGATCGGGAACTACGCGGGTAAACGCGCAGGGCACAGCAAGTTAAGCACAGGCAGAAAACATTTGTAAACCATTTTTTTATGATTTATTTCTAAAATCAAACCTATATCTGTATTTGGCAACGGATCATATCAATCACTCTGCAACTACTGTTTGTAGTGCAGTTTATTTACCAAATAGCTAGATAGATTAAACCTTGGCACAGTACGGTAACACGTCAATCGACCTTAATTCAACAACAGACGTACGCACCGACACACGATTTGCCATTGATGGAACTACCGTAAGTAAACGGGAAATTAGCTATTAATTTTGTTGAAAATCTTGTTGCATTTGCTATAGTAAAATAGTTGTTATGTAGTGCGGTTTACCTTATTTTCTCTTACGAATATGAACAAACACGTCCAAAAACTATTCTAATCTAAATCGACACCGATAATCTAGCTATAGTTACTTGACAAATTGCTACTTTATAAGTCAAGTGGTTTTTGAGATTTCACGATATAAGTCAAAAGTGGTATTTGGGTGGGATATCCGTTAAGATAGTAAAAAAGTAATACTTTTACTAAACTACTTTTACCGTAGGAGAACTCACGAGGACTATAGATTTAGAAGTAGAACACGGAATTTCATACATTTTTCTAGATCCTATCCAAAGAAATTATGTTCATAACATGAAGAACTCTTTAGACATCGAAGAATTGTGACATCAATTGTAACAGAATTACAAACTGGGAACGTATGTAAGTTACACTTAAACATTTCGAATCCAAAGAACGTTCATTCAATGAATCGTGTCATGTAACAATACCATTGAATAACTCTTATGATACTGCTATTGTTGAAACATTGAAACGTTTGGAGAACGTGAGGTAACAAGGATCAGCCTTTTGGATCACACGTCATTGTATTAAAAGAGAAAGTTGTTCTCCTCGGGACTTGAGGAGACTCATCCTTTCCTTATATGGTACGCATGTTCTGATAATATTCAAATTAGTGTGTCTGAACACAGAACAA
Source organism: Timandra comae (assembly GCA_958496195.1). NCBI lineage: Eukaryota > Metazoa > Arthropoda > Insecta > Lepidoptera > Geometridae > Timandra > Timandra comae. Next base: position 1,369,877 of record OY292363.1, read on the forward strand.
AAGCGCAATCGAAATACTATTAAAAAGGTAACCGTTATATTGACCGACTATTGCAACTTAAACTGAACGGATTGCGCTGAAATTGAGCATACAGATAGTCATGGCCTATATGCTAAGATAGAAAGAAATCTCGGGGTTCTGCTAGTTCTTTTACAAAATATTTTTTTCTCGTCGCCAAAGAGCAGTCCTAAACCTATTAAACCTGAGAGAAACCACATTAGAGACAAACAATAAGATATTTTGAGAGATTGCCCAATGGACAGTGAGTAGTACTAGAATGCAATCGGGCCGGGGCGCGGGCGCAGGCAATCAACTGAGAGGAGTGGTTGCAGCAACGAGCCGTGACTCGCACGCCCGCGCTTGCGACACTGCATTAACACTCAATCATACAGATTGTTGTTATTTTTTTTAACATAACATAATCATTCACTACATCATCTCATTATAGTAACTGACCCCTAACTAAGCTCGAAGCTTGTATCTAGGGTATCAGAAACTACGCACACACTCATTCACACACACACCCAGACCGAGATGAACATTTGTGGTTCACACAAATATTCACCCCGCACGGGAATCGAACCCGCAACCTTACGTATGGCAGTCCGGCATGGTGACCACTCTGCCATCGAGGTCGTCAATTTTATGACTTACATTGCATAACTTGTTACTCCTGGACTAGATTTAGAGGTTCACATCGATATTAAACTAGGAACCTATAGCTATTCTATAACATCGTCAAAGTTTTATTATCTGTCTTAATACTGTGGCATCGATAATGGTTAAAGATTGCGTTTTTTCGGAGCAATCGCAGAATTACTGCACGGGATTTCGGACAGGTATCCCAAATAGAAAGAGAATAATCGAAAACTTTGTTTTAAGCGGAGACAGGTCGTTGGTATCAAGTTGTTTAGATATTATGGATGAACGCAATGAACACCAATAACCGCATGATAACGGTCGTCATCTGAACGTGACTTCCTAATAAAGTGTATTCGAGTGACGTGTTGATGGTACCGGCTCCACGAGACACAACTGAATCACGGGAAATCCAAGGCAAAGTTGTGAGAAAGTACAAACACAATATTAATGTTATGAAAATAAATGTGCAATCACACGAAATGTTTGTACAGTTTTATAACTTGCAATGCATGGGTGGGTAATACCTACTGATTAATTTGGAAATCTTCTCGCTGAATCTTTATCTCATTTTCTATAGGTTTTATGTTTTACTAGATTTGGCGAAACGTCACTATTTTACGTAAAGCGACTGCCATTAGACCTTGACAACCCAGAGGACAATACTTACTAGTTGCTTTCTTTGGTTTAACCAAATGTTAGATTTTTGAGGTCTCTAACTACCAGTAACGACTACCAATGGTATTAGTACAACAGCCAGAACCGACAGCTTAACGTGCCTCTGGAGCACTGGCTAACATAGTAACACGAGCGCTTGTAACCAAGTTATCCCTAAAAGCGTCCCACATATTGTGTAAAGTGAATTCAGCCATTAACGTCGGTGGTGCGCTAAACGACGTTAATGTGACGAGTTTCGAGCTGGTTTAACTGCAGTATCCTCAATTACAAGCCTTAGACGGGACATTAACTGTCCGTTTTAATGAGCCGTAAGACGAATTGAAAGTGGAACGAACTTTTTGTGTCAGTTGTTGTTAAATAGTAATTCTCTGGGCTAATATTGGAAACTTATTAAAAATTAAATAAAGAAAAGCCACTGCGTCAATCTTGAATAGAAACAGCCAATATAATTTAATTTTGCACCTTTACTATCAATAATCGATAACAATAAAACATTTCCAATACTGTAAACTAGAAGTAACCATTCCAATAAATTCTGCAATAAGCTTTCTCACCACTTCCTCCATAAAAGCCAAGAACGAATGCCACTTTAACCGTCTTTATCAATAATAAATTCATATTCTCTAGAATTCTATAACTTAATGGAACAAGTACTTACCTAATTAAGGGCTGATTTTTCCATCGCCAGATATGTAACTTTATGAGACGAATAACTTTGAAATTTTGACAGTTCTTTCATACAAAATCTGTCAAACGTCTATTTTATTCGTCGAATAAAAGTTATCCGGCGATGTAAAAATCGGCCCTAAAACGAATGAATAGGACTGCTATATAAAAATAGCCTAATAAAAAGAGCATGGACAGTTAGATGCCCATATAAATATACTACGTTATAAGTATAAGAGTTATAAATAAGAAACAACGAGTGTGAAAGAGACAATGTATGTCTGGGTGCTTACTGTACTTACAGGACTAAAGTTAGACGGGACACGCCTTGAGGAAAACTGTTTTTAATAAACTCTTTTTAAACAAACAATACAAATAGTGACTCAAATTAATGTAATTACACATTGCGGTTTTACCCGTAAATAAAATTAGGTTAAACATGTACTTAAAGTTCTATTATTTAGGAATAAATTAATAAGTACAGTTTTTAAATGGATGATTGATAAGTTTTAAGCCATCTTTTGGCATCTTTGGCTAGCTGTGCCTTATAATATTATACCAATCCCGTAGGTACGCCATAAAAGTCCTATGTGACATTCCTGTTTCTAACGAACATATGTACCAAATTTCATATAAATGAACCCATTTTAGTTTTTAAGTGAAAGAACATCCATCAATCCCCACAAACTTTCGCACTTACAACGCACCTACTACTAGAATCATTATGTTTATTTGTCCACCATGCAACGTTAAGTTATCAAGTTGGTCGTATAAGTGCAAGGGAACAAGGTCGACGGCCTACAGTTGCGCTTGCGCACCCACGGGTACATACATAAATACATACGCATTATAATATGCACGTAGGTACGCAACTTGATACCACACATCAATCGTTACAGACATTACGTATGATGAAGGGGTCACATGATAGGTACACAAGAATGACAAGTATCTACTCGTATACTAATATTATAAAGCTAAAGAGTTTGTTTGCTTGAACGTGCTAATCGCAGAAACTACTAGTCCGATTTGAAAATTCATTCAGTTTTAGATAGGCTATTCATCGAGGAAGGCTATATGCTAATATCCTCACGCTAAGACCAATAGGAGAAGCTAACGCGGGTTAGACCGCGGGGCGTCGCTGATATTCATTAACGCTAATGAACGTTGTTAAACAATAACGTTTACGATTACGATTTTATGAGAGAAGGTATTTGGAAATTGAATTACTCGGAAGACAATAATCGTGTCACTGATAAGAGTAGGACTTCCCAGAAATTGAAATGGGTTCAAATAAACATTTTTACACAAAACATAAAATGTATTTGAATAAAGTGATTTGATTAATCTGTCCAAATAATAACAGTGAACAGTGAGAACCAAAGCAATTGCTTTCGGATACACAATTGTTCTAATAGCAGCGCCCCGCGGTTTCACCCGCGTAGTTCCCGTTCCCTTGTGAATACAGGGATAAAATATAGCCTAGCTATAATATAGCCTATCACGCACTGATAAATTAGCTTTCCATGAATGAAAGAATTTTTGAAATCGGTTCAGTAGATCCCGAGATTACCCCTTACAATTTAACAAACACACTAACTTTACTTCTTTATAATATTAGTATAGATATTGTAATAGTTTTAGCGAACGATCAGCAGAATGATTGCGAGTTCGATATAATACGAAACAGGTAACAGTGTCGAATGTGCAGTTTCAGATAAAGTAATGAATCTAGTTAGGCTCAGTTATAAGAAGGCAATTATGTTACAATATTTCGCCTAAAAGGAACCTAAACAGTACATTTCTTATCAGATTGTCTATCACATTATCGTGGGACGATAGCATGTTAATATTATACATTGTATAGTTGATGCATGTCGCGACGCTATTTGCGTACATCCGTCGCGGCGGGTGTCGCTATTCGTCTACAGATTGAAATCTGTTGGTCATATTTAGAGTGTGTAAAAATTGTGACTTTTATGGGATGCTTAATAACAACAAAGCTAGAATAGTTGAAGTATAAATGTTGATTGCACCTGTAAAAGTATTGCACATCGTACAGTCAGCATCAGATAAAAGTTACCCTTGGTAATACTTTCTTTGGTATTGCCACATGAGTGGTACCTTTTATCTGAATCAGTACAAGTCTTAAATTAATAATTCCATATTTTTTTAAATGTATGTGTGATTGATGTTAGTTTGACTTATAACAATAAATAAATAGTTGTTGCATTGGCCTTGATGGGAGTAAGATGTTCCTTACTTGAATATTGTTTCCCTATTAAAAGTAACTGGTTGGAAATACCAATCCTAAAAGTTTCTACTATGTTTTAATTTAATAAATATATGTTCCTTCAATTATAACATAACATAACATAATAAATATATGTTCCTTCAATTATAACATAACATAATAAATATATGTTCCTTTAATTTAATGTTTTGTTGCTTGGATAAGTGTAATATGTATTTACTGCTCTATTTCTTTAATACTGGTGTCTTAAGTAGTTTCCCGACAACAAAACCCAACTTTTTATTTTTAATAAAAGTCAAATATTTTTATGCACATACAATTTATGATAAGATGTTTAAATATTTTAATACAAGTGGTAACTATGCTGGACTGCCAAGCAAAGGGTTATTCAATTGCAAAAATATTTCAGTCTATATTAAAACTTAAACATTCAAGAATCAGTTCTACTCCGGAGCATTATAAGACAAAAATTTAAGTGTGCTTATTTTGAGCCAAAAAATAATCAATTCTTGCTTTCTTTCTAAAACAGTCATAAATCTACATATACATAGTACATAAGTCCCTATATTCATTCAGAACTATTCTGATACATAAGTGCCTATGTACCTATAAGGCCACCATTGTTTTTGATTAAGCTATTGTATGGTAATATCAGATTGGATGTCTTCAACTACCATAAAGTTACAGTATAAGCCAATTATTGGGGTCACATTCATTCAGAATAAGATTTAAATATTTGTGATGAAATGAAACATGAATAAGTAATTATGAGTCAGCATCTGAGGTCAGTTCAATACTATTTCTTTGTCTTGAATTGATTATGAATTAAGTTTTCTATCTCTGTTGTAATAAAAGGTTCTCTAAAAATAGCAATTTACACTTTTCAAGGATAGTTTCTAAACGAGAATTATATTTTTAAAAGGGGTACATAAATTACTTTTTAAGGTCAGTCCAAGGTACATACAAATATCTAATAGGTTGATAAAATATACATACTGCCGGTATTTTAGAAATATTAATAAAAAAAATGTAAGCCTACCTTCAGGGTACGGTTCTTTGGTGACGATGAGGTCAAGCACCATATGAGTGGAGTTGTAGAGAGGTCCCATGGCTCGCATGTCGAAATCGGCGCTGGCGTGGTACTTGGCCACGATCACCGGCTCCGAGTAGTTGACCGTCGTCATATCCAGTACGTCCGCCATGTCCTGCTGGAGACGCTGGCTCAGGTCATTCATGTTGTGCCCGATCTCCGCGCCCACGCCCCACACAAACACCAATAACAACAACACACGCATTTTGCAGACTAAACCACTGCACCACTTCAGTCAGAATCACAACATAATCCAAATTATTTGAGGGTAAACTCTGTTTGCTAAACAAACGCCGAGATACCTCTATCGACTTAAAACTACTAGATCTATAACACGTTCAAACACCGATACGGAGTTGGCCCGCGCCCTAATCTACCGACCGACGTCGTTGCGACTATTAACTAAGTTGTTTTTCTCTTATTCCATTTAAGTTTTATGTCAGGACTCTCATAATTTTTAATTTAAAAAATCCTTTGTTACGAGATAACAAAGCGTCGCAACGACACGATCGGTGATCGATGAATAAAATTGAACGAAATACGAGTGGAATGGATAGAATGAATGACTAAACTGATCTGTCAGTTGTTCAGTCTGTTCGTTCGCCGCGCTTGCCAGAAAATAAAATAATACTCCCTAACTGAGAAGTTAGTTCCTATTATAGCCACCAGACGATTATACAGGGTTATTGGTTAAGTCGACCTATTCCCGTCAAGGGCGTGTAGTTTACATCGTTTCCGACTAATTTCACCAAGAGACACCCTACCCTAAACCTAACCGTTTAAGAGATATTTCAATTTATTTGTTTTTATAAAAATCACCGGATCTTCGGCTATAAGCTTGGATATTTTCAAATGCACATGTCTTATTATTATTATTACTTGATTTTTACGTTTATAATAAGGTGCTTTGTGACCCCAATAACCAATATTGTACCTAAAATGAATAAATAAGTAGTTGTAGACGATTAAAACTTTTAAAAAATAATAACAATCAGAAAGTTTATTTTTCTTTCAAGGATATCTAGAAAAAAATATATGGCACCTGTTTGGCAGATGTGCTTAAAAATATCTACGTTTCATCGGCTATCCAACGAGCTATAACAACCTAGGGTTTTATCGAAATTTTGTACAAAACATGTAGTTTTATAGGCTACCGGGGAGGTTAAATAAAACAATAGGTCAGCATACAGAACAAGTGACTAAACTTTTAAGTACTACACACACCATTTTTGAGTCTAAATTTCATGTTCGACATGTCGGCCCCTGCATTGCACACATCTTCGCATTATTTTGCGAAGACCAGTTTTCACTACACCAGAAGTTAATTTTGTTCTTATTTCATTGGCCGCATTAATGATTCTGTCTCTCAGTGCTTCAATTGATGAAATTGGGTTGGGCTCACTGTACACGAGACTCTTTATGTACCCCCACGCATAAAAATCCATGAGGGTTAAGTCCAGACTTCTGGCTGACCAAGATATGGGTCCACTTCGTCCAATCGATTTGCCTGAATGTGTGGATGGGCATTATTTCCAATCATTCAATTGGGCCTTACTTTCTCCCCGACAATTTAAATGGGAAAAACTATAAAAATTTCCTGCGAGAATACTTAAATGACCTATTTGATGATTTTCCACTCAATCTTATTCAAGACATGTGGTTTCAGCGTGATGGCTGCCCTGCCCATTTCAGGAGAAGTTTTATCCAAACAAATGGATTGGACAAAGTGGGCCTATACCATGGCCAGCCAGAAGTCTGGACTTTACCCCCATGGATTTTTATGCGTGGGGGTACATAAAGAGTCTCATGTACAGTGAGCTCAACCCAATTTCATCAATTGAAGTACTGAGAGACAGAATCATTAATGCGGCCAATGAAATAAGAACAAAATTAACTTCTGGTGTAGTGAAAACTGGTCTTCGCAAAATAATGCGAAGATGTGTGCAATGCAGGGGCCGACATGTCGAACATGAAATTTAGACTCAAAAATGGTGTGTGTAGTACTTAAAAGTTTAGTAACTTGTTCTGTATGCTGACCTATTGTTTTATTTAACCTCCCCGGTAGCCTATAAATCTACATGTTTTGTACAAAATTTCGATAAAACCCTAGGTTGTTATAGCTCGTTGGATAGCCGATGAAACGTAGATATTTTTAAGCACATCTGCCAAACAGGTGCCATATATTTTTTTCTAGATATCCTTGAAAGAAAAATAAACTTTCTGATTGTTATTATTTTTTAAAAGTTTTAATCGTCTACAACTACTTATTTATTCATTTTAGGTACAATATTGGTTATTGGGGTCACAAAGCACCTTATTATAAACGTAAAAATCAAGTAATAGTAATAATAGGACATGTGCATTTGAAAATATCCAAGCTTATAGCCGAAGATCCGGTGATTTTTATAAAAACAAATAAATTGAAATATCTCTTAAACGGTTAGGTTTAGGGTAGGGTGTCTCTTGGTGAAATTAGTCGGAAACGATGTAAACTACACGCCCTTGACGGGAATAGGTCGACTTAACCAATAACCCTGTATATTTGAACTTGGTTACTAAAATGTGGCTTTGTTCTTGTATGATTTTTAAACACCGACTTTTTCCCGCGGCATGTTTATTGTGGAAGCCCCTTTTTTATTTTAATTTCAATATACTTAATATATTAACTATAGTCATGTACATCTAGACATGAAATTAAAATTACTACGTTAACTATAACAACTGTATCTATTGTAGTTTTATCTAAAACTACAATAGATACAGTTTTTGGTGTTTTTAAATAAATTATTTATAAACTAGTCGAGGGATTTGCATTTATTTATTGGTAACGTACGCATAATCCGTATAAAATAATTAAGATGTAAAACTGTAATTGCTCGTCCTAATTAAGGTGTTTGCTTTGATAAAATAATATTGCATTTCAAATCTTTATCACTGAATAAATTATCTCAAACTGCCATCCTGACCCCAAATATTTGATTGTTGCTGTTAACCCAACAAGACAATTTCCTGTTCATTCTCATTTCATTCAATTCAACATCTTTGACATTTGACAGTCACCGACATTACCGCGAAATTTTAAAATTAAATAAATTGAATAAATGAATGACATAATGGAAAAAACAAATTGTTGAGTTACCGAAGTTATAATAATAAAGATTTTCAAAGTGTTTGTTTCAAACTTAGATTTAAAACAAAAAAAGGTTGTCTAAGGAAAAATCCTAAAGAAATTAGAAAGGTAAGTAAACAAGTTTTTATTTGTAGTAAGTATTTTAATTTTACAACTAATTAGTTATGTATAATGTAACAACGTCAAACTTAATCTAACTTATTTTATAATTTCTTACTTACATTTTACAAAATCAAACTTCAAGGAATGTACATTATTTTTTATAATACATTTTAGAGACTTAAATAGCCGTAGACTAGCACATTCACTAACGTTTTTTTAACTAATACTTAATTACTAATATTACCTTAAATTAAATTTATAATAAATATATACAAATGATTAGTATATTACAGACTAATAAAGTAACTAACTATTCAATATCTACTGGAATTACTTTCTTTAGGTAAGTTTTAACATATTCTAGGCACATAGTATAATTATCTAGCTATTTTCCGTTCTACTATGGTATGGTATAGGTAATATCACAGAACTCGGAAAACTCTATGGTAAGTAAAGAAGTCTGACAGACGCGTGATATTGTCGGCGCAAAGGTATGTCCCATAGGACACCATTCACCAGTATTGTTCAATTTTTTGTTATAGTATGTCAATGTGTTGGTCACTGTCAACTGGCGACACGCGTTCCGATATAACCAGAAAGTAGATAACATTTCTATACTTACCATAGAGTATTACGATTTCTGTGGGTAATATCTTTCAATTTGTACTTATTAACAAATCAGTTAAGAATATGGGCTGATGAATATTTAATTTATAAGTAGACAATTATTATCAATGTTTTGTGTTTTATGGATTCTTTAGTTTTTTGTAAAATATATAAGTATTTATTTACGCGTGTAATTGACACATTTAGCTATTTTTCAGTTTAACTGTTTATAACGGCTTCGATTTTGGAACATGGTCATTGTTGCCATATTTAACGTCAATTTTAATGAAATTTATACTAACTTAATGTTACTTACAACAGCTATAAACTGATTTTGTACAACTGTCCAAAGAGTTTTGACAAAGTAGGATTTGGTCTTGTCAAACGAGCAACTTTAAACGATACACAGATTATATGTATAGGATGAAATTTTTAAGAGGCCGCCAGGGCGAAATTTAACCTACCAAATAAGTATAAGGATTTGACATTTGAATTAGGGTTTCACTTGCCTATAACTCGCCAGATGGCCACTTATAAGATTCACCACATATATTGAGTCACCAAGTTTGTGCCGGCGGCTAAAAATGGAAGCTGACAACCAAGAGATGCAATTACAGCGACGCTATAACCGGCACAGAAAACTTGGTTACTCTATTGACTAATGTACAACCCCCCATTCACACATCATTAGGCCCAGTAAGCAGAGCATGATGCTCTTGATCACTGGTGCTCGCCGCCCGCACTACCCCCAGCGCCTGCGCGGCGGTGTGCGCGCGGAGCGCGGCGCGCGGCACGCCGATGTGGTCGAGGCGCGCCGCCACGCCGGCACACGCGCGGTACGGGATGAGCTCACGGTCCATCTCCTTCATCTTCTTTGATAGGCGTTCTATCATCTAGAATGGAATGGAAATATAGAAATTAATATGTTTATACTTACTTTGTTTCAACAGGATGAATTTATCAAGTGCGAGTAAACCAAATTCAAAAAATAACAAATATCGAAATATAAGTACTAAAAATACATGATTATTTATTTTTAAATGAATTCTTCTAACTAGGAATCAAATCAGTTGAATTAGAAAACACATAAGTAATTCGATGTTTGAAATAGGATTACCAAGAATCGAACCAGTTAATTTAGAAAGAAATCACATTGTTTTATTACACAATTTATAGTGTCGCTAATAATAAGGAACAAATTGGAGGAAGTTATGATATGTGGGGCCAATTAAAACAAGATTTTCCTTATGAATGATTTTTATGTAATATTGTTGTATTGCAACCATACCTGTGCGGCAGTATAATCAATGAGCGGCACGGCGCCGCAGTCGAGCAGCAGCGGGCCCTTGGTGCTGGCGGCGGCGGCCAGCACGCGGCGCGACACGAGCTCGGCGTTGAGGTAGCACACGCACAGCGACGGCCGCACGCACACCACCTCGCCCGCGCCGCACTGCGGGGGGAAAGATTACAATTAGTATTAGTACACTAACATTGTTCTAATATAATAAGCAGTTAAGCACGACACGGCAAAAATCGATCAAGTAAATGGCAATTCAGCTAGGTCACAAGTGCAAGCCCAAAAGTTGGGTAACATTCTATTTAAGCAGAGTGGCGATCGGTTCCATGCAGCTATTAACCAAAATCGACTGTGTATGCGATCGGTAAAAGCATTTGAAAACTAACACAACCAAGACTTCCATCTCAGTATAACAAGAGCTTTATTACAGCAACCACCTACGTTTGACATCAGGAGGGTTCCGGTCATGCATACCTATCTTAAAATAAAAAGTACGTTGTTTCTCAGCTGGCTAAGCAACTTGGACGTAAACATCTGTTGCACGCCAAATTAATTTCATACACAATTTCTGACGTAATAAAATAATCATTATAACATAATAGAAGACTAAAAAACCCACCTTAAGCGTATAAGCCTTGACCTGCGGCCGGAGGAAGTTCCTCAACAACACGGCGAGGTTGGCGAGCACCCCCACCAGCACCGCCAGCTCCACCGTCCGCGCCACGCTCACGAAGAACGTCACGAGCAGGATGCACAGCTCCACGCGATCGCGGTTCCAGAGCTTACGGACTGTTGTTAGGTCTACCTGTAAATTATTATCAAAATGTGCGTAAAAAACAATAAATAATAACAAAAAAATTGAGTGTTTAAACGGACTTTTGGCACTTTGTACTGGTGGGGCATACTGGTATACTGGTGTAAGGGCTCTACTAAAATACAGCTCTGTTGCATTTATGTCTATTTTGGACAGGACTACATGTAAATAATTTCCAAACGGCTGGCCCAACGGCTATTTGCATACAAAATAATCCCGTTACAAGGATCAACATAAAATCCCAAAACTCTCATGAAAATAACACAGCTCCAACTCATTTAATTCAATAATGTGAAATATACATTTCACATAAATTAATAATACTTAATCAATTAAACCTACTACAAGTGATATTATACATATTATTTACAACGAACAACGCCCACAATGGACGCGAAATTTATTGATGTTATAGGAAGATCCCCGTTATCTATAGCAGGGGTTATCGAATTGACTCCTTTCACTGTTAATTGTTTAATTGTTGGAAACATTTATACTAATAAAATTGTAACAAGCTGATGTCTGTCTGTACGTAATAGATATTGAATTAAAACTGTGGGAGGTCTTAATTACACGAAACAAAAGTTTTTACAATTATAATTATTTTCTGTCTGTATGTTTTGTACACTCAGGCCAAATATACAGGACCAATTTAGTCGAAATAAAACAACAAACAACTCTATTTATTCCTTAGGAATGATGTGAGTAAAGCAGCGGGGAAAGGCTAATTATATAATTAATAACAATGTATATAAGTACTTCAATAAATGAATAAGTACTTTGTTTATTCATCAACCGATGCTTGAATCAACTTTGCTGGTGGTATCGTGACGCAGATTCAGACGCGTGGATGCCCACCCATGCTTCTGAATGTAAATAATTAGGGCAGGGCAAGTTTCTACTCTTTGTTTCTACAAAGATCTACCACAACATATTAAACTAAATTGCCCCGTGAATTAACACGCGTAAATTAAAAAAATCTAATTATAAAAATATAAATTGATGTTGTCTTTTTGAATGATAGGTGGCACCATTGCGCTTTCTTAAATTTCTAGAGACTCTTACACATCTACCCTCAACTAAGAACTTTAAAAGGCGACCAACTTACCATGAATATGACAGCGCAGATGAGCACAGACGATAGACACGCCTTGGGAATGAAGTAGAAGTACTGCGTCAAGAACACTAGCGCCAACAGGGTTATTATTCCTGGAATCAACATTAAGGTTTATTAAATAAAATAAAATATATAACGATTTTGGTTTGTTATATGCCAAAGAAAAAAATTTATATAATGTAACGAAATTATGGTATATACTTTAAAACGTTTTTAGGCTAACTCAGTGCGTCACGACTCTACATTAGCACTGTGAAGCTCCGTAAACAGGCGTGAACGTTGGTTGAGAGCAGTTGGTTTTAGCGAGGTTTACAAATGTAGAGTTAGCCATATAAATTCGCAGCACCAATGTAGAGCTACCCTCATGGTAGTTTTTGCCATGTGTGTATTTGCGTGCGTGTGTATTTTTGTGCTTGAGTATGTCTATCGTGCATACGTGTGTGTATCTGAGCATACGTATGTGTTATCATGCGTGCGTGAGTGTTATAAAAAAAGTGTGCTTGTCTACATATGTATAAATAACATAATTACCAGAGTACAAGCCAGCGGCAGGCGTCCTCACCCCGCTGGAGTGCGAGACGGCGGAGCGCGTGAAGGCGCCGCAGGTGGGCATGGCGTGCAGCACGGCGCCGAACACGTTACACAGGCCCAGCGTCAGCATCTCCTGCGTCGCGTCCAGCCGCTGGCCCGCCGCTGGAGGAGCAAAGATAATCATTGTAGAGGAACTGGTTCTGACATATCAAGTCTTTAATCTTGAGGGCTTATAGGACCTTGTAGTCTATGGAACATGGGACCTCATCGATTAAAGGACCGAGTCTATAATCTTGAGGGCCTAAAGGATCTGGTAGTCTGTGGAACATTGAACCTCATATAGACTAAAGGACTTTGAGGTTATCTTTGGAAATCGAAGATTACACATTTTTTCCAGAGAGGAAAACGTCAACTGTCATTATTGAACAGTGAGTGAGAAGTCATATTTTTCTTTATAAACCCGCAACGCCATTGTATCTTTTCTTAATTGAGGTATCTGTGACTAGTTACTGATGTTACTAATGAGTCGCCTGGTGGTAACCAGGCGACTCATTTGCTCCTTTACCTTCTATATCACAAAAAATACTACCAAAACAAATAAAAGATACTCACAGAAAGCCTTAGCAATAGCAATATTAGCGAGCACCATCACAATAGGCAGCATCAGTAGACCAGATCCCAGCTGTTCCACCATCTCGACGAATCCTAGTGTCCTGTTGTTCATTTCCACGCTGAACGCTGGCAGGGAGATGCGAGGCACTCCTGGTTCTACACGACCTGGGAATGGCAATGGTGTTAGTAACTACATCAACAGTGTATAATGATGGTTTATAATTATTTTCGTGGTCTAAATCTCTAGAAAAGTTGTAAGTATAAGGTGGCAGTGGCATGGCCAGCATATGCGACGGATCCCCTGACGAAACGAGTTCGAGAAATCTTGGAAATAACCGTCCAATCTCTATAAAAGGTCTTTGGAGAGCCTAATATCACGGATTCCCAAAAAGTGTCCCTAGAATCTTGGAAAAGCCTTTATCGAAATTCTTTGCGATGTAAATTAGCTTATATTTTTGAACTTCTATAAAAGGTTGTTCATACCGTCATCGTACAACTATTCCTAGATATAAATAGAAAACGGTATGATAATGGAAGATAATGGCCAATCCTCAGGAATCTAGAGGATTCCTAAAGCGTAGTTACCGCTTGGAAGCAGTAACTAGGCTTTGGGTGCAAGAGGTCTTAACCTCTGTGTTCTAATTTGATCGAGTGTATTGTGAACTAGATAAATGTTTATACTTAGTTACTTATGTATAAGTTGGTGACCTACTTATATGAGAATGAAGAAGTTTGGCACAACATGGTGAATCCTGATAGAGTATATCCTTTTTATTAAAAAGCATGTAACACCACTGCAGAACATAGGTCGTGTGTGTGTGATAAATAATTACCTGATAATTTAAATATCGGTGGCGTATCAGGGTTGTGGATGCAGAAAGCGACCACCGACGTCGTGAGTACTATTAAGGCATTGCGACCGATGGACACCAACCATAGTGTTTTCTTGAGAGAGCGACGCTTCTCACTTACTGGCAGGTCTTTTAGTTTCTGTTTGATAACAAAATATAAGTATTAATTGAAATAGTGATTCTAGAGGGTCCTCAGAACAAATACAAAACATAACTTAATTCGTTGAACAAATGAATAATTTAATAAGTAAGTACTTAAATAATTAGTTTATACAGTGTATGCGGCTTCGCCAGATACATCTTGTACATCTAAATCTAAAAAAAGCTTCACAGTATATCCTGGATATAGGATTGGATTGTCCTTCAACCCCGCCAGTAGTCAATACTAATTCACTACAAAATAATTTCCTAAGATATATTGAAAACATTGACGGATTTTTAAGTCTCTATTATTATCCTACTAATATTATAAATGCCAAAGTTTGTATGTTTCGATATTTGTGAGTTTGGATGTTTGTGAGTTCGGATGTTTGTTCCACTTTCACGCAAAAACTACTGTATCGATTTTGATTAAATTTGGTACAGATGTTCCTTATAACTAGGGATAACACAGAGGATACTTTTTATCACGAAATTCCCATGGGATTGTGTATAAGTAATCGCATGTTTTATTGTAACTTTTAGTAGTCACAAATCCTACCAATAGATGGCATGGATGGATACATAATTTTTTAACACACGATGGTGAATTGTGCCGAGATTGTATGATACTACGAGCTACGCATTCTCACGGGAGCGGGTACTACGCGGGTAAAACCGCGGGGCGCTGCTATTTTTATCTAAAGTGAATGACATCGGAAATTAGAACTTTATTACTTAATTAAAATATTTCTTAAAACAAAAACAACTTTCCGGTTGTAAGTTGTTTAAGGAAAAAGTTTGTTATTCTATATCTTATCAAAGTTTATAACAATGGAAAACTTTGTAAAGCAGTTCCTATTAACAACATATTTATTTATTTTACTATGAATTGCAAAATAATAGAGAAAATAAAGATAAATCTATGAAACCTTGTGTCATATTAAACAATATCAAGGAATAGATAAGAGAACTAGTTGTAGAAATAGATACGACTGCGGTAAATATCATAAATGACGAGAGCAATAGTTAAGTTAGTCGACTTATTGTAGAACCTACAAAATAATGATGAAATCGTAAAATAATGGTTAAGTAAGTACATTGTAAAAGCTAGTTGTAAATCCCCAGTTTTATTCGCGTCAACCCTGATCCTCTGGGATCGCAAAAGCTGACTGAGACTAAAACCAAATTAGATACAGAGCAGATTTCCTTATAACCGCACGCCGCGCATAGCATACCTATTTTTATTTCTAAATTCCCATGAGAATGGAAGGGGAATGACGTAGATAAAACATACGCACATACAACTATTTACTTATATCTAAACAAAAGGCTTATCTATCAACTAACAGCCCCAATCACTGTACTATATTTGATTCACGATTGAGCTAAAAAGTAACGCTTAGACAGTTACTATGGATCTAGGCCTCCCCTACCAAAATAACACGGGTAAATCCACAGAGCCCAAAGTTTGAAGGAAAAACAAACAACAAGAATACTTGCCCTAAGAGACAGCAGCACAGTACAACACGCCAGCGCCAACAAGCAGTCACCCAATCTCACGCTGTGTACATTCTCAACGATCAGCGTTATGTTCTCCACCACTGACTCTGCTACGAAACTCAGTCCAAGGAGACCCTTGATCTGTGATACCACGATGATCACTGCAGTGGCAGACGTGAACCCGCTTGTCACTGCCGGGGATATTAGTTCTACCAGGAAACCTGTTAACAAAAATAAAACTTTCTTATAAAAAAAAGTTAGTAAAAACATTTTAATTAAGTACTTAATACCTATTTAATTGTTCTAGTGCTTATTATCTTAGCTAGTAACAGAGCGCAGTTATCTCACCCCGCGGACGGACTTTAAAAAAGTTGGTAAAAAGGAAGGTACGGACGCCATTTTTCATGCATCAGTATTTATTTTTCCCGATTTCTTTGCTAATTATTTTTGTGAATCAATTTCAATGATTAAATTGTGAATTTAGAATACCACCCTTAAGAGTGGTATTTAGGGGGATGAAATTCCATATGTCTCTGTAGAGCAGAAATTTTAAAAACAGCAGAAGAAGACGTTTTACAAAAAACCTATAAGTACCGACCTATAATATTAAAACGAACCTATTTATATCTCAACTCATTAAACATAACAACAGTATCAGCAAACTACCGTTATTTACGATACGTCAGATAACGTGAGAGGAGCCATTCATAAAACTAATACAAACAATTTGCCTTTTTTATGACTTTTTAGCCAAAATTTTGATATATTTGCCTAATTTGACAAAGACGTGTTGTGTTATGGTTATAATTTATGTTAATTATCTAGTTAACTATCACATTGTATGCTCTGATGCCGGAATACTTGTAACGTGGAGATAAAACGTGTTCTTAACGTGTGACACCAAATTGTTATACTTACATGTTCAGCTGGTATTAACATATCAAAACAACAAAAGCTCATTGTTATTTTTTATTTACGAAAGCAAATCTAAATTCAAACAGTGTTCATAGATTTAGCATAAAATAGTCACATTGAATTACAAAGAGCGTTTATTTATGGTTTACATAAAAAAGTCGGCGTTGATACAGACACGTGCGTATTTCTTTTATACTTTTTAGAAGCTGAGTTTTACGGTTTTTTGTATTTATTGATATTAGAAAAACGTGTTATATAGGTGACATGATTATCGTAGTTCATGAGACCATTATCAGCTCATATATGACCCCACTAAGGGGCTCGATTCTACTTTGAATTAGGGTGATTAGGCCATAGTCAACCACTGGCCAAGCGGGTTGGTTGACTTCACACACAACCTTAGAATTTGTGCACAGGTGTACAGGTTTCCTTACAATTTATTTACTTAGATATTTATTTTGAAGTTCCGATAT
The DNA here is from genome assembly GCA_958496195.1 of Timandra comae. Classification (NCBI taxonomy): domain Eukaryota; kingdom Metazoa; phylum Arthropoda; class Insecta; order Lepidoptera; family Geometridae; genus Timandra; species Timandra comae. Next base: position 1,387,293 of record OY292363.1, read on the forward strand.
TTCAACGGTGTATAGCAAACGTCATAATTACGAATGAATGACATTCACCCATGCCCATAATTTAAACCTGGATATTTTAGCTATCTACCAGCAAAATTAGATCTAATAAAACGATTATGACCCGATTTATTAAACAAATTGGCTTTAAATTGGCGTATTCTTTTGAGTTTTTTTAAGGAAGAAAAAAATATACATTATTCGTAAATTAAATTAAATGTTGATAGTAAAACAGACAATTAAAAAACAATTAATAAAACCTTCCTCGAACTCTTACTTGATAAACATTACAATGAAATTACCCTAATTTGATTATTCTTATTTAAATTCCTACTTGTTATGAATTAAAGTTTAAGATTATAGTACTTATTTGTTTTTGATAAATCTAAGAAGCTACTGTATGAATTTTGATACGATTTTTACAGATGTAAAGAGCTATTAGGTATTTGGGAAGGATAAAATTACATTAATAAATGTACCGTAAGTACTTATCAGTACAGACTTAACTCATAATTGTAACGCATAAAAATAACCTTCATATTATGTACTTACACCAAGCGCTCATATTCATAGCCTAGTGCTAACCACGGATTACTTGTGATCGGTACGGTTAAGCAACGTCTGGCACCGTCATAGTAGTGATGGGTGACCATTGATAAAGTTTTTAACTTCATATGTATTTCTGTGCTTCCTATTTCTATACTCTAATTGTATCTTCATTATAATTAATTCTCTATTTTTTCCCTAATATAGTGGTAAAATAAAACTTACGAGACCGCAAATCACGTTGTATAATCGGGCGAGCGGAGATCCAATATGTATCCTACTGCTACTATCTCGACATTTATGTAGTCATTGCTTATTTTATTTTACTTAATTCTTAGTCAAATATTTGAATAAATGATACAAAAAACCAATATTAGATAACAATCGGTGACGCAAAGGTTGATTTAGAGTTACAATTAATTATCCAGTTTTATATCGCCGTATTTTTTGATATTATTAAAAGAAACTTTAAGTAAGTAAAGTATAAAAGTTTCTTTTAGTATATTTTATTATTTTGTACATATTTTTCTTATTTTGTTACTAGTAAGTATATTTTGCATTTGATAAATACTGTACGACAGTTCACACGGTATTTGCTATTTCCCAAACGTAGTTAAAATTTGAGAACATCAATACGCATTGCATTGGGTTATCTGTTTTGGTGATTACATCTATTTTTCCTCCTCTCTGTACTAACGGGGATTGAGAGAGGCTTTTGTTCAGCATTTGGATGGACTTTTTGATGGAAAATGTAAGTCTAAATACATACAGCTTAAGTTTTATTTGGTCCCATGGCTATAGTAGGTACAGACTAGATGAAAAAAAATGTTTTGCTTTAGAGACATTATCCAGGGAGGAAACACAGTAATGTGTCTATGGAGAATTGCTTCTAGCTTTTCCTCTTAAAATAAATATATGACAAAGTACACTTACCAAGTCGCAACACGCCCATAAAGAACACGATAAACCCTGATAGAAAGGCGAGGAGTGGCACAAACTCTATGGGCAACCCGTTGCATATCTGTAGTGTGAAGAGAGCCATAAGGCTAGTTGGTCCGATGGAGACTTCTTTGACCGTGCCGAATAGGACGTAGAGCATTGTACCTGGATAGAGAAGATATATTGTAAGTATTAAGGTAGTTTCATTGACCTTCATAAGTGCCTCATTGAGGCCTTAATTAAATAAGTACTTAAATAATTTTTGAATTTTGAATTTTTTTGAAAGCCTTTTTGGATAAGATATTTTATGTTAAAAGTAAACTTCTTTTGCCCGGTTAACCAAATCTGCTCGTAGGAATACAAACTTATTAATATTTTACGAATGTCTTTTGTTTGCCGATATAGGTGGACTACGGGCAATATAAATTAAGATCATATACTTCACAACAGCATAGGTGGACTACGGGAAAATATTATTTCCCATGGTACACCCAGTTAGACTGTGGTGGACCACGGGGCAATAAATTACCCGTGGTACAACCAGGTGAACTATGTAGGTGGACCACGGGCAAGAAGCGACTTTATTGATAAAGAACGGCCCTTAGTAAAAAGTCGGGGATAAAGATTTAATGAAGAGTGAGATTTACTTAAATAAACTTGACCTGACTTCGTACCTTAAAACCGGCCAGTGGGTAAAATCATCGATTGGGTTTAGAAAATTATAATAAATATAAAAAGACCATTTCAAGATTGACACATTTTGTGATTAGGGTTTGCAGGTCTTAAAATCGTAAAACCGGTCCGAGCCGTAAAGTATGATATTTGGGCATAAGTATAAGTTTTTGTATAAGTACACCTATTTATGTACCTATATAGACCTATATGGATGTTTTCAAGTAAATCAAGGCTTTTATGTAAAATCCCAAAAAAAATTAGTTAGTAGATACTTACATACATAACAATTAATATAAAAATGACAAATTAAAAAAGCCCATGATGCATGACTACCCGGAAACAATCTAGGAATTTGGCCATCATTGCCTATGTCAAACTTCATCCAGACCCCTAACAACCCTACTTATAAAGATGCATACTCACCAATATATCCGGAGTAGAGTCCATACTGCACGGGGAGGTTGGCGAGCGAGGCGTACGCTATACTCTGAGGTACCAGCGTGAGGCCGAGCGTGACTCCTGCTATGAGGTCCGCCAGCGCCGCGTTACGGTCATACGTGCGAGCCCAGCCCAGAATGGGAAGCCTTCGTGCTGCTATCACACGCCATCCGCCGGTCTTACCGTCCGCGCTTAGGGGAACTCCTTCACCGTCCTCGTGATCCATCTCGATTTTCGAAGCTTCTGTTATAGGCGCCCACTAGCTCGAGTATCGCGACTCTCTTGTTATAGTATCTCCCAAGTACCTCCCGCCGTCGCGTCTTGCCCGCGAGCCACTCTGTTCTGCAATGACGCCTTCTGTGCCACCGTTACACTACACCTCATTATCTTTCAGCGGAGCCTTTCTGTGCAAACACTGTGATCGCTACAGATAGCTAACCCCGCCTCCTGCGCTGGCCGGTGCGGTACCTACGAGTATCTCACCGCACCGTGAAACCGCACGCAGATTAGATACACGTTCTAATAGATTTTTATCTCACTTCCTAATGATTTATTAATGTTCCGTTCGTGTATTGTTTACCGAAATGTATTATGTAGTTTCCTTGCCCTTGTGTGACGCGGATCGCGGACTCTCGTTTATCTTACGTTAGTGTCCACAGACATGTGAAGACGCACTAGCCGGCCCCAGCTTACAGCGTCCGAGCTGAGTAGGTACCGGCCGGCGACACCGACGCGACTACAGACTACTTTATTATTACCAATAATAGCTATAACATCTATTTATAATCACAACAAAATGAGACCTCAATCAATAATAATATCAATAACTTATTTGTTGCTCTTTGAAGATATTAGCCGATTCCTTAAGTGTAATCGTTCTGTGGCAAAGCTAAGGATGGTACTGTCTTAACCAGAATATTGTCAAGGTATTTTGTCCTTAACACTTTACCTAATTTATAAACAACTTGATACATTTTGCATAAATATACCTAAAAGTACTCCTAATAAAACCAGTTATACCTTTAATGCTAAAATAATGTATTTTTGGCTACAATATTGTGACCTAAACATTCGGATGGTTCTTGCGACACAATATTAGGTTTCATCTTCAAATAAACTAATAAATGGTTTGCATGTATTTGAATACCTATTAATAGATATTAATTAATAATACTCGTTGTTGATATTTTCATATGTAGTTAGACTTAAACAAGTTTTAATACAATTTGTTACTGCCCAAAACTCTTTACTTATTTACATATGATAAATTATTAATGTTTTTCTCTTAAATAAAATACAAAAAACTACAAGGCCGTTTGTGATTATGCATGCAAAGACAGGAACTCAAAGATGTAGCCGACACCACTATTTTCTAAATTTGTTAGCTCTCGAGGTCTAAGGTTTATCCCTGAGGACCTAGGTGGTTCAGTAGGTTAGAAAGTCCTGGATTCAATAAGGTCCCGACTTTGCATGCTTTCCTTGCTATGGTCCAGAGGTTAAGCATGTCCTACCCAATCTTGGCAGATTTTGTAATAAAAACTATCCAACGTAAATATAAAATTTCTAGAAAACACAACTAACAACCTTAAGTTTATGTTAGCTATTTTCCTAACATAGCTGGCGTTTGAGATCACTATTATACATTGGGTAGCGTGGTCTCCTCATTCTACTAATATCATCAGTGAAAGAGGGGTCTTTAACCTGCAAGGAATACCCAATTTAGCCAAAAAGGATTTCGGAAAGTAGCCCTAAAAAGACAAAGCATCTTGTATATTTAATACGTTTCATATTGTCCTTCACCTTACTAATACCGATCCCAAAACCAGTCTTGATATATAAATTAAAACTAATGAACAAAATGTCATTTAATAATACAAGTAAAACCACCGATATGGTAGGACAAAACGAACAAATAATTCTTGCGTTACCTCAATTAATTGCGATGTTTTATTACACTTTAGAGTTCCTTAGGAAAGGTTTTTAGAACAGATGCAGAATATGTTTTTGATCTGTTGATAAAGTGGCCTTGTCCTTGGCCTAATATCATCAGTGAGAGTGGCCTTTGCCTTTTAGTGAGCAATGCATATAATAATAGTTTATTTATTTCAGACTTATTCCATATTTGTGCATATAGTAGATTCATTTCACTTCCTAACATTTATGTTTATACTAAATAGAAACAAACAAAACATAGGATATTTATGTAAACTTTCATATCCTATTAATTATTTTTCAGGGATGACTTTACAAAATCTCACTGCTTTTTTAGTTTACTAAGCACCAGTCTTGGTCCCTTTATAACATAGGGTTAACTAATTAAAAAAAAACTTTTCAAAGGTTTCGATCGTTAATCAGTGAATTTTATAACGTCACGCCTCGACCAATAGAAGCGGAGCTACACCCCGGAGTTATACCAAGTAATGTATAAATATATCAATTAGTTAAGGATAAAATTAGTAAAAACAATAAAAGTAAATAAATATTATATAAAAAATCACCATTTATTGTTACACAATGAGCTCGCACGATGTGCACTTTGTAAATACACGTGCCGTGGTAGCTCTACAAAGACATATATAAATAGTAAATACATAACATTAATGACTCCATACACCTTAAAAGCTCATACTTAACTAAGTTTCACTTATGTAATTTTTAATTATATATTAAAGAATCTATACATAATGTGTTATCAAAACTCTGTAGGCTCGAGACCCTCTACAAAGAAATATTAAATAAAAATTCCCCCCATTATTTTAATTTATAATAAAAATACATTTTTATCTTTGGTAACACTGATCGCACGACATAAAATTCATAGCCTTGTCGTTGTCATGTAGTATTTAGTACCATTATCATTAATTACTAATGATAAATGGTAGTACGTAACTTATAATATATTTTAAATAAGTATAATAATGTCAAAGTTTAGTAGAACATTAACTCTGTAAAAGATACAATATTTTAAATATTGTTAAATATTTTCTTGTTTAATTGATCGGCAGAGTTTTTATAACACATTGTATAATATAAATAAATTAGAATAATAAATTAATTAGCTGATTATATACATTTAAATGACCATAATTTAAAATTGAAATTGAAAAACTCATATTTTTAGGTGCTCTTTAACTGAAAAAAATAAATAAATTGATCAACTAAGTAGTATACTATTAGTGATACAAACAGAAAAATATAACATTCATACATTTTTCAAAGAAAATGAAGTATTTTATATATAAAATTTAATTTATTATGTATTAATTTTGTGCGGCAGCCATTTTTAGTCGACCCAGGTCGTTTTAATGTATTCCTAAACTAGTCACCATTATCAACATTCAATCTGTATTTTAATGAGACGATACAGCCGTCCTACTATTGAACGAGACTTGTATTATTATTAAATATATAATGTTGTATATTGCACAGAAACTATACTATAAGTAAATAATACTTTAGTGAGTGGTAACTATGTGTGTGTACTAACGATGTTGTGATCTCCAAATTAAGCAATCTTCACTTTCTTCATGATGATGTCAATTTGTTCGTCAACTCGCTGACTTGTGCCTCTGTAACAATATAAGAGTTTTAGAAATACGTCTGATATCCTCCTGTATTTTTATATGTTTTTATTTAACTTGTTATAGTTTCAAATCTTGCAAGTAATTTTTGAAGCATTTAAGGCTGCATAATATAATGACGTAACTAAGTGATGTAATTCTAAATCCAATATGGCGGACTATCCAATATGGCCGATTAGATATACTTAATTAATATTATACTTTATCTAAATAAAATATGTAGATAGGATAGGGAGAACCACGACAAAAATGTGTTTAAGTTATATTTTAAATGTGTAGTGTTCGTGTAAATCAAAGAAATCAATTGGATAAGGAGTTTGGGAGAGACTTTTGACCAGCAGTGGGATGATACGGGTTGATAAAAAATTACAAATAGGTATATTTCTCTAGTGCGAACCGGCTAAGGGTTTCTAGTTCCTAGAATCTAGTAATAAATACTCTTGCGAATGTTTCAATTACCTGTAAGCAGCAGGATCAGGCCCGACCATAGCAACAAGCTGCGGCACATCGCTGGAGTGGTGTACAAGCCGCGCCAGCGCCCGCAGCGCGCGCCACAAGTGTTCCTCGCTCGGCGCCAGCTGCAGCAGCTGCAGCAGCGCCATGCACAGCTCCACGCACACCTCGTCGAACACCTGCACCCAACACGTAGGGACAGAGCACGCACAGATAGGAAATTACGCTTGTAACCTTCAGCCAAATCAGGGTAACTAGCCCCTATTATTGATGAGAAAAGGATGTGTTGGGAGAGTGTATATTTAGATTGAAATGTCCACATCTTACCCTCTCTTTTCTTTATGAGAGGAACTATTTTTACAAGGGGTAACCGTGGGAAAAGGGCTAACTACCCTCTTGCCTCTTAAGATAAGCTATTTAACATTCAAGGATATAATAGCTCGACGGAAAATTACTAAAATTAATGTAATCGATCGTTAACTCCAAACAATATTTATTCAGATCAACACAGCTAACCGCAGATCACTTATGATCTGTGGCACCGTCATACACTGACAGCTGACAGCACAGAAGTTTACTTCATGGACCCCGGAAACAATAAGTAAACCGTGTATATCTTCCCTGGGAATCCCTCTAATACAACATCGATCAACCTACATACAATCAGCTCACTAATAATTCAGTAGTAAACAAGAAGACAGTTGAATTTATTATATTTGTTCTCATTAAATGGCATTAGTTGAGCATATAAATATTTCTTCCGCACACTGAGATAAGTTAAAAAACATCCCACGTAATGAATTACCTGTGATAACGTACGTTATCTGTGGTTTTAGTGTAAAGCTCAGTGGGAAATGTTGCGGAGAAATAAACATGAGGTAAATTGTACTGGTTTAACTAACTTACTACTAGGTTTAGTGGTATTATAATGACGTGCAACTTTGGCTACGTGTGATCTACAACACGTATGTACTCGTAGCAAGTTTGGGTATGAATCTAAAACATGTACATACATTTAATCCATACATTTGGGTGTGGATTAGACAAAGATTTAATTAAGAAGGCGAATTTGGACGAAATATTTGGTAATTTTAGTAAGATGGTCAGAGTTCCCACTGCAGTCGCAGACGCACTAAGCTGGTAAGCTTAGCCATGGCCTACTGTTTATAAGTAAAAAATGATAGGGCCTTATTCTATCTCTCATGCAGGTTAAGCCAGCTGACAAAATAGATATGGAAACACTTCTTTTTTCGTAATTTTTTAATTAAGTTTTCATACACTTTTTAAGTGTGTCTTCTCGTGACCACGATCGGTGTAACCCGGTCGAAACGTCGAGGTAAATAATAATTATGTTTTACGCGATTAAGACCTGTAAATTATGCAACGATAACTCATATTATAGAAAAAAACTTGCAACAATTAACTATAGCTATAAGTATTTTTTAAAGTTTACCACAAACTTTTAAAGGTTGAAGAAGGGTCGTTCGTTTCATTCTCATCATTCGCAACTACCAGATCAAGCAATAAACTTTATCTTTATTATTACAATGCATTAATTTCAAACTCCCATTACTTGTACAGATAATATTATATTATCAAACTATGTACATATAACTCAACTCAACTCCAAGTGTGAAATGTAAATATTCAGTTGTTATAAAACAGTAAAACAAATGAGTTAATAAAGAAATTTGTTTTACGACGCAATAAACATGAAATTAAGAACTGTCCCATAAACAACGCAAATATAATATGAAAATGTTAAGGATAACTAGAGTAGCACATACACAGTTGTAACACAAAACTTCGGCGTAGCAAGTTTCTATTGCGAAGATTAGTAAACGGGCGATTGTTATTACTATTTTTAGAACCAGTCATGAAACACAAATATTCTAGTGACTTTGTATTTACAAGGACTAGGGATTAATTGATCAACTCATCTATATTAAAATGAATTGTATGAAATGAAAGTATTGGTCTGTATTTCACGTCAAAACATAGAAACTAGAAAATCCACCTAAACACGTGGTAATCGCAAATCCAAGATATATTTGGAAAACAACAAAGAACTGGAATTAAAATATTAAAAAGTTAAAGAAAAACTGTTAACACAGTAATACTATTAGAATACTACTACACTTACAACACATAAGTTATGATCAGAATTAGGGAGCATGAGCGTGCTGCTGCAGTGTTTTATCTATGCAGAAGAATGGCTATGAAGAAAATTACAGAGAAGATTCGATTATCCGGATGAATTTTTCAAATATCCGGATCGCTTGCCGCGAGAAATTATACGAATTTCCGATTATCCAATTCGTTTACCGCGAAAGATTGTCCGGATTATTTACGGTGATACCTAAAAATACAGCGTAAGTCCAATATCCGGATATTCGTTTATCCGGATATTTTTCAGTCTTAGCGAGTCCGGTTAATGAAATCTTCACTATACAAGCAACACTGAGATACAATTGCCAACGATATCCTCACGCGTGTCACGGCGCCGAGCTAAGTGTCACGTGTCTCGTCACGTCAGGTCGGATGGTACCTTGTTCTTGGCGTGACGCGGCAGGAGGTCCCGCAGAGGCTTGCCAACTTGGAACCGCTGGAACACACATGCGCTGCAGCTCACATGGTTCACACACACACACACACACACACACACCCTCAGACACACAATACAAACTCGTACCAACAGGCACGCATATATATTCGTACACATAGGACTTTTAGGAGAAGAAATCCAAAACAAATTTTCATTTTGTACCTAATTACAATATGGCGACTGTTAAAGATGGCAGCCTAGTAGCTTTTTATGACATGTTTATAAATATTCATAAATGCTTCTCCACACTGAATAAATGATTTTGAATATTTTTTAATGTTTTTGAAACAATTTCTCGAAGTTAAAAGTCCACCTCGTTAGCAACGTAAGGCACATACGCACACGGCATTAAGCGGTAAACAACATCAATGTTTTCATATAGATTAAAAAAGTTTATTCAGTTTAAATATCAAACACAAAATACGTATGTAATTGTCAAATTGATAAAATAAAACCCTATCAATCTTGAGATAGGGTTCCGCTTTTATTTACTTTAATTAATTAAAGGATAAATGTTATGTGATTTTAAAATTCTTATGTAAATAACGATGATAACATTATTTTCTATGTATATCTTGTTATGTAAGCAGTTAGGTAAATAATTGTGTTTTAACGTTCACATGGGGAAGTAAAGTGTTAATGGAAACTTTGTTGGGTACCTACGTACTTATTTATTGATAAAATTATTATCTTATATTTACAGTCTGCGTCTCAATGACATATAAATAGTCGAATAAAATTTGAGAAGATTTATAATTAATCTCATAATTGATATTTCGATGTGATTTCAATATATTTATTGTACAGTTAATCTGTTCTTTGTTTGTAAATAAAACAAGAAGAAAAATATTTTTGTATAGGTAAGTCTCATTTCATCTATCGCTAATCACCACATAAAGAATTTGCTAACTGACCCTCTACGATTTGTTTGTATTTTCAGCAATTACGGTCACAGAAATTCAGGAAATGTTGACCAGGTTTTCAATGTAAAAGAAGAACATGTTAAGCATGTGTGTAAAATTGACTTTATAAAAATTGTTTGAAGTTAACGATTATTGTAAATTACTCTCAAAGTAACTGAATAATAATCATGTTCATTCATACTTTTTTAGCGGACTTAGGTAAACATACTTTATTTAAATAGCATAATCTTATCCCTATTTTATTTGATCATACAAACTAAAGCTAATAAAAACGCCGTTCAGTCGCGGTCCCATAGCGAATCACATGTATGACGTGTCACATTATGTATTTGACAAGTAACGTCATTATTAAGCACGTGTCATTGACGTTTTATTATGCAAGAGTCCCTCAATGACATCACTGGCCACGTTGACTTGACATCGTATTTTTCATCCGAGACTTTTATAATCACCAAGTTTTCTGTGCAGGCGACCAAAATTGGAAGCTCCTATTGTCATGTTGACTATAATGTCATTTGGATACATTTTCATTACACTGACAATCATCTGACAACCAAAAGATTCGATTACAGCGACACAAAGAACTTGGAGACTCTACAATATTATATACTCTTCGTCTTCCGTGCAGCCGTTATGGGTCAGCAACTTAACAGTACAGTAATAGTACGTAATGCATAGATACAGACCACGGTCTTTACCTCCTTGGTGGCGAGGTTGTGCAGTAGTGCCGTGCCGCGCTCCCGCACTACCGCGTCCTCGCTCAGCACGCAGTGCACGCACACCTGGTAGTGCAACATGGTCAAGGTAAGTATAGATAACATAACATAACCATTCACTACATCACCTCATTACAGTAACTGACCCCTAACTAAGTCCGTAACTTGTGTCTAGGGTATCAGAAACTACGCACACACACACACCCAGACCGAGATAAACAGTTGTGGTTCACATAGATAGTTAAAATATCTATCTATGTGAACCACAACTGTTACACATACTGGATAGATAGAAAGATATTTTATAGTGTGCCCCGTGGTTTCACCCGCGCGGAACCGCATTCCGTGGGTATTTTGCGATAAACATGTCCTTCCCCGGACGATATGCTACCCCTTTACCAAATTTCTAGTCAATCGGTTTAGTGGTTTAGCCGTGAAAAGGTAACAAACAGACAGTTACTTTCACATTTATAATATTAGTAAGAATTGTACAATCAGCGTCAGATAAAAGGTACCTCTCTTGGCTGGCAACACCAAAGTGAGCATTACCACCATTTATCTGAAGCTGACTGTACAACACCAAATAACAATTACTAATACCTATATTGTAAAGGCCGAAGTTTATTATTATATAGTATGTTTGTTACTTTTTCATGGCCAAACGGATTTGAAAATTGGCATAAATACCATAAACGTTATTAATAAACGAGGAATAACAAAAGTATAAACTTTTCCTATGTATCATAGACATGTAAATATTAGAAGACAAAACATGGATTAACTAAAGCTTTGTTATTCTCGTTTAAGTTTATTGCTTGGATTAACAAAAATAATATTTTTAAGGGGATTAAGGGTGCCATTCCACCAGAGCCATGCTATGCTACGTCGCTTCGTAATATCTACCAATTATTTTAATTTTAATATTCATTCAGTGAATATGATTGGTTGATATCATCATTTTATATCCACCCTTACACTGGTAAACCATTTGTACATCACACGATTATCCTTATATAGGAATCGAACCCCCTACCCTTTCTAAAGTTCGACATACCAAAGACTTAGCAAAACAACTAAACTATTGTATGTCTGTAAGCAGACAAACTGTTGATTCTATAAATAACATATTTATTTGTAACATCTCACTGTACACAGTTTATATGTAATAAATTATATGTCATTTCATTTACCTTAGTAGTAGCCCGAATGTTAGAGAGGGTCTGTCCGCCGGCCTCCCACTCACTGATGTATAGAAGCCACTCGGACGCTGACACGCTCTCGAATAGATTACACATCTGTAAGGATAACATTCATTGTCAAAATGTGGCTTGGGAATATTCATACTGAGTTTATTTCATTTTAGAACTTCTACTATTTTAGGCGGATATTACATCATGGGGTTCGCTTGTTTGTCGCTTCATTTGAACTACACACGATTTTAACGTGTTTACTATAGCATTTATAACGAAATCGCTGAAATCTTGTTTGGACAATCTTAGGCTACAAGAAACAGGTCCAACAATAGAAGAAAAGTCTTGTAAGATTCCAAATTCAGTCGGTCTGTCTCTTACTGATTATGATTATATATATATATTAGGAAGTAAAGAAAGAAGCTTTTTATATAAAATTATTTATTTGTAAGTAGTCAGTATTTCGAAATAAAACCTCTATATTTTTTATCTAAAAGACTAAAACTTAAGGAACCAAAACAATACTCACAAACAACGCAAGCGCCTGTTGCTCATCAAGCGGCAGTCTATCCACCTTATGCGCGTACGACAACAACGCATGCGTGCGTCTATCTGCGTGAAGCACCAACGACACATCCTCTCGCAGAGCCGCCGCTGCCAACGACCTTAGTAGGGCCACTCTCGCCGCCCCGGGGATATCTTGATCAGTCAGTACACGCCCCGCGAAAGGTAAAAATTCCTCCCCTAATACCCAACTGCCTTCACCAGCTAAGTATAGTCGTAACTCTTCCATGCTCTGCTGTTCTTCAGCTGATAGTTGAACGCTTTCTAACGCTTTGCATAGTTGTTCGAATTCTGCCATACCCTGGGAATAAACATGGATAGATTAAGAATAGTTTGTTTTGTACAATAGAATTATATGGGGTTTACGACATAGACAACGAAGGATAAAAGGAAATGGATACATATTTTCGATCTCAAGTCGACCAAATTGCATAGAGTAGATATTTTTAAATGAGTGAGAATGACTCTTCTGTTTACTTTTAAAAACACTGATTTAGAATACAAAAACGTATACATACATCGTCAATGATTGACGTTAATATTGTGCAATTTTAAAAACCGTGTCAAAAAATGTTACTAAATTAATAAGAACCAATCTAAACATTAACAGGAAAATTCGGAAGATAAACACCACTTCCTGCAAAGATGCTCGCGTCAAGATATAAATTACAACATACATAATACGAGTAATTTGCAGAAATCAAACAAATATTTGATTTAACATTATCATGTTGGGGTTATAATTAGATTGAAGAAGCGTATCCGGTGACGGTGAACGATCGCTAATAAAATAACAAAATTGTTTTGATTTGGGATGCGGTGATGAAAATCGCATCTCAATGCAAAAGATAGTAAAAAAAATTGGCATGTATTTTTTGGTAATGATAGTAAAAAAAAAACAAAATATAAGACGTCTTTATGATATTTCATGACTTGTTTATGTAAGTATGTATCCTGCATTGGGATATTAATATGAGACCACCAACGCACATTAACCAAGCGTTATGATTAAAGCTATTCTTTCTCAGTACACTTATATCCTCCTTTGAGAGGGCTTTGGTCTGAAGTAGATTCTTTACAGAGCAATACAAACTTATTTCAATAAAATAAAATCCAATATTGCTCTATAGTTTTGTTAAGAAGTTATAAGTAAGTACTTATACTTATTTAAATCATCATCATCTCAATAGAAATTTAACGTCCACAGCTATATGCTTTCCTCATCGACTTCCACAGCAACAAAATTAAGTATAATTTCAAGAATACCACTTGCTAATTTATATAACTACCAAAAAACATAAATTCTGCGAGCCATACCCAATTACCTCTAAACATAAATAACATTTACAAACCCAGAACTAACACCGATCGTAAACAATTTCCGCCAAGAATTGCGTCGTGAAAGTCTCGATGAGTAAGTGGCAATAATAGGGCGTGATATTGTTAAAGTTCTGGCACACCTGGACATGCGACATGTGTCCAGCGAAACATAAACATGTGTGGGAGGTATAGGTACATGTTTACGGAAATAATTGGAACGTTCTGGAACGATGTGAAATTTCGGATGTTTCGGAATTGGAATGGAATTATTGTTTGTTTAAGTGAGTGAGTACTTATGTAATTTTAGAGAAATATAATGTGAAAAATAATTCTGTAAATAAATCAATGTTTCTATAAGTATGTAAACATAAAAGCATAAAGGTATTTAATGTGTTTTTTTGGGAAATATTCAAGACGTTATTGTTATGTTATGTATACTGTAATAATTTATGAACGATCAAAGGGCTCGTAATTGCGAAAAACGTAGAAACTCGTGACCAAAAATACTTTTAAACCAAAATTCGTACCAATTAACCAGATACACCCAGGAGAAATACAGAGATATTTGTATTATCGTCATAAAATGTTCTTATTTATAAGATATTTTCAGCGATTTGTCTAATAATATAACAATATACGACGCCCCAAAGTGCAACACCGCCCACTGGTCTGAATTCGCGACATAACTGAACGCATTCTTGAATAAAAGCTTGGGATTGACTCAAAGACGTCCCGTTCTTTTGCACTTGGGAAACTTATTTAGAAATATAGCTCATAAACTGTCTGAACCTCAAACATTGGGATGAAAATATAACCAAATTGCATCACAAAACAGCAACTGATAAAGTTTAAATATAGGCTATAAATATACAGCAGTAGCCAGATTTCCCCGGACAAAACTGCTTGCTTTTATTGTTGAGTAGATAAAGTATAAAAAATAACGATCAAACAAGGCACAATTCTTTGATGTACTTACTTATTATTTGTTTCATCAAAACATAAAAAGATTAAAGAAAATTACGATCGTATAAAATCTCAATTCATTATTGTATTAGTGAGTCACACTATATTCTTAAACTATTTTTGTGTAACCCACGTAATTAGTGAAGAGCACCTCCCTAATAATACTTCATCACATCCTCACTAACATTAATTGATATTAGCAGGAGATTACACGCGATCTATACGGTTAAGCAATGTCCAGCATCGTAATAATAGTGATGGGTGACCGCAGAAGTGGCTTTTCACGGCTGCTTCCGTGCTTAGGAAGGGTACGTCAAACCGACACGTCGGTCAAAGCTGTCGTACATAACATCATCGATAGTCGTTACGGGTAGTTAGAGCTCTCAAGCGCGCACAAAGAAAATAGAAATACATCATCTGTCATTTAAACTGTATTGCTATCACCGTTCTTGACAGTCCGACACAGCCTGGTGAAAGGCGGGCGGACGGACAGCGAAGTCTCAGAAATAGGGCCCCGACTTTACCCTTTGGGTACGGAACTCTAAAAAAATGCCCATTTACAAGTAAAATACAAAATTGGTAAGACTTGGATGAGCGGTAATTAGTAATTTAACGTATTTATCGTAAATTCAAGTTATTTCGGTCCAACACTTTTTGGTATTCGGCCCATAATGGTACACTATTTCAGGAGAGTGTGTCACACTTACGGCGAAGTATTGCCCTTACTGCGAATACTATTTATAGTTTTGGAAGTGAATTCATAACACTAATTACATGTGTTGTGAAGTACTTGTAAGCTTTCCGCAATTTATGCTTATGATATTTTGGCTTAAACAAACTATTAAGACTTTTAAGGACTCTTACTATCAATATTGATGGTCGATTTTGTTATTACGGCTTTACGTGCTCCCAAAAGCATGGTAAAACTCATAAACTAAAATTCCTTCTTTTGGTAAATAATATTCAGAAGAAAAATGTGCGCGAAAAATGTTGGAATTGGGACTACCCTATTTTGTTTTGCAAATGTGGTATACCGTCTAAAAGATGAAACGACGAAACTGCTTACTTTAAGCCCTAGACAAAACTATCCTGCCAGAATGGTAAAGTAGACCACTTTCAAAGTTGTCTATAGGCTTCTTCTTCTTAGCGTGTCGAGTCTAAATATATAAAAAAAATAAAGGAAATAACGATATTCATTGTTCAATGGGCTTTGATGAATAAATAGACGCGCGGGAGCAGGGAGTTATTCCATACGCCTCCTCCATCCTCTATGATCCGAACAACCAGGGGGTAGTTCGGATTATAGAGGCATTCGGAATAGCTTGGGTACGGATCGATTCCCTACTAAATACAAAATGTAAATCATATTACAATCCAATACTCACATCAACATCAGTGTACAATATGGGCGGGTCCCTGGCCCGTTTGAGCGCTTGCTCCCGGCGCTGTTCCTCCGCGTCCAGCTCGGCGCTGCTGCTGCTGGGGCCCGCCAGGCTCTCCGTGCCGCTCACACTTGATACTGCTTCTGCCATGTCTATTGAAGAGAAAAGTATAGGTTATTTCCTTTATCCTTATTTTTTTATTATGTTCTTTATTTTATATTGTTATCCTGCTTTATCCGATCATTCAAATTGGAACAATGTGTCTTCTTGACAGAGTAAGTAGCGCTGCCGTAACGCACTGCGTCGTACAGTGTTAAAAATTAAGTACTTTAAGAACTACTAGTTTCACCCGTGTAGTTCCCGTTCCCGTGGGAATTTCGGGATAAAAAGTATCCTAGTTTCTGATACTCTAGCTAGGTACAGGTTCCTAGTTAAAGGTGAGTTCCATACGTGTGTAGTATGTGTAGTTTTCTGTAAGTTTCGAGTGTCTGATACACTAGATACAGATCAAACAACCTACCCAAGTAGATTTCAGATGAAGGTGTAATTGATAAAGTACGTTCAAAATAAATCTGTTAATTCGTCTCGGAGATGGAAATCTCCTACCAGATATAAATGTGTTAAAATATGTGAGTGACTCACTGACATTAGTAATTCATTAATTAATAATTAACTTTGATTCATGTTCATAGCGTCATTTATAATTCATTTAAATTGTATGAATGATTGTATAGAAACTCTTTGATCTCTTGTTTTGATAAGTAAAGGTTTCTTGTTAAACATTAGCCTGATGAAAATAGGTACTTACCTGATTCTGTATTTCTGTCTTAAAATAGACAGAAGCTTGTAATGGGTGGTTGTTATCGAAGTGGATTTAAAAACTAAGTGTCCGTACTTCGGTGGGCACGTTAAGCAAGTCAAGACTGTCGTATAAGTGTTTAGCATCATCACATCAACAGTGGTAACAGGATTATAGAGCACTTTAAAGGTTAAAAAGCTGGTCTAAAATTATTGTGTTTACCATGGAGTATAGAGGATAGCAAATGTT
The DNA here is from genome assembly GCA_958496195.1 of Timandra comae. NCBI lineage: Eukaryota > Metazoa > Arthropoda > Insecta > Lepidoptera > Geometridae > Timandra > Timandra comae. The sequence continues at coordinate 1,404,633 of OY292363.1, forward strand.
GCACATAAGATACTAGCTTTTCGCAGAAACTGGTTAAACTAAAAAGCCAACCACTTTCAAGTATAGGACAAAAGCTTGGAACTTAATCATCAACAAACAGAAGGCATATCATGGTATTGTCATTGCTAGGAATAGGAATGATAAGTGTACTGATTTGGCTTCGTTTTTATTTGCAAACTGTTCAATTAGATAGAACTTTGTGAGCTTTATCTTCTGTATGCTAATACAATACGATGTGTAAGTACACACATCAAAAGTGTCTAGGGATCAACATATATTTTTGCAATAACTTTTCTCCTGATTGATATTAATTAAAATTTTCTTTAAGGATTCATCAAATAAAGTGTTTTCGTTTGTCACAGTAACGATAAACCAAGTCACCTTTGCATTAATAAAGAAATTTGCCATTTTCCTAATAAAGGGATTTTTGACATTTGAACCACTAACATTAAAGTTCGAAAAAAAGACTGAAATAACAGTTTTCTTTAAAATTTTATTGGGTAACTTAAACAATTAATAATCCGTGTTTCTACCGCGAACACTAACAACACAAGAACATCGGTTTGGCATACTCAAAATGAGTTCATCCAAATCACGCTGTGGAATGGCCGCCCATGTTCGTTGCAACAACAAAAAAAGGTCTTCTTGCGACTGGATACCCTCCATATTCGGCAGAGCTCTTCTCTGTAGCATATCCCATGCATGCTCAATCGGGTTCAAGTCTGGCGACTGAGCAGGCCAGGGCAGGACATTGATGTTAGCTGCGGCGAGAGTCTGTCTTACAACTCTTGCGGTGTGCGGTCGTGCATTATCATGCATTAACTGAAATAAGGGACCGATTTGCACTTGTAGAGGAACGATGACGTCTGATACAATCGTCTCAGCATAAATTTGAGCGTTGAGGTTGCCTCTGATCCAAATCAACTCAGTTCTTCCGCCGATCCAAATACCCGCCCATACCATGATGGTTCCACCACTATAAGGATGGACTTCCTGGCAGGATTTTAATCGCTGTTGGCGTCCAGGGGTTCTCCAGTGTCGTATACGTCTTGTATCCGGTCTCATACCAAAACGAGACTCATCAGAAAAGCACACGAAACGCCATTGTTCTTCTGCCCAATTTCTGTGTTCAAGAGCCCATTGATATCGAATCCTACGATTGTGCATTGCTATAGGTGGTACCCGTAGCGGTCTTCGGGAATGAAGGTTCACTTCATGCAAGCGGTTTCTGACTGTTTGGTCGCTAATTAAGTTCCCTGAAGAGTGATGAAGCCGCACGGCTAACATCATGGCGGTTATTGTTGGAGCTCTTCGAGTTAAGATTTGAATGTATCGGTCTTGTCTCCGTGTGGTGCAGCGATACCGTCCTCCATGGCGCTCAGCCACGGTACCAGTGCTTCGGTAACGTGTCCAAAGTCGACTGATAACACTCTGACTTGTATTCAGAGCTAAAGCCACAGTACGTTGCCGGGAACCAGCTTCTATCATTCCCACGGCTCTGAGCATTTCTTCCCTGCTTAAATGACGTCGCCGCTCCATAATAACGTTGGTTTTAATCAGTAGTAGGGAAACAGTAGCACTAATAATGTCTTCAATGCGTTGTATGTTTTTATAGGGAAAATATTGACAGCTGATTTTCATCTTTTACTCGAATTTGATTCACAGTTCCTGATTCAAATTATGAAATGCACCAAAAAGGATCCATATAAATTTATAAAATCATAAATTTATTACAAAGCCACATCTCAATCTCAAGAAATCCGCATAAAAATGCTTGATCCCTAGACACTTTTGATGTGTGTATATTTGAAATCCTCAGCTTTTTAAAAATGTATTGAGATATAAAATAGCCTAGTAAGTCTTAAAGGATATAATATAGTATTTTCATAAACTCCACCATAACAATGTTTTGTTTTGCCATGATTCTAAATAATAACTAATGTAATGCATAGAAAACCATAGAAAACAATTTTACAATGCTCTAAAATCTATGGAAAGATCTTGATAGTCTAATTTTAAATCAGTTTATAGCATGTCTCGTAATAAAACGGTGATAAATTGTTGAATTAAACTATCGAACTTTACAAAAGTCTAAGATCCTAAGACAAATTCAAAGGGCTTGTTAGTCTACGTTTAAGCCACGGTTTACATAATGTATTGTAATAAGACCCATAATAGCATAACAGTTAGTATAAGGGAAGCGAGTGTTAAAACAAAACATCGCGGGCCCGTTGCGACAGCCGCATTGCGTACGAGTCACACTGCGCATGCGCAGGGCACCACACTCAGAATAGCACTCCTCTCACTTTACTAACCTCAAACTTATTAATTACACTTTTAATTAACACTGATTACACAAATTGATTTGGAGATTACTTTCTTCCACAAATCCAGAGTTTCAAGTATAATGGATATTTAGCAAGTTAAATATGTGTGGAGAACTCAGCTAAAAATACAGTGGTGATGTGCCGGTGCGCGGCGCGGCGGTGTGTGCGAGATGCGCCCGCGCAGGCTCCGGGCGGCGGCCGCTGGCGGCGCGCCAACAACACTAGTCGGGTTAACGACACACAACACACTTCACTACAGCACTTATTGCCCTATCGATAACCGAAATATCTAATAAAACGTTTGAACCCTTGTTAGAAACATGGAAAATTCTTATACAGTTCTTCAGTAATTTCAGGGCTCCATTAAAGGCCTCCCCTTCCATAAAAAGACGTTAGTATAAGTAGACTATCCGTCTCATGCGACGGACATCTATGAGAATTAGTTTACGCAATGCTGATGAGAATCTGACCTATTCTTGACGTTAATTATGATTTCTCGGGAATAGAGTTTTTACGATCTTGTAGCAAAAATGTGGTATCGCTTTCTGGGTTGTGAAGGACTGATGGCAGACACAACAAGTACGTTGACGTTTCGCTGGCTAAACTTAAAGTGGAATAAGCGTGAAGAAAAAGACTTGACTGGCACCAAATTATGATTAGACTGTAAAGTCCATTTAGAAAAACTTAAAGGATCTATCTTCCATTCAACCCAATATGTGACAATTGAGTTTCAAGAGCGCCGAATAATATTATTCTAAAAGTAGAATGATCTTTGACTATAAATATCCTAATCAATATTTTTTATATGAGATTGTACGATGAAGAAAAACATCGTGAGGAAACCTGCACTAGAAATTCTAAGGTTATGTGTGAAGTCGGCCAACCCGCACTAAGCCAGGGGAAGGCTAAGGTCTGATTGCCCTAATTCGGGGTAGGCTCGAACCCCTCGGTGGGGACATATATGAGCTGATGATGATATGAGATGTTACTGCTCTACATACAATTACATATCAATATTTTAGATGGTAGTTGTTAGGTTAAATTTATGTTCTATCATCATCAGCCTACCCCAGTCCACTGCTGGACATAGATATCTCTCAACATAATTATGCCACTCAATCCGATCTTAAGAGGGGTGTTTATACGGGAATATTGTTAAAATGGAATATACGAGAACTTGCATGGAAAGCTGCTGCTCGATTCCCTACTTATCTTTTTAATGTCAACATTCCCAAAAAAAAGTTTTTTAGGGTTCCGTATCCAAAGGCTAAAAACGGGACCCTATTACTGAAACTTCGGCGTCCGTCAGTTCGTCTGTCACCAGGATGTACCTAACTAAATTAAAATAAAAAAATATTTCCCATACAACAAATGTGTTTTTTGTCGTTTTTGGTACGGAACCGTTCGTGCGGGAGTCCGACTCGCACTTGGCCGGTATTTTAGTTAATCTGCTATTGAACAAAAGAAAATATAGAGAAAAAGTAAAATGTAAATTAGAAACAATAGTTATCCCCACAATACGTTATTCCCAGTGTCCCACGCACGTCCAAACCTCAACCTGAATGAAGTTCGCTAACATCTCGCGACCTATTTGTGGAGCGTTCAACTGTTATTAGTATTCCACATTTATACACCGAACGTTTGCATCGGAATATCGTATAATCAAATTAACTCGTAAACAAACAAATCTATAATGTTATGAAGATGAAGAGTTTTAATATTAAACGCAAGCATTAAAGTAGAATCCCTCTACTACTCGTAGTTACTAAGGGTTTGAATGAAACGTACCTACTACATATGAAATAATTATGCTAGAGTGTGATTGTTTGGTTGGATGAGCTAATCTCAGGAAGAATTAATTCCATTTTTTTTAATTCGGTGTTGGATGGACTGCCCGTTTATAGAGGAAGGTATACAACTCTCATTACCGGACAAAGTGGGTAAATAGTAACTAACGCGAGTGAAATAAAGGAAAGGGTATATATATTCCTTATAAAAGTAAATTAAAGGGTAATAATGTTTCCTTTTAGTATTTTCCTGGGTGGCGTTAATATATTCTACCGTTTTTAAATAAATCGCTGAATTTTTGTGTTCGTTATTGTCAATGGACAATGTTTCTGTTAAAGAATGTTATGGGAAATCAAAGGAAAATTTCACGCATGCAAAGCCAGGCTGTATTCTTAGTTTATGATAGAAAAAATATGAAATAGGCCTGCCAACGCCATCTATTTCACAACATAGGAATTAATTTTACGAATAAATCTTTACAGATGGCGTTGAAACAGAACTCTTGTAACATTTCTATGACCCGAATTTATTTTGAGTAATGATTTAACGTGTTGCTAATAGATGGCGTTGTTTTGAAAGAGTTTGAAATAAATATTAAGATTAGTACACCATTTATTAGGATTAGTACACCCACAGAAAAAGTTCTAACTCATGAGAACACCAATGGCGATTAGTATAGATTAGGCCTTTTTTTTAAAAAACCTTTTATTGTCCATTTGCTGGTTATAAGCAGTTCAAGTTTATAAGTATCACGTACCTATCGCATCTTCCTCCTGATAGTCCCCCTGTTGTTTCTTCCGCTTCTTCTCCTTCCGTCGCTGTTTGCGCGCCAACTTGTCGGCGAGCGTGCTGCGACGCTGCTCCAGCTGCGCCGACTGCGCCCTGCACAACCGGCAACGACGAGCTTCACTGCACTGTCGCCCACAACACGACAGCCTTCGGCGAAGGCACAAGACGTAGCACTGACGGGCACTACGAGATCCCTACGGCCTACGTCTCTTACTCTATCTACTCTTACACTATCACTGCTACAATTAAATGCGATTGTTTTGTCAATGATTTATTAAGTCAGCGAAAAAAACAATCCTCTTGTGCATGGGGGCGGGAGGAGATCGGGAGGAGGCCGTCAGCAGGGCTTGGAGCGCGTGACGCGCGCGTGTAGCGCCCGCAGCACGCGCAGCGCGCGCACCGCCAGCCACGCCACGCCCGCGCCGCCGCCGCGCCACCACCACGCCCTGCGGACACACGCTCAGCACGCGGGAGGAGGGGGAAGGGGGGAGGGGGGGAGGGGCGCAGTAACCAGACTCTCACCTGGCCTCCTCGATCTGGTTGTTGAGCGTCAGGTAGTCGGGGCTATCCCGCCTTGCGTGCCGAACGCCCCCAGAGTACACCGTCTGCACACATCGAATTATTACTTAGTGTGGCTTCAACTGCGCTAAATATCACTACATCTAATATCTATAAAATCTATAACCTAAAAGCGTAAGTGTGTTCTAATGGTAGCGGCGTTTGGGTACTTGGTTAGTGGTGGTCCGAGCGGCTGTGGGAGCATGCTTCCTGAAAGGTACAAGCCGCGCATGTAGTAGGGCGGTGAGGGGGGAGGTAGAGACGGATGGAGGGCGAGGGGGTGTGTACCTGCGAGTCGGTGGGCGTGAGGGTGTCGAGCAGGCCCTGCAGCGCGGCGCGGTGCGCGGGCGAGAGCAGCTCGGGCTGGTGCAGGATGTGCTTGGGCACGTGTCCGCCGCACAGGAACTGCACCACCTCCTCGCTGAAGTGGTTGCAGTTGTTCTCGAGCAGGTTGTAGGCGGAGGGCGTGTAGGTGCTGCGCGCGAGCCCCTCCACGTACTCCACGAACACGGGGAACGGCACGAACGTGCGCCCCAAGCGCTCCACCGAGTGCGGCGCGCCCAGCTGGGTGCTGCCCTGCACACACCACGGAACAACACATTGTTACTTACGGCATACTTTGAGGTTCTAACAAATATTCTAAATACGAATATAAAATAAAAATATAAAGTAAATATTTAGTAGTTTTTTACCTCACTTTTTTACAATTACTAAAAATAGGTTTGCAGAATATAGATGTTTCTTTTTTTATTACACAGAGCGACGCTCTACTACGCAGAAATTTATATAATATTACGATTTACATTACATAAATGACTATGGCAGCTATCTAAATATTTTTCTGTCATATGAAAAATGATTCGAATATACTATAACTATTTTAAATGTAAAAAAAATATATTCTACAATTCCTGAAATTCTGTTTCGGATACGATTCGCGTCGCACGCTATTTTCGCGAATGAGCTAATATTGCGGCAGGTGCGCGCATATGCGCTTCACTTTAGATGCACGCCTGTTAAATCTACAAATAACGTATCATGCGACCAACATATAAAATATTGCTCATAAATAATAGTTAGGAAATGCGACATCAAGCCAAACAAAGGCTATAAACTTATATGATAATAATTTACATCTATACTTATAATATAAACAGGAATTATTTTATTATTTGTTTTGTTACAATTTAACGCAAAAACTACTAAACCGATTTTAGAAATTCTTTGACCATAAGGCAGCTTCTTCTTTATCCAACGACATAGGCTACATTATATTCCTTATCTACCAAAAGAACGGGAACTACAAGGATAAAACCGCGGGACACAGCCACAAATAATGTACCTAAATAACGTGTTTATACGAGACACAGATGTAGGTAGTCAATGATCGTAAACTTCAAAGGTAGCGGAGACAATCTTCCGTGTACTGACGAAATACATGCACCTCGTTAGCGCAGTTAAGTCTCCTACTAATATTATAAAGCCGAATGTTTGTGAGTGTGGATGGAAGTAAGGATGTGTGGATGTTTGTTCCTCTTTCACGCAAAAACCACTGAATGGATTTTAATGAAATTTGGTACAGATGTTCCTCATACCTAGGAATAACACATAGGATACTTTTTATTCCAAAATTCCCACGGGATAAGGTTCCACGCGGGTATAACCGCGGGGCATATCTAGTACATACATATGTATAAACAGTAAAATATAAGCAGAGTGTTACCGTGTGCACTCACGACCATTTCATCTGCTCTATATTTCGAAATAGTCACTCGGAATGACGAATGCACAACACGGAAATGTTATTCTCAGATAGACACTTCAAACTGTACCTTAATTGGTATTAAATTATATTGTTATGCAATTTTTGGCAACTGTCTATTATCTATATCTATACTAATACATAAAGCTAAAAAGTTTGTTTGGTTGAACGCGCTATTCTCAGGAACTACTGGTCCGATTTGAAAAATATTTCGGTGTTAATTAGCCCCATTTATCGAGGAAGGCTATAGGCTATATTTTATTCCCACGGGAACGGTAACTAAGGGGGTAAAACCGCGGGGCGCTGCTACTCATATCATAAAGAGCAAAATATTCATCTTTTTGTTTTGTTGAATAGACTCCGAACTGCTATAAACAGATACTTACAACATTTCTACTAATTTCACTGGAATTTGCGCGAATAAAACCGTAATTCGATGCTTGTAAGTATTTAGAATAAAAAATCGCTTGATTATAATTTTAAACAGTTGACAAAGAAAGTTTCCCACAGCTTCAGACCAAATATAGCACTCCTTAGAGCACCGAAATAAAAAACATTTTAACAAGAAAATAAACGTTAAATTATTACGTTAATTACATCGCAGTTATCACGTTGGCGCGTCGCCGGATACGGATATAGACATTCTGTTTACAATTTCGTTTTACGCAAATATTCACCACATATTGTCCAGTATCTTAGAACCCCAAGAAGAGGGAACTATAAGACATTTTGAAGATAGCAAGAGACCAAGATAGACTGGTATTTGATACAAAAATAACGCAAACTCGCGCGCTATGCGCACTTATTGCCCATGTGTATTAATAAGCTGCTAATATTACTCTTATACGAACGATGACATTATAGCATGAGTTGTTATAGCATTGATATGTTAATGATAGCTATCAATACTAGTATCAATAAATCTTAACATAATTTAATAAATTACTCTATAATTTACAATGAAATCATAAATAGGTTCATCATCTGCTCTCTAAGGTATTCAAAAGTCTAAAAAGTTCTTTATTCAGTTAAGACCTCAATGAGGCACTTATGAACGTCAGAATTGATTCTACCACCGATTCGGAATTACATCAGCCGAGAAGAATCGGCAAGAAACTCGGGCTGGTATTTTTTTTTAAATAAAATTAAATACAAATGTATCATATTAGAAAAAAGTATCATATTAGAAACAATCAAACATAGTACATAGTGATACATATACTTACACACAAATACACTAATAATAAATACTACAACAAAGTAGTTTTCCGCTGTCTGTCCCTATGTACAATTATAATTTTTAATTACGCAACGATTTTAATGCAATTTTCATTGATTGTAGAGTATTTCAAGAGGAAGTTTTATAATAATGCATCCCTTTTAATATTATAGGTAAATGCGAAAGTAACTTTGTCGGACTGTCTGTTACACTTTCATTACTTTAAACCACTAAACCAACCGAAAAATGTTAGTACGCAGAGAATAGGGTTTAGGAAAACACATAGGCTACTTTTTCTCCCGATTTACTCACGGGAGAGAGAATTTTCAGCATGGATGAAAAAGACTGGGCGATTCTTATTGGCCATATATCAACACAGATGAAACCGCAAAGCTATTTAATAAATAATTACACCATTGATCACGTCATTGTCCGACCTTCCTACAAAATATAAGAGCTATTTTAATTTTGATTTCATGACAAAAAAATATGTTTTAAATAGATGGAAAGCGTGGGCGTGGACGATACCCTGACTCACGTTTTACATCAAAATGATGCTTACAGGTAATTGGTATGTTTACAACGCGCAATAATTCGATATAGAAAAGCTATTAAAAAGTTCATCAAACATTTTATTGCTGTAAAAAATAGTTTTATTTCAATTCAAATGGTAATAAAACATTTCATAAATCGACTTTATTTTACTTTAGAATCATTAATGATAAATTTAATGATGGGAGGAACTCTACTTCAAAATTATAAAGAGAGGATGAAAGTAGGTTTGTATTTAGGTCTTTATTAGCATCCTTCCATCTACGATTCTCAAAGCATAAGACGAAATCAAGACTCGAAACGAAAAAACGAGAAGACACCTGGAATAGGGAACCCAACTCTAGTGTTGTCAAGTGTGAGTTGCCTGCCTTTAACTGATAATAGGAAAAATAGGGAGATTGATTTCCGGCTCTTCACTAGCTATGGTCTTTGAGCTAATACTTCACACCGATATTCTGTGAGAGAAGAAAAACATCTACAAAAACGAGCCATTCCTTTTCAATACTGAGAGAGTAAATGAGACGAGCGTAACACACCGTGTGTTTTGAATACCTATCGAAACCATAGTTCTTTGTCTAAGTGTGTCAATGACGAATATTTTAAATAGTGATATTTTTGCGAATCGCCGTGTATTTCTGTTCGTAGCGCGTGAGCGGGCACGTGGAGTAAACAACAGCCGTGTAGCGACAACAGAACGATTATTATCAATAGAATTTGGATGTTTTTGGTGTATTACATCAGTCAGTAATGCTAGACTAGACTTTGACACAGACTATGAAGTTCAGAAGTCCTGTGTGTTAAGCGATGCAATCAACTATATGCACATCAAAGGATAACAAATATACTGAGTGTAACTTTTACTTTTATAATATTTATTAGGTGATTACTTCGCAAACTGACTGGGCTCAGAAAGTTAGACGTCTAACTTAGATTACTCAGGGATGCTGTGGACTGAACCGGAATACACCCTTTGCATGCATTACATGGAAATTGGATTACATAAGTGATAAAAATATGTTATTTGTACCGTCCTAAGGGGTAAGTTTTTGTTTAACAGTGTCTAACACCCCTACTTACTTAAAAACTACGCAATCACATAGATATTTGAAACGTGTATTTCAGGCGCAATTTCTTGTTTTTTCGATTATATTTTTCAACACACTTATCCAAAACGAATGGCCAGTAAAAATATTAGATTTGTGGACGACAGACAGGTAATAAAAACCTCTTTTAAGATTCTAAATGTGTTTTCGTTGATTTAATTCTGTTGACAACAAACCACTTGGTTACACCATAGGTAAATGAACTAATCAAAAAGTTGAAAAACATTTTCATAAACAATAAATAATTGTAGCTTCTTTATAAACATTGAACTAGGCATTCCTTTGAATAATATTAGGATTAATTTCAATAACAGCGTCTCTTTCGCACAATTTTTTTTTCTGGTTTTCGCTTGATATTTGAATATGCGAAAGTTTCTATGTTTGTTACTCTTTCACGCAAAAACTACTGTATCAAATTAGATTAAATTTGGTACAGATGTTCCTTATAATTAGTAATAACACATAGGATACTTTTTATCCCGAAATTACCATGGGATTGGGATTCACGTCGGTAAAACCGAGGGATGCAGCTAGCCATTTGCTTTTTTTTTAGCTAGATATTTTTACAAGTAAACTATATTATTATCTAAGTATTTAAATTATTCAGTATATGTTATTTTGTGGCCATTGACACGATAGAAGAAGAAGTATTTAAATGAAATTCTACTAAGTATATAAAAAGTTGTACAACTTACCGGAGCACAGCTGGTGATGCCACCGGCTCCAAAGAAGTATTCCCGTTCATAGACCACCACTGCTGTGTGCCAGACGCCTTCGACGGCGCGCCCTGCAATACAGTGATACATGGTAATAGGTATATAAGAATAAATTATAGACATTAATATATAAAATAAGAAAAGGTATAATATAAGAATTAAAAAAAACATTCAAAAAGAAAAGCTTTTATTGCATTGTCATGGGACTTACATAGGTATGCCAAATTTTAGCTAAATCGGATAACCAGAAGTGGTCAAAAAATGGCTTGCAATATTTGATTACAGACAACGGGACAGATGACACTAAATAAAAGCTTGTAAATAAAGGGAAGTTTTAGTAATGGTAAATGAAGACAAATGATGATGGGGCAGAGCGTTTTATTAAAGTTAAAAGTTGGAAATCTTAACAGAGGTCAATCTATCCAATATTAAAAGTTGAAGAGCTTGTTTATTTGTTTACTTGAATGTGCCAACCTCAGAAATACTGGGTTTGATTTGTTAGGTAGCCCATATTTTCGGAAAGGTATATCATCATGCTAAGACCAATATTAAAAAAATTATAGACTGTAAACTTAATTAGATTTAAGTACATTTTTTATACATAATTAGATTGTAACCCGTTGTGTCACCTATTAAATAAATAAATAGGATTGGAGATAATGCTGGTTAAACCGCGGGGCGCCACTAGTAGTATAATATAAAGGGAAGTCCCTAGTAATGGTAAGTGTATATGAGTTATTTCATTTTCCAATTTATTTAATACTAGCTGGCCAAGTGCGGGTTGGTCGACTAAGGCCTAATCACCCTAATTCAGGGTAGGCTCGTGCCCCTCGGTGGGGACATTATATGAGCTGATGATGAATGAATTAATACTAGCAGCGCCTTGCGGTTTCACCCGCGTAGTTCCTGTTCCCGTGGGAATACAGGGATAAAATATAGCCTATGTTAGTCAGGGCGAATGCGGCTTTAAAATGGTGATTTTTTTTTTAAATCGGTTCAGTAGTTTCGGAGCCTATTTGTTACAAATCTTTTCTCTTTAGTGTAGATTTTATTTCAATTTTAAATATCCTCCTTACTGTATTGTATGCCTACATTGCAAGAGGAATATGAATGTGAAATTTTAAGTGTCTAGGCCTAAGAGTTTGGGGCTCTGGGTTGATCTATCAGTCAATCACTTTTACCTTTTATATAATATAGAAGATTAAAATGAACTTACCTATAATAGCTGGTGCAAGTATGGATGCGAATCCATGAGAGAGGTCATAGATATAAAGATCCACGGGATAACCTTCTTCAGCCATCTCTATTTGTCTTAGTTTTGCAATTTAATACTGCAATGCACACAATAAACTATTTAAAAAAAATATTATTATTAATTTTATATCTTTTACCTACAAAATATTATAATTTAAAAAAATGATTATCAATTATATTACACTTCCAATTTTGAAATTTACTTTGGGCTTATTTAAAAAAATAAATAATTGTGAAACATAAAGCTATTAATGAATTTACTTTTAATTGTTATTTATTTTTGGAGTAACTGCATTGCATGTAGCCAGTCACTAATGTAGTTATGTTTAGAAGTGCACTGTTATCCAGCCAGTACTATTTGTATTTGATGATCGGACGATATTATACACCTGATTTGTGCACCGCTGACCGCTCTAATGTTCGCGCGCACACTCAAAATCCCTTCACTCACTGACTCATTCTAAAATTAAACCAGAGTCGTAACGCACCTTCCCACTTCCTATTCCCACTTTCCACAAAAACCTGGAGCGAGAAGCGCGCATATCACTCACAATAATCATAGTATGCTGAAATCGATATTCAATTATTACTTGCATTTATTAATATTTACTTCTTACCTAGTCAATGTTTCTAATATTAAATGTAGCTTTGCATAGAACATGTGTAGTTACAAATATTGTATTAAACTACCACATACATGTGTAGAACATAATTTATGTTTATATTAAATTTAATTATAATAGAAGTTTGTTTTTTTTGCTGACTTCACTGACGAATATTATTTTTTGATTTGAATATTTTTAATTTGACAATTTTGACGTTCATGTCTTTTTGACAAATGACAAGAACACTAGTAAAACAGTTACATATGACATTGATGTTCATAATCTGTTACATTCGAGTTACCTTTAATTCGGCTTATCGGCGGTTTTATCTATGATTTTGAAATTATAATTTTTGTTGTCAAAGTGAATCATCATTCGTCCATCATCAATTGATTTGTCAAATAACAAAGAATAATATAAGTACAATGTTATTAAGAATTAGAAGGCTTCGTTGTAATAAAAAAGTAATGTTGGTTTTGGCGGTTATCCTTTGGGTTGCATTTATGCACTGGATGCTGATTGATGATGATTTAGAAAATATTTCTTGTTATGATGAAGAAGGGGGCGAATTGCCTTGGCTTAGTCAAAGTTTTTCACCACTAACCAATTCCATATATTTCCACGAAACTTCATGTTCAGGCGGACTGGACGCACGCCAAGCTTGTTCCGTGGAAGCAGCTGCCAGAGCTCACCCACTTTGGCAAATATACGTTTTTTTTATGAGCCCCGTAAGCACCGTTAAATATCTTCATCGAAGAACTTTAGAAGCCATAAGTAAATTTGATAATGTGAATTTATTCAGGATTGATCTGCTTGAATACTCTCACGGTACCCCTCTAGAACCATTGGCTCTCTCTGGTGCTCTAAAAAGAAGTAGATGGCGAATCTCACACATTTCAGATTTCTTAAGATATCTAACGTTATATAAATATGGTGGGGTGTACTTGGACTTAGATACAATTATTGTAAAGAGCTTGGATCCTTTGTCGATGAATTTTGCTGCGAGGGAGAATGACTTCTCAATAGCTGCAGGAGCACTTGCTTTCTTCGTGGATGATGTGGGTAGAACGGTCGCTGAAGCTGTTGTTAAGTTAGTATTTTTACATATATTAAGTACTTAAGTAGATCTTGTTCCTACATCCTATTATGAATTTCTTTAAAAATACGCTATAATTTAACTAGATACTTAATTGTTCAGATTAATTAATACGGTTGAGTCGCTCTAGAAGAGCACCCGTTTTTGGGCTGGTGTTCTTATTATTTCGTATGTTTATACTAGCAGCTTGGTACCTACCTACCTCTTAGTTATTTTGCGTCTCTTCTGAGTGTTTGAGATCGCACGTACCTAGCTATATTGATTAACAAAGGCGTAACTACATCGTCAGTGTTTCATGGCGAAATCATTGGATAAAGGGTTATGGGCCCATCCGTATTATAAAATGAGCTCTGTTTAAAGACTTTGTTTGACGCCCTCACCGTGGGTGTTCTAGCGTCATTTCGCCTCGCCAATCTTACCCTACGGTTACGCCCCTGGATCGGTAGCGAAGCGATATCGAAACGATTCCACCGCAATCGACAATGCGACACACATATGTAGTAGCTAGCTACTACAGCTATAGCAATATTTAAAATACCTACCTAAGTATTAATATTTTTTGTAAAGAGACTTGGCGGAGAACTGGCGAGGCGACAAGTGGGATAACAACGGTCCCGGAGTCATAAGGAGGGTACTTCAGCGATTATGTAATACGAACGTATTTACAGAAATGTCTGCGAAAACTTGTCAAGGTACGTACCTCTTTATTAATGATACTTCGCTTCGATCACATAACAAACTGTCCCACATCTCTTTTCTCTTTTCAAAATAAAATTCCCCAACCAACCCACAAATTCCCACTTTTACGCTCATACGGCTAAAAGGACTTGGGTGAAATACGGTAAACATATTTTGAGGCAACGAGTGACAAGTGCAGGCAACCGGTTGGGTGCTCTTCCATGACATTTCCTCGAACGGAGACCAGCCTTATGCAGCCGCTGTCCAAACTAAGTAAGTACTTATGTAAAAATTGGCATGATGTGGCGATTTATGCGGGGCACAGCTAGTGCTTTCTTACTTCTATAATAGTGAGAAGTAAGTACTAACTTATATATTATATTACCTACATTCCAGGCTTCGAAGTATATGGTCCAGAACTATTTTATCCTGTCCACTACAAGAAATACCATGAGTACTTGAAGCCACAGCGCAAGAACTACACAAATGCTTACGCCCATCATATTTGGAACCAATTCACCAAATATTTTGACGTGCCCAAGGATTCCTTGTATGCAGACATAGCCAGGAAATACTGTCCTAATGTTTTTAGTGCTTGTGAAGGACGTCTTTAGATATTTTTATAAATAAGAACATAAGTAACGTTTTGATAGAATACGATTATATTATAGACTTTCCTGTAAAAGTTAAATTTTCCCGCCTTTCTCTGATGAAAAGCCTACGCCACAAAGGAGATAGACGGTCTCCTTTGTGGCTTACGCTAAGAAGTCGGTATCATAATAAGGACATGTCTATTTAGCTTCAATATAGGTTTTGAATTGAAACACAGTAACAGTAAATACTACTACTAGATAGATTGCATTGGGCACGTTCAGAAAAGGAGAGATACATTACCCACCCACGAATCTATTTACTACGAAGCATTTGATGTGTTTCTGTGCGTTATAAGCATTGTTGGTAAGCAGCTTCTTTTCATGTCGCCATTTTACAAGCCCAGGCAACGAAAAACGTTTCTATATTTTTTATATCATGACATATCTGCATGTACCAATGATGTGTGTTCGATTCCTACTCAAAGCAAAATTTTGTTGCTTTCTAACCTGGGCAGTGTTTATAGTTTATTTAAATATGCGTGTAGCTTATGTGTTTGTATATCAGTTCTCTAATATTACAAGCTTCGCTTTTCTTAGGTGTTGGTTGGAACTATTATAATAAGATAGAATAGAAATAAGATATTTTTATGTATTAATTCTTGACTAAATCTAGTTAGAAGTTTGATTTTTATTTAGGTAAAGATAGTACTGTTTAGTGTGAAATATAATAAAGTACTTATGAAATCAAATAGCGTTTTAATAATTAAGATTCTTCCGTTTTGAAGTTCTTAATTCGTTGGCATCTTTTTTTTGGAATATGTAGATAAACTGTTACAAATTTAGTACCTACCTAACTTACCATATGCGACTGAATCAGTATCTTCTAGGCAAACACGCTCCGTCTTAGGCTGTATCATTTCTTTCCATCAGGCAAGTCACAAACTGCAAGCCTATTTCAAGATAAACAATCCTGGTAACCATAACTTGCAAATACTACTAGTGTTGAATTTAAAAATGAGTTTACCAAAGTCATAAGAAGGTAATTGAACAATTAAAACACTAAGTGGTGTATTAGGAAAAATGCATTCAAAATTTTTCAAGACTGCAAGGCATTAAAGATTTTGGACCAGTCGCCTAGAAGCCTCGGTAGCTCAATTGGAAGAGCGGTGCTACGGTTCAGCATGGTTCCGGGTTGAAGTCCTGGCTGAGACGGAAATTTTGAATGCATTTTACAAAATCTTAAAAATTTTGTGAATACACTATAAAAATAATTAAATTAAACTAAGTTGTGTAGTTAGTGATCCCGTTATGCCAAAGGTTTGATCCTCTTTGTAAAAGAGTGCATGAAATGTAAGATTGTCTTGGTCTGAATTCAAGGATTTTACAGAATAAAAGTAGTATTTAAGTACGAGTTCCTAATTAGTAACACTAAATCTAGTAAGAGTAGTTTTTTTTATTTAATGAGACGTATTTTAATCGATAAAACTATTATTACCAACTAATTTTATAGTAACTATTGGTTTTACTTGTTGTTTATGTTGTCTAATAGCATTCACAATCGCAAAATGGATGCAACTGATTCGTCTAATTGGGGAGAAGAGCCTGTCAACAAGTAACATTCACAATACAAGATTAGCTTAGTTAGAGGCCTAGGTTATGATTGATGGGGATTTGTGGAATAACCCGTTTTGAATGTTTGTATATACTTAACAGGTTTTATGTAGTTTATCAAGTGTAAAATATATAAATAAAGCTTAGCGTCGTTAGTGCATCACAACTGAGCTAAAATAAAATTTAATTAAGTTGCCACGGTCACGGTGAGAGTCAACCCATATAACACCAAATAACATTTTATTTTTCATGAATTTAGTAATTTCTTCAAATCTAATTGAAAGTCACACAAGCAGCTGAAACTGTACAGTATAGTTATTTGACCAAAACATTGAATGTTCGGTATGGTCATCTACTATTTTTTGCACTATGTATCCTAGCGGAATCATAGATTTGTCTAACACAGCTAAACAAATACAATTTGATTTTACAAACGAATTAGGACTTATGAATAACCTAACCAAACTTTACACTTTATGAACTTAAATCAGCTACACTTGTGATTCACTTTGATGGTTTATCGGAATAACATAAAAACAACACAATATTTTTTTTGGGTTTTTATTAACTTACAGTCCTAACCGTCACATCACTTCTTAGCGGCTGCGCCTACTTTCGATTTCTTGGTACCACGCACCTTCTTCATCCTGTTCTTACGTTCCTTACGCTGTTTGCGTGTGGGCCTCTTCTTTTCGTACAAGCCGTGGCGAGCTAATCTGTGTTTGGGCTCGAACTTCTTAGCCAAGTCGAGGGTGTCGTAGATCAGAGCGAAACCAGTGGACTTGCCACCACCAAAGTTCGTCTTGAAACCGAAGACAAAAACGACATCGGGAGTCACCTTGTACATCTTGGCGAGTTTCTCCCTGATTTCAGTCTTGCTGACGGTCGGTTTGCCCGGGTGGAGGACATCGCAAACCATCTGCTTGCGCGCCAACAATCTAAAAACCACAAAACGTTGTCACATAACCTGTCATGGCGAGGCGTCAAGTTTTATTGTGTATCACTAGCTCAAAATACACATGAAATACAATGTACTGTAGTTTTACCTGTTGGTCATGAATTTGCGAGTGCGAATTGTCGCTGTTCCCTCACTCATTTTGAATTTATTTCAATATTTCGGCGTTTTAGACGCACGTGTCCCGTAACTTTACGGAAGAAAAGAACGTGTTGGTGTTACCAGCATCTAAATAAAAAATCTACCAGGTAAAGTGATTTTTAAAATGTCAGTTCAAACGTCAACATGTAAAAATCTTTTTCAGTGCATAATTTTAGTAAATATCAATAAAAAGTAATAAGATTATTTTATTTCAATAAACGAATGTTAATATGTTAATAATTAGAGTGATTAATTAAATGTAGGAATTATTTTATTACATCCGAACAATCTACTACTTGGTAGTTTTGGAGCATTTAACATAAAGTTATTTATATGGCAACACAAAATAAAATGTGTTCATAAAAATGTTTTTAGGGCGCGTTCACCAAATAAAAATTAAATAAGACCGGTAAAAAAAAAATTACACCAACAAACATGATGATAATGTTTATGAGTATCGGTCAATAGAAATAATAGTTTTTCATTAATTATTGACAAAGTTTAAGAAATAAATTAGTAGGCTGGCATTGCTAAACGTATGATTTAATGTTAGATAAAAGTACTTAATTATTAATAAGATATGCCATAAATCATTTTTTCTACCAACGCCGTTAGCACAAAGCAAAGCAATGACAAATCCTTTAGAGAATATTTTGTGGATTATTTAATAATATAGTGTAGCATTATTCGAAAATAAGGTCCTACGAAAATTCCTCAAACCCACCTTCAAAAATCAACGTAGATAGAAATGCTTATTTATATAAAAAAGCGAAAAGCAACATCTCAACATCCTATAGGTAGTATAACTATAATAAATACTTGTATAAGTACCTACCTTACTTACCTACTAAATCCCTCGGGTCACACACAAACAAGACTATTTGGCAAAACGCCTAAATGTTATCATAGCAAACAAAAAATACGCATTGTGTATAAATTGCTATTATCATTATGTCAGATTTAAATACGCCCTGGGGATATGGTATGGCCTTCAAAGCTAAACGGGCTTAGATTCCTATTATATTAATGCGTCTTTATTGACATTTATTCTTTTTTCGTAGTAACTAAAAATTTTTATGGAAATATGCTTATGGATGTCCATTAATATGTTTAACCACCTACCTAATTACTACACTTTTTACCTAATTACTATTGACTAAGTTTAACTCAATTTGCTGGATTTCTGCTATAAATAATAAGTCGTTTTTCTTTCGCAAAATTTTTATTTATTAAATTCCCCACTTAAATGATCATAATTAAGTACATAGGTTCCTACTTACTTACTAATGTAGGTATATTTGTGTTTCCAATGTTAGCTGAGCAAAGACGATACATACTTAGGTACTTTATCCAAATCTATTCAGGCGTTTTTTCATGAATGAGTTGTGTAGTTTGTTTTCTCTATCTTTGTAAAAAGAATTAACATATGACCTTTAGGTAAGTAAGTAAGTATGTAGGTACCTATTATGTAATGAATTTATACACTTACCTACTAAACATGTGATTAGGTAAAGAACTACCTTATTTTAGTCTTAAGACCTATACCTATCTAGCTTAAAATAGATATAAACTTTAAATAAGGTAAAAATCACTGACGCACTAACTAAAATAAATCTTTATTTATAAAAACCATGACGCCAATAAGTAATATAAATATAATAAAACGAAGGCTCTAGCTAGACGTGTCCAGTTTCATAAGACCTATGTTTTCATTATTATAATAGGTGTTTTGTTCGTGTTTTCCGTGATGAAGGGAAGTTAGGAGGTCCTGGAAAGTTGGTTTGGTTGGCGCCTCCCCATTATTGATCCATGCCTGTACCATGGTTCATAGTTCTTATGTCTCCGTGAAGAGTGACCGTGTTTAGTGCCTTCTCTATTTTGCCAATATTATTTCGTTAATAATTCAGGTAAGTTTAAATAAATAACTACTATATAAGGTTACAAAATATCAATAGATGATGGATGTTATTCATAATTTTGACGTTACTCAAGCACGTGAAAGCCTTATTAAAAGATACGTTAGTTAAAAAATGCTTAAGACATACTTATACTACTCTTGTTTTTAATAAGTAATCATTAGGTATTTTCTTTTATCTTTGGCAAGGAGGTGATAGTTAAATACGTGATTGCGATATTCTAACCTATGAAAAACATCCGACTCTAGATACTTACTTACATTTCTTTTAAAAACATTTTCCAATTTTCCATAATTAAATGATTTATGGCATGCTTTATTGTTACCTACCTGATCATTTTCACTGAATGAATACCTAGGTATTTTACACCTGACCTTAGTTTACATTCAGGTACATACTATGTTATTTACCTTAGTTGTTTATTTACAGTACCTGAGGGACCGGATTTCGTTCAGGTTATTTTTAGAAAATAATATACCGCTATTTCTTGAAAGGCCCCTTTACAAATAGATAGACTTATTTTTTAAAGAAGAGACCTATAGGGATAGGTTTAAATTTTAATAAAACCGCGGTATGTCTTATATGTAGTGTATCTGGTAGCACACTTCGGTTTCGCTCGCGTGAAATCTCTGAGGAATAAAACGAATCTCTATGGACAGTAATAATTATACATACTACATTAAAATAAACCTTACTAATGAAACACTTTATCTATTGATGAAAACTGCATTCATAATCCGTTTTAGTTTAGATCTAAGTGTATTAAGACCGGGAGAGATTTTGTTATAGTTACTCTACTTAGTATAAAGATACAAGAATCTCACGTTTTACAGTTTTTGATAAAAAAAGATATTCTGTAAAATGCGATGTCAGTGTAAAGTGAGACATAAGTACAAAGGTGTTATAAT
Organism: Timandra comae; assembly: GCA_958496195.1. Classification (NCBI taxonomy): domain Eukaryota; kingdom Metazoa; phylum Arthropoda; class Insecta; order Lepidoptera; family Geometridae; genus Timandra; species Timandra comae. The sequence continues at coordinate 1,425,204 of OY292363.1, forward strand.
AAACGGATAAGTCAATGTAGGTCAAGTATATGCTCATTATAACGAACTTGAATGAAGCGGTTTTGTTATTTTACGTATGTGTTAGTGTTAAGCTACGTGACGGATGTATTGTCAGCGATTGGTGACGGCTTGTTTAATTAAGATTGATATCGTGAGCTGATGATATTGATAAGGTTCTTTTTTAAATTTTGATTCTAATGTATGGTTTTCTTTCAAGTAAGTAACTTAACTTACAAATGATGAAGTAAAATTTGAATGAATAGCAAACATAGCGAGGCTAGGTCGTAGAATCAAACCCGGAACCTCAATAATGAAGGCAGACAGACTGGGCAAGTTGATCTCTTGTCACAAGACAATTCGTTGCCAAAAATGTATTAATGAAGTACTTACTTAAAGTATGTATAATATCTATGACAAATCTATCAAAATTACACAGGATGACATCAGGACTTTCAACTTTTTTTTCATCCCATATCGTCCCTCTGCTAGGCAAAGGTCTCCTCCAAACATTTCCAACTCTCCCTATCCTTTGCAGTCGCCCACCGACTAGGTATACTGATTTACAATATACTTCATTAACGGTTAAAGAATTCTTTATTTCTCAAAAGATTTACAAAATCACTTAAAGAGAAAACATTTGAGTAGATTAAATATTGCAGGCACGCGTAGGTAGTTTGAAAAAATAATTTAAAAATATTTCGCAACTTACACTAATACAATATAAAGTGATTTACTTAAACCTATTTATTTATTTATTTTTGAACACAAAACAAAGTACTCACTTCACAACTAATACCAATAAAATATACAAAACATTAATTTCACTCTTATCTCTATAACAATAAGAAACAAGTCAGTTATTATTTGTGTAATAAATCGTTAATTATTATAAAATGACGTTACTACCTTGTACGTGAGTGAATTTCAACAAGTGCCCAAAAATCTTCATTTCCGTGGATTTTTTTGTTTTTAAGTTTTTTTCAAAAATAATGAGCGTTTATTATACTTCTTGATAATGTATGTATTCTTGCTTATTGTCAAGCTGATTACTTAAAAAACTAACGAATAACACAAGTTTAAAAATTTCATGCCACGGCGATGAAACATGCGTGCACGGCAATGAAACAAGCGTCCACGGCAATGAAAGAACTGTCCCACGGTAATGAAAGAATCACCACGGAAATGAAAATCCATACATAAAACATTTTTTTTTATATACTGACTTGAGTATTATATTATCCTAACATACAATATATACACGCCTGTCTCCGAGAAGGACAGGCATACTCCCCCAGACGGGTTATCTACGCCACATCGAATGATAATAATTGATCGAATTTCTTTATAAGATTAACATAAAACTCCTATGATATATGGCCTAAAGATTGGAAAGAATCGCTTTTGATCCCCCTGCTCAAGAAGGGGTCCACAAAATTACGTGCCTTATTAGCATGCTTTCATCATACGGTCTGCCTGTTACTTTGTGTGGGTGGATATCTGACTTCTTGCGGGATCGATCGATACGGGTCGTTCTTGATGGATGCTCGTCCGATCAAATGGCGATTAATGCCGGTGTTCCCCAAGGGTTAGTACTCATTGCAACACTTTTCCTGTTGCATATCAATGATCTGCCAAAGCCCAGAACCTATGAGTATGCAAATGATTGCACAGTTGTAGAGGATTACATATCCATCCCGCGTGCTAGTGCGGCCGAGACACAGTATTTAAGAGAGGCTTTGACGAACTTTTCCCTTCGGGCAGTCTCCGATTGGAGCGATGCCAATCTAATCAAGTTCAATGCCTTGAAGACCCAGGCGGGTCTTTTCTCCGCAAGGAAGACGCTGTTTGAACTGGCTCCTATTTTCCAGAGTGTATCCTTACCTATAGTGGACCACCCTGACCTTCTTGGAATAACGCTGACCTCAACCCTCAATTTTGGTTCATACATTGAGTCAAAGGCTCAACTGGCTGCAAAAAAGCTAGGCGTCCTCTCAAGGGTGCGACGGTACTTCACTCCAGAACAGCTGCTCCAACTCTATTAAGCACAAGTTCGGTCGTGCATGGAGTACTGTTCGCACCCTTAGGATGGATCAGCTAAATATCAACTTGAGGGGTTGGAGTCCCTAGAGAAGCGTACCAAGAGACTCCAGAGTTTTGAGCACCGGCAAAAAGTTGCTAGCCTATGGGTTTTTTATCGGATACATTTTGGAGAGTGCGCATCGGAACTACACCGCTTAATTCCCCCATCTCCGTTCTGCCACCGAATGAGCAGGGAAACCGATAAACGTCACCCATACATGGTAGATGTTCCATAAGCTCGCACGAAGCGTTTCGCGTCCACCTTTATAATGCGAATAGCGAGAGTGTGGAACTCCCTGCACAGCTTCTCTGTTCGGAAACTGGAACATACAAATTAAACATAAAATCTGGGTCTTTTTAAGTCGCGAGTCAATAGGTACCTTCTAGGTGTGCACGTTCCATCTTAGGCTGTACCATCGCTTTCCATCAGGTGAGTTATAGTCAAGTTCTAGCCTATTCTGGGTAAAAAAAAATGTGCACCCTACCGGACTGTGGCACTTATATCCCATGCCAGTAAGATTATGTTGCATATCATCCCGTATTAGCAGGCTGAAAAAGAGTTCCTTTTTCTATTTAACATCTATGGCCAATACTATAGGATATACGAAATATAAGTAGGAGAGTTCATCCGTGATCATGGCGCTTGCAACAGCGTTGAAATATCGGAAACACGAAATATTTCAACGCTGTATAATCATAATAATTTGAGAGATAATAACCATGATAACTATAGAAATTATATAAGTAGGAGAGCCTTAAAAGGGTGGGAGGGAGTCATTACTGTTGGCAGGAACAAGATCAGCAACCTTCGATATGCAGATGACACTACTTTGGCCGCATCCTCTGAGCACGAACTTGCTGAAATGTTCAGCAGAGTAGAACGCAAAACCGAGACAGTAGGACTTTAGGTCAACAAGTCGAAGACAAAGGTTATGGTCATTGACCGAGCTGAACAGATCACACGCACAGGAGAATTGTCAGACCTGGAATTTATGAGCAAGTTTGTATACCTAGGCTGGATGATCAGTAATCAGAGAGGCTGCGAGAAAGAGATTCGAATTTGTGTGGAAATGGGCAATCAATAAGCAAAATGTTGATAATCTGGAATAGTTGATAGTCCTGGTCTATCCACGCGCTGTAGATCGAAAAAAGATTAAGGCTTTCGAGATGTGGTGCTGGAGAAGGATGCCACATATACCGTTAACATCGAGACGTACGAATAAGTCTATTCTAGAACAACTTGTAAAAACAAGACTGTCTACGATATGTTACCTACGAGTCCTGACCTACTTTGGTCAGATTTGGAGCTACAACGGTCATACAGCCTGGACAAGCTGGTTGTGGCGGGAAAGGTAGACCTACCCGACCTACCCGTTGGTCAAACCTGATCAAGGCAATAACAGGGCTCTCAATTACCAGCTCTGAGAAGAGCCGAAGACAGAGCGGAGTGGAACGGCTGGTACACGACTCCATTACAGTGCATCAGAACGGACACGATCTTAAGGAATCAAGAAAATGAGCTAGAAGGAGTACAGTAAATACAAATGAGTTATTTACTGTACTTATAAGGCTTTACTTAAGTCTTTTGTCGTATTGCAGAGATATTACTTGACGAGTACTGTACTGTCAGTATTCGGCGTCTGCGGCGATGCAGCAAGGTGTTGTGGTACGCCTTGAAGGGCGCTTGCTAGGGTCTAATATAGCTCGCGGCCAATCCACTGCATCCCTCCTGCCACCGGTCGTACCAGGTCACTGGTTCACCGGGGCCTGGCAGTGCGGGACGAGAGAGTGGGTTTGCACCAGCGCAACCGCTTACCCACTATAAATTATTCTCGCGCAGATGAACCTCGGCATTATTTCGGTCTCGGATTTTGAAGTCCTATGGCGACGGGGCGACGGTGGTGGGAATTCGGTTCACGGTGAATCCGGTTCTTAGCTGTTTCCCTGCACGTAGGCGGTCTGACGAGAGTGGTCGCTCCTGGCTTCGACTGAGGCGGGAAGTTGGGTTCGGCAGCACGTCTGATGACTAAGCAGCCCTATTTAGGATCGCTCTGCTTACCTCTGCATAGAGGAGGGGCCTAGAAAAGGTGGCCTAAACATAGTCCGTCTCAACTCTTACCCGTATGGCAAACCGCGGTCATCGGGCACCGACATAATCGCGGTCGAAAGATACAGGCTTTGCAAGCCATATCAGAGCTCACGACCGAGCTCATTAACCCGAGGCTCGCCGTTGACGGACACGTCAAGGAGGACGATATATATGTCAGTATTCGGTACACTGTATCACAGGTAAATATGTTTTCCTTGCCTATCATACCATGGCGATGAAAATATAAGTCACGGAAATGAAAGACCTGGCCACGGCGATGAAACTAATTTGTTTTAAAAGACACGGCAATGAAATTTTTTTCATTGCCGTGTCTTTTTTTTCATTGCCATAGCAAATATTTGCTATGGAAACCACGGAAATGAAAGCATGGCGATGAGAAACGAGTCGAAAATTTTAAATTACATAAAATCTATTAGGTATCCTAAGAACTAAACAATTCACAAATAAACAGAAGAGTATGGGCATTCCATCGAATGCTCAATCAAGAGTATAAACTTGTTCAAATAGAAGTTATACCTATGCACGGCGATGAAAGAAAAAATGTCCTGTAACAAAAATGGGATACACTTACATTTATAGCTTGAAAACGCAGGCACGTGGACACGTCCTTCCACGTCGAGCACTGAGGCGGTACTATTGGGCAACGTTTAGCACACAGAGAAGGAGACGCAAGTCTTTAGGTGGAACAATATGTTTAAAAATGTTTTTGACATGGCGATGAAAGGAAGTTCTGGGACAAATGTTTTTCTAGTAACCATTCGTTGTATTGTTTAAATATTTGATTAAGTGTATTCCGTAACAATACCTTAACTATCCAAGTATCATATAAAACTAGTTTTCAATGTATTCAACCAATAGGTTTTCATCAAGGAGGTATAATACACATTAAGGTGAGTTGTGGACAGACACGGCGATGAAAGATTTCGAGGTTTAACATTTTTTTCTGGAGTACCTATTAATCCCAGTAATGAAATATTTAGTGCCTCACATAGGTGACTATTTCATCTAACCAAAAAAAAAGTTTTAAACATTATAACTATATTTTTTAGTACCGATTTCATAGTTGCCACGCAAATTTAGGCGCCGGGATATTCACTCACGTACATGAGGTTATCGTTGGGTTAACGTGTTCTTCACTTATAACTTCATACATCAAAGGTAATTTAAATAAATATATTGGTCACAATTCTTGTGTTTTATGCACTTAGAAAATACTCAAATTATTATATTTAACGGGATATTTACTATGTATATTATTTGTTTCGAGGTTCCGATATTTCGAGCCTGTTGCAAGCACCATGATCACGGATGAACAGTTCATGGTATATATCCCGTTAATTATAATAATTTGAGTGCTAATAACCATGATATCTATAAAAACTATACTCAGTAAATACACACATCAAAAGTGTCTAGGGATCAACATATATTTTTGCAATAACTTTTCTCCTGATTGATATTAATTAAAATTTTCTTTAAGGATTCATCAAATAAAGTGTTTTCGTTTGTCACAGTAACGATAAACCAAGTCACCTTTGCATTAATAAAGAAATTTGCCATTTTCCTAATAAAGGGATTTTTGACATTTGAACCACTAACATTAAAGTTCGAAAAAAAGACTGAAATAACAGTTTTCTTTAAAATTTTATTGGGTAACTTAAACAATTAATAATCCGTGTTTCTACCGCGAACACTAACAACACAAGAACATCGGTTTGGCATACTCAAAATGAGTTCATCCAAATCACGCTGTGGAATGGCCGCCCATGTTCGTTGCAACAACAAAAAAAGGTCTTCTTGCGACTGGATACCCTCCATATTCGGCAGAGCTCTTCTCTGTAGCATATCCCATGCATGCTCAATCGGGTTCAAGTCTGGCGACTGAGCAGGCCAGGGCAGGACATTGATGTTAGCTGCGGCGAGAGTCTGTCTTACAACTCTTGCGGTGTGCGGTCGTGCATTATCATGCATTAACTGAAATAAGGGACCGATTTGCACTTGTAGAGGAACGATGACGTCTGATACAATCGTCTCAGCATAAATTTGAGCGTTGAGGTTGCCTCTGATCCAAATCAACTCAGTTCTTCCGCCGATCCAAATACCCGCCCATACCATGATGGTTCCACCACTATAAGGATGGACTTCCTGGCAGGATTTTAATCGCTGTTGGCGTCCAGGGGTTCTCCAGTGTCGTATACGTCTTGTATCCGGTCTCATACCAAAACGAGACTCATCAGAAAAGCACACGAAACGCCATTGTTCTTCTGCCCAATTTCTGTGTTCAAGAGCCCATTGATATCGAATCCTACGATTGTGCATTGCTATAGGTGGTACCCGTAGCGGTCTTCGGGAATGAAGGTTCACTTCATGCAAGCGGTTTCTGACTGTTTGGTCGCTAATTAAGTTCCCTGAAGAGTGATGAAGCCGCACGGCTAACATCATGGCGGTTATTGTTGGAGCTCTTCGAGTTAAGATTTGAATGTATCGGTCTTGTCTCCGTGTGGTGCAGCGATACCGTCCTCCATGGCGCTCAGCCACGGTACCAGTGCTTCGGTAACGTGTCCAAAGTCGACTGATAACACTCTGACTTGTATTCAGAGCTAAAGCCACAGTACGTTGCCGGGAACCAGCTTCTATCATTCCCACGGCTCTGAGCATTTCTTCCCTGCTTAAATGACGTCGCCGCTCCATAATAACGTTGGTTTTAATCAGTAGTAGGGAAACAGTAGCACTAATAATGTCTTCAATGCGTTGTATGTTTTTATAGGGAAAATATTGACAGCTGATTTTCATCGTTTACTCGAATTTGATTCACAGTTCCTGATTCAAATTATGAAATGCACCAAAAAGGATCCATATAAATTTATAAAATCATAAATTTATTACAAAGCCACATCTCAATCTCAAGAAATCCGCATAAAAATGCTTGATCCCTAGACACTTTTGATGTGTGTAATTTAAAAAATCTTTTTATTTCATTCAACTGACTCCCTAACAGAATAAAATAGGATTTTCGAATAACTTAAAATAAGTTTCATGTTCTCTCCCAGGCGTAACTATAGGTACGTAAGGAATATCCATGGTTTACATAAGGTTTAGTTATGACCCATTTGAATTGTGGCCAAAAAAGTATTGATTAAAACTTTTGACAGATTTTTAATTGTAGTTTCGACTACTGAAAAAGCAAAGCAACTCCCTTTCAGAGTTGCTTTGCTTTTTCAGTAGTCGAAAAAGTAAATTAGTAAATTTTTAAGAGTTCCTTATTGTATGTAAGTAAGTCAATTGATGGTGACTTTCTAACACTATTAGAGTTGAGCAAGGAAGTAATTTGTTAATCTCTTGGCGTGGATAAGCATGGTTGTGTCCAGAGATGTACGTAAGGATAACCCGCAATTCATAATTTCACGGACGTATATAAATGTTCCTTGCATTAATTTCTTTCAATCCATCATAAAAAAGTACTCCAACTTCAAATAATATTTATAAGTAACATTAAAATAGTAAACATTAAGGAATTAATTAACATTCCTTTATACTTTTTAGGGAGAGCCAGAGATTCCTTGACCAGCACAAATGGTATGTTAATTACAACATTTCTTTGATTCCAGATGCAAATCATACTCCAACTTCTTGAACCGAAAAGTCATTCATCAGTTAATTGGAACTAAAGGTTGTGGCGCATTCGTAGCGCCACACGCCACCAAAACGCGTGTATGGGTGACGTTACCAAGACTTCGTGCTCACACACTAGCTCCTTAATGGTACCCAGCCAAAACAAACCGAACACTTTAAAGCTGAACAGCGTGGCTAGGGAGGCCAGCCGATACTCAGCCAGAGACCCAAGGTTAAGAAAATAAATACGGTTAAAAAAGAAGAATATACACTGCCAGTATTTGTAATCGGTATTAATTTTAGTATAATTAACAATGGAGCAGGATCTGGAGCCTGTAGTGCTCAGGCACAGTAGAACGCCGCGCAGTAAGGAGCTCAAGGATGGTAAAGTTAGAGAGTCTCTACTGTCAGAATCAACTTCAGGCATTTGTAAAGGCGAAGAAGAAGACACTACTAGTATAGGATCTGCATCGTTCCCTAGTCCTGACCTAGAAATAAGCATTAAAGAAAAGCTTTTAAAAAATCATGATGTTGTAATCGACGTACCTCATAAGGCTAATGGAAATATTTCTGTCACTGAGAATCCTGTACCAGAAGATTCGGATACTAAAATAGAAATTATTACTGATAAGAAAAAGGTAACTCCTAAAATACCAGACGGTGGATGGGGATGGATAGTCGTTCTATCTTCATTTATAATTTCTATGATTGCTGATGGTATCAGTTTTTCTTTTGGTCTCCTCTATATTGAATTTTTAGATGAATTTGAAGCTAGTAAGTCTACCACAGCTTGGATTGGGAGTTTGTTTATAGCTGTTCCGCTCCTATCTGGGCCTGTAATGAGTGCTCTAGTTGACAGATATGGTTGCAGAAGTATGACGATTCTTGGCGGAGTTATATCGACGTTGGGCTTTGTGTTAGCATCAGTTTCCACTACTCTTGAAATGATGATGATAACTTTTGGAGTAATTGCTGGATTGGGTCTCGGGCTGGTGTACGTGACAGCAGTAGTATCGATCGCTTATTGGTTTGAAAAGAAAAGAAACTTGGCTGTAGGTCTGGGAGCCTGTGGAACAGGAGTAGGCACTTTTGTGTATGCACCAATGACACAATACTTCATAGAAGAATTTGGATGGAGAGGTACTATTCTTCTTTTGTCTGGTACTCTTCTAAATCTGTGTGTGTGCGGTTGTGTGATGAGAGATCCTGAATGGTGGATAATGGAGCAGAAGAAACAGAAATCTGAGGAGAATAAGTTGAAGAAAGATGATTGTAAGTCGAAGAATTCTAGTACAGCTTCCTTGATGAATCCTTATATGTTTGACTTTGATGCTCCAACGAGGGGGAAAAGTATGAGGGGTTTGATAAAAAGGGGTGTGGCTCCGGAGAAGGTTATCGGTGAGGAAGCAGCGAGCATCAAACGTCATCAGAGCTTGTTAAAGAAGAGGAACAAAGTGAGGCAGAGATCACACTCCGTGATGAACCTTCCCACTTATTTGACCCATAGCGATAAGGTAACATTAATAGTTTTGTTGTTTATGATAAGCTAGACACTGTTAATGAAAATAAGGTAGGTAAACGACTTTGACAATTAAATTGCACATTGTACTTATAATAAGCCGTGCATATATGTTCGTTGTTTTTCCGTGATAAAATTTTGTAATATCTTAGTTTTTTCACGCTTTAAATATCAATTTAAGTATTCGCAAGATGAAACCAGGAACTTAAAATAAAACAAAATCAAAGATATGATATTAGTAGAAAATAATCAGTATATTTTTTTATTACTTACTTATATTATATAACAAATCATAGGTCACAATGATAAATAATTTTAATGATACTTTACGTAATTACGAGGTCAATTGTCGGAAGAGTTAATAATTATCTGACAGCAACTAAATACTTAGTAAATATCTAAAGTATGTAGTAGATAAACTACTTTTTACTAAATTAAACTGTCACGTATAATGAATATACGAAGAAAACATTATTATTGTGATAACAAAACCACAGAAATCGATAAAACTAATATCATAGATAAAATACACAATACAAACAAAGGTTAATGATCTTTTAATCGCAAACCATGTTATTATTACAGATATGCATGAAAACACTCGATTTGATTGTAAAATCAACCAATATCGAATATGGTATGGAAATTCAATGTCCAAAATTTAAGAATTCTCAACCTAAAGATGAAGATATAAATGGTCCTCCTATAGTAGTCCATAATAACGCGATTCAAAGAGCAAATTCAGTTAAATATAATGATAAGAGTGAGGAAAATAACGAAAATTATGAATTGAAGACTACCAAGCGAGTTCGTGTTATTAAAAAGTCCAAATCTGAAACAAAAGATGATGCTGAAGTGAAATTAGTGAAGCAAGACAGCAAAGAGAATAAAAGGGATTGGTTGAAGAAACAGTTGTCTGTAAACCATCACTACTTGAAAGATCTGAAAATGCCAAAGAATTCAATAAGCCACAGAAATGCAATGCTCAATATTAAACGCTATAGATTAAAAGCATCTTCTTGTCCTGATATTTTTAAGAATTCGATGATAACTATTGATGATAAGGAAGAGGTAAGTTTTTTATTTTTAATATTTTTCACCTTTAAGGCTTCAAAATAAACTGACTTATTGCTGATGTTGTGTTACTCTTCATTTCTCTTAAATAGAGAAAATGAGAAAAATTATTATTTTATCTTCGCGACTCACTAAATTAATAAAGTTACCGACAATTATATTAGATACCTCTACAATAGTCTATCTATAGATACATATACACCCCTAATTTGAAATTACGGGACTTATTCAAATCAGAATATCTGTAGCAGTAACTGAATCCATATATCCAATAAAAATATCAAAAACGATAGTCGATTACTTATCTTTAAAAAATACTAAATAAATGCCGTATTACCAGACGGCACACTAACTATCAAGTATTCTGTGACGGCTCGTCGATGACCGCGCTCAGCTGTGTATCGCAGCGTTCGCCTGTTGTTCGGTGTAGAATGACAATAAAATTCGGCGGGATTTTGAAAATCTTTGACTTATCATAACTTTTTAAATAAAAGCAAAAGAAAAAAACTAACTTCACTATTATATTGTCACCCGTGGTTTACATTAGCTGTGAGATAAGGTATCGCAATTTCAAAATAAGGGTGTATAAGTACTAATATTATACAGAGGAAATATTTGTTTCTAGGTTTGTAACGAGTAGGCTCCTAAACTACTGAACCGATTTCAAAAATTCTTTCACCTTTAGAAAGCTACATTCACCCTAAGTAACATATGCTATATTGTATCCCCGTATTCCCACGGAAACGGGAACCACGCGGGTGAAATCGCGAGACGCCGTTAGTCTATAATAAATTATTATAGGTACATTATATTCAGTTTAACCAAAAATGTCGTATAGCCCTCTGGGTTGTGAAGGTCTGATGGCAGTCGCTTCACGTAAAATACTGACATTCCGTCAAATCTGGTTAAACTGAAAACCGACCCTAAATAGACATGGGTTAAAGGTTCGGAAAAGAGACATATACAATCGTTTTCATTGTATCCACGTGTTCAAACATTATTGTAACAGCTACTTACTTATATGATTTATTGATAACAATGGCAATTAACGTGTTTTATCGATATTATTTAAATTGTCGAAATCTGGTCTCATTATACAAATTAGTTCATTATACATTTTCTATATAGATATTATTAACTTTATTATGTATTGTTTTGCGTCATATACATCATATTATATCTACAATTAAATATTTGTTGTTTTTTATCATAGTAACTTTTGACATGTGTTTAACAATGAATTAGGTGGTAGTTCTTTGAGTTGATTTTAAGTATAGGAGCAAACGACTTAAATTCGGGAGGTCGGATTCCTGAAAATTGCTCGTTTATGATTACTTATTTGCTAACTAGGGAAGCAAACAAGCAGAATGGTTACCTAATGGTCAACAACTACCGATTTCTTGAAAGCAGTTGACTAAATTTTAAAATTATAAACATTTATTTGATGAAGGTATCTGTAACTAGATTTCCAATTTTTAAGACTCATATACTTTAGAAACTTCTTTGCACGTATAAGCAGGTTTCCTCATGATGTTTTCTTTCAAGAGCGTCCAAATAAACGTACATTATGAAATCGGAAATTCGAAAACACATTGGTACGTGGCGAAGATTGTACCTGACATCTTCCGATCGGAAGCCAAACTAGTAGTTACACTTACATTACGCTTTCGACGCTATATCTTTTCCATTCACGGGACTATTAAGGAGTCCCGGTCTTTTGGAAGGCTAGTATGGGGCCAAAGCCAACACACGGAAGCCCTTTGACATATTTAATCTTGTGTAAAGGATGCACAATCCGGCGACTATCCCTGTATAACACTATAAAATGCATCCAGGGACAGTCCCCGGTTCTGCTGGGACTTTTGCAAATATATGAAAAACTACGACTGGGCTATGGGAATGGGATGTTCAATAGACTGGATATAGGGGAACTATGGGGACTATGGCACCCGTCGATACAATGCTATAAACACGTACGAAGTGGCGACGCTATATTATTATTATCTTCCAGAAATGGTACGATGACTGCGTGGACTGCCTCTCCGACATGTTCAACATCGACCTCCTCAAGAAGATGACCTTCAACCTCCTCTGCCTCGGCACCATCATTCTGTTCATCTGGTTCATCGTGCCTTACTTCTACTTGGCTGAGCATATGATTCACAAAGGGTACAGTGAGGATGACGGCGCTGTGATGCTTAGTTTGATCGGGATTACTAATACTATTGGGATGGTGAGTTTTGTGATTTTATTCATTTATGTATTACGACACATCAACTACATCTTAATATTTAACCTTAAAAGTCTTACTTCTGTCTTGGGTAAAGTTCATTAAAGGTACTCTCTCTTCCATATTTTAAGAAGCACAGCCATTTCTCTTCCAAGAGACATAATTTCGCGGAGATTATGTAACGAATAACAAAGCCTATTTAGGCACTCTATCTTCCAATAGCTGACATCCTTATTGCTTCTATGGAGTATAAAAATAAGCAAATATCATTCTTGCACATCTAGATTGAGAGGTGCAGCACACATCAATTAATTATGACTTCTGGAACAGGAATGTTCACTGCCAGCTGTAACAAAATAAAAAATATCACACTTTCGTTAATATCAAAGTAACTATCATAATTTACTTTTAATCAACTACGTAATATTTATCCCAAAGGAAACGATTCCTCAAAAATACTTGGCATAATTTACAAGTATTTTCAAAATGTTATTCAAACGGAGGTAACACAAACCTTTTGCTATAATAAATAATGTTAACTGGCATTGAAATATAGACACTAATGTATGAGAAGATGGAAATAGCACAACCTATCCAGTTTCCTTCAGCGTGTGGCTGCAACACCAGTGTCTGCTGCCAAAATATCCGAAGTTTGAACTGATTACGTGAATTGAGCGTTATTTTGAGATGACTCAAGGTTGGGGAGACAAGCATTTAAATATTACGTATTTACATAATATTGTAAATGTTGGGTTACCGTCTGCTGACCATTGCTTCAACTTGGTTGCTTTTAAATCGAGATTGCAGATGATCTTATGATACAGACAGACTCTGGCAGACATCATTTAGACCGTCTGCCGTTACGTCTAGATTTTATGGACATTATGATAAACGAGTACTTGTTTGGAGTCATAAAATTGGTTTACTTACGTTAAAGCAAAATTATTATAAATGTACGCAGACAAAAAGTAGCAAACTTTAACAAATCAAATTTCCCTAAACCATAAATTAAAATTGTTATGATAGCCCGTCTCGGAGGACCATCGATTATATTTATTATTGACCTATAAAACAACCGATCATTACCTAAATTGGCTACATTTATGGACAATAAACTTAGTTGAGTTCAAGGTGAACCTTGTTTATTAAAAGTTAACTTACGTTCCCTTTACGGAATATTCGTATTGTAATACAAACATTATATTCTATTTTTTAGGTCGGCCTTGGCTGGATCGGCGACTTCCCGAAGGTTTCCATCGGTAACCTTTACGCAGTCTGCCTCATCCTCTGTGGAACAACAGTTGCAGCCATCCCGCTTGCTGTCACCAATTACTGGATATTGGCATCTATTTCTGGAGCATTTGGGTTACTTTTCGCAGCGTCATTCACTTTTACACCAAGTTTGCTGGCGAATCTCGTGTCTTTGGATGACTTTACTTCGGCCTATGGATTGGTGCTTCTTGCGCAGGGGATAGGACATTTGATTGGACCTCCTTTATCAGGTAAGGGTTTTCTTACTTAGCATTAGTTTTTGATCATACCGCCTTTTGTGTTAGAAATTTTCGGATCTTCAGAATAGGATTAATAATTTACGTAAAGCCGTTTTCTTTGTTCGAGACTTGGATGTTTGTGTGATTGTCTGTTTGCTACCATCCGTTATTAGTTCTCTTGGTAATGTGAACGTGTGGTATTTACTTTGCTAGTTATTCATGTGTTTTATTATTATTAAGTACTTCATTTTCCAGGTCTGATCTACGACCTCACATCATCATGGGAGATGTCATTCTACTTGGCTGGTGGATGGATTGTAATAGCTGGGGTTCTGATATCATTCATACAACCACTCAAAACATACCAAGAAAGAAGGCAGGAGAACGCAGAAAACCAAGTTGGAGTAGCGTAAAGAGGCAGACATAAAGCAAGCAGTACTTACGATTTAGGTTCTAGTATCAAAACCAAATAGAAATTTAGAAGCACGATAATTTTAAACTCCACGGATTATTTAGTTGGCAAAGGATTGTAATTAGGGTCTAAAGATACGGGTTATAATAGTGATCAAATGCAAGAGCACATTGAAAGCGGTTTATTCCCATTTGGGCACCTCCCCATTTCGGCCAACTTGGGGTCGTTCTTCTAAAGTTCTAAAGTCCCGGTAATAAAACATATGACCTGTTTGGTTTCCGTAAGAATTCCTCAAAAGTGAGAATTAAGAAATATAAGCATTGGTTTAACGAGACCTGATAGTTCCTATCGGATAGTATTCTTACATGATAGAGTATTTCAGTCTTAGGCCTATATACACCTCGCGATTCATAGGAATGTCCTGTTTTACAGAGATCATGGAATTTAAAGAACAAAATAGTTCCTTATAACGTAAAATTTTCATTTTATGCAGAATTGGCGGTCCACTTGACCTAGAACGATCGCTTCTTTTCTTTTTTCACTCTATCCAAGACTCAGAATTGGACATGTAATTCCGTTTTTATTTTAGCGCAAATAATAGTGTACTTAGTCCACGAAATAATACTAGCTAGCAATAACAATAATCTAGAAAATTATAGTAACACTTAGATTAATTTAAATACCAAATATTTACATGAAGACTGCCATTATTACAGTTTTAAAGAAGTTGCTTCGGATATGTAAGTTACTCTAGCTGGGGTAAATAGTGTACCAATTACTTAAACAATTGATTGTTATAGGATATTAGAGCTTTTAATATTTTAGTCAATTTAGTAACTGCACAAATTATATTATGAATTATTACGTAATAATTAGGGTTGGTACACATTTTAAATAGTGTTATTAAAATTGATAATCTGGTATGCAAATGTTGTCAATTTCATTAAAATACTAGGTTTTAATAAATCCTTACCTTGAACTCATATTGCGATGAACATGAGTATTTGCTATTTAATAAAACTATTCACGAATTACCAACCCCTAGTAATAGAATTTTACTAACATGTTATACTTTACGTAAAGTTAAGGTGAAACGTTGAAAAATAAATTTCATACAAAATTGGGATCCTCGGATTCTTACGGTGAAGGAAAACATCCTGAGGAAACCTGCACACACCTTCGAAGAAATTCCAAGGTTGTGTGTGAAGTCGACCAACCCGCAAGGCAGCGTGGTCGACTAAGGCCTAATCACCCTAATTCAGGGTAGGCTCGAGCCCCTCGGTGGGGACATATATGAGCTGATAATGATTAATAACCTCGGATTGCTTGCAATTTATTAGACAAGGGTACAATTATAACAGCCAGTTGCCAGTCGCTTCCTTGGCCTAATCAAGTTAATAAGAGACGATCAATGATCATGTTTATGTGTCTTCCAAAGCATGGAAACACTTCTAAAATTAAAAACTATTCAGAAAAACCGAAAACTTAATCTCAATTTTGTAAGAAATTGACTTTCAACGTTCATATAGGTAGTTGTACTTATGTATTTTATTAAACTTGTTACCAAAATGTATAACCAAATTGAACCGTTATTCCTCTTATGTAAGATAGTTAACAAGTATCTTATGCTACAATGTATTTAATTAAATATATTCCATTGTTAAATATTGTAATTTATTACCCCCAGGATTTTATTAAACCAAGCTAAAGGTCTGCAAGGTGCATTAAGGTGCTCCTTCACCGGGAGCATTCGCGTGTAATGTAACGTTACAGATTCGTCTTTGAGTATTACACTACAATAATACCTCTCTGACAAACGAGCATTCGCGTGTAATAATTACAAATTACAATTAATAAATTACAAGGTGCGCATTGTAATTCTCCTTCTTCACTGATGTAATGCTCAAATCTGTAACGTTACATTACACGCGAATGCTCCCGGTGAAGGAGCACCTTTAAACGCAGTGAATAAATAATTGGTTTCGTTGTTGCATATAATGAGTAATTCAACACAGAAATCATGTTGCGATGTGATACTTATAACTTTATTGATGCGTAGCATTAAGAGGAAACTTTAGAAGCAATTCTCCATACAAACGTATTCCCGTGTTTCCTCCCTGGATAATCTTTATATAGAAAGAGGGAGATGGCTATAGCTGGCTCAGACAGAGTGTATGAAATAATGTATTTTGCTCTAGAACTCTAGTGGGTTGAAACACGGTAATACGTTTGCATGGAGAATTGCTTCTAGGTTCCTTGTAAGCAAATACCTTTTTTTGACATACACGACACCGAAATTCAGTAGTAATGTTATGGTTCTCTGTATAACATCTTTTTTTGGATTCTTTACCTACAGAATATAACACTTGCTTAGATCTGTCTAAGCAAGTGTTATATTCTGTAGGTAAAGAATCCAAAAAAAGAGGATACCCATATAAAATTACATATTCTACATTAGCCACTGATCCCTAACTAGGTATCATCATTTGTTTCCAGTTTCCAGTTGCGATCTAGCTGTAGCTAGAGTATCAGAAACTATCCACACACTAAGCATTGATGGATCACACTAACAGTTACTTCGCTCTGGACTTGAATCCTTTGTTTGGCAGACTGGCATAGTGATCTCACTGCCTTTTAGGTTACCAATTTTTTTTAAAGAAATTGCTCCCTTTATTAGACTCTACATCACTACATAGTATAAAACAAAGTCGCTTTCTCTGTCCCTACGTATGCTTAGATCTTTAAAACTACGCAAAGGATTTTGATGCGGTTTGTTTTAATAGATAGAGTGATTCAGTGGGAAGGTTTTTAATATATCTCCGATAATTTTATCTCCATATTCCTACGGGAACGGGAACTACTCGGGTGAAACCGCGGGGCGCCGCTAATTCTTAATAAGTAGGTAATGAAGTTCTAAATATTATACAAACTTATGTAAACATGTAATAATAAAACGTTATCTTTAGTTCACTTAAACAAAATTGAACTTTATGGAACAGGAAATATGATTGAAAGTTAAAAAGATTTGTGTTCAGGTAGAGCAACAAAAATATTTTGATACTCTACATTTGTGATGTGACTTCCTATAGACCTATTTATTTATCCTTGGTAGAGTTATTGGGGTTTTAGATAAAGATACTTCAAAAGGTCATGGTCATAAAAAAAAACTTTTATCATTACGTCCTTAAATTGTCAATGTCATTGGCCCCGACAACCGTCGCATTAAAATAATATAATTCCAATGTTTATTCACATGTAAAATTCCACTGATAACAAAATAAACTCCAGATTTGCTATCGTAAAGCAATACAAACCTCTCTATCTGTTAATATAAACAATATATTAAGTCTCTGTGATAGTGGTATTCGTCTGTTTAATTTCTTTTTGGTTGGACGTGTTTTAGTTTAGTGTTAGAGTGTGGTAATTAAAAATGCGGCGATATAGTTTGAGGCGAGACGTGGATCGTCCCGCCTCGGCGTGAGTCTGCCTGACTGACTGACTGAGACAGGCCATCGCACTGCTCGCCACTCGCCAGCCACACAAGTGTTCGGTTCACGAGTCCACACGCACGTGTTTCCCCCGTCTACCGTTCCGTTATTCAAAACCAGCTGATTCTGTGAACTATTACATTAACTGTGTCGTTTGTGTACAAAAATATTGAACTTGATGTGTTTTGTGAATTGAACCCGACCTGCCGACCGCCGGTATAAGGTAAAGTATTCAATAATGTTTCCAAACTGTTGATATGAATGGACGCTTACAAGTTAATGTTAGTCTGTGTTAGCATATTTTCGTATACCTTTCGATGTGTTGTTTGCATTGGTTTTATTGTTATTGGTATAAATGTTTACTGTCGCGTTAAATTTTTAGCGTGTTCACCGCAATTCTTATCGAATTCACACATTAATATTCAAACACAGTTTATAATGTAACTTTTTGTCGGCAACAAGCGTTTACTCGAAACTCTGATGCAATTAATCATTGTTAAAATATTTGAAGACGTTAAGATTTTTGTTACAATACGTGTAATTAACATTACTTAGGTGTCTTAAAATGACATCATGCTAATGTGCGAGTATTTATAAAACAGCTCTACTCGGAATACCTACATTGTATTTTTATTAAACAATACCTAGTACCAACTAATACAATAATAAGTAGGTATCTACCTACTTAATTACTCATTCATTTATGCATATGAAAATATTATAAATATGTGACAATAGGTTTATTTGTGTAAGTAGAGCAAGCTACTAGAGCTCTACTTTTTTCTACTATTTATTTTTATCTCAAATTTAGAATAGGATAATAATTTCAAGGTTCCTTCCTCTCTTTTATCTTACGTAAAGCGACTGCCATCTCTTTTTCCTACCTTTGTCTTACGTAGAGCGTCTGCTATCAGACCTTCACAACACAGAAGACAGTACGACTTTATAGGTAAATGAAATGTTAATCTTTTAAGGGCCGATTTTTTATCGCCAGATAACTTTATTCGACGAATAACTTTGAAATTTTGACAGTTATTACATACAAAATCTGTCAAATGTCAATTTTATTCGTCGAATAAAAGTTATCCGGCGGTGGAAAAATCGGCCCTAAGGAATCTACTGGACCATTTTGGATGAAAATTAGTATACTTAGATATTCTTATAACCCAGAATAAATTGGTACAGATATTCATTATAACCAGGAATAATACAAAGGATACTTTTTGTCCCAAAATTTCCACGGATTCAGGATTTATACGGATAATACCGCAGAGCACAGCTTTGCGTAAATAAAGGTACGGTCAGGGTAGACTCGAGCCCCTCGGTGGAGACATTATATGAGCTGATGATGATGATTCTAACATTCTCTCTATACATTCTTACAATGTTTATTATAATTATTAGTCTCATTGAAAAATACTAAAGTAAACTAGATATTATTTAGTAAACGCAATAAAAGCCTGGTATTGCGGAAATCCTGTTTTTACAATCCGAATGACCTTCAAACATAACGTTTATTAATACTACCATGTTTGCGTTGATAAAATGTTCTATTTAATTTCTATTTTTTATGTTTTATTACCTGTGTCCCGCTGTTTTACCTCCATTCATTATAACTGATCGAATCCATTGAGTACTTAGTAGATAATACCTATGTACAGTCAGATGGTAATGCTCACTTTGGTATCACTACATAGTATAATACAAAGTCGCTTTCTCTGTCTCTATGTATGCTTAGATCTTTAAAACTACGCAACGGATTTTGATGCGGTTTGTTTTACTAGATAGAGTGATTCAGTGGGAAGGTTTTTAGCAATTGTATCCCCATATTCCTACAGGAACGGGAGCTACGCGGGGCGCTGCTAGTATCAATTAAGAGACGGTACCTTTTATCTGATGCTAACTGTACCTTCCTATTGTTCAAATATCGACAGCCTTTCTCAATGAATAAGTTATCTTATCTAATGCAAAAATATTTTTTCCAATCAGATAAGTGTTTCCTGAGATTAGCGCTTACAACAAAACAAACAAACTCTTCATATTTATGATAAGTTTCTTAGTTATTCTATATGTTGACTCTTTCTTTAATCAACCTGATTTAAACCGCTCAAGGGATTTTCGTCGTGGTTATATTTTGTTTTAGGGAAGGTTCATATCTGACGGAACATGCGTCGCGTATTATCGGTCGCGTAACGCCAGAAGTGCCAGAACAGACAAATGTATACAAAAACAAAAGTTTTGTATACATTGTCTGTTCTGGCGTTACGCGACCGATAATACGCGACGCATGTTCCGTCAGATGTGAACCTTCCCTTACATTTTCTGACGTTGAGTTTACTGTGATCACGGGTTCTGTAAAGAATCCGAAACATCAGAGTTGTAGTGTTCGTGTAAATCAAAGAAATCATTATGTAAACCGCTCTAATTAAAGGAAGGCTAGATACCCGCGTTAGGACCTAGGGAATATACCTACCTATATTGTGTTCCGTTAAATAATGCAACTGTAGTACAGTATAATAGACATTAACTAGGAAGTAAATTGTAATTGTTCTCAAGTACCTATCATAATGATTATGTTGTTACTACTACTCTATAATGTCATTATTATCTTATTATAGCATCCGACCCCTAAGTTCACAACCTGTATCAGAAACTACGCACACTCATTCATACACGCCTCTAGACTAGGATAAACATTAGTGTCAAAAAATATATGTACCTTGCCTTGCACGGGAACCAAACCGCTTTTCGGCATGACGACCACTCTGTCATATGAGTTTCTAAAATGACTAATTAAAATTCATATTTTTTCCTTGTTTATGTATAAGTTTTGTATTACTTTTGACCTAAATCGATACATTCGATAGATTACCTGCTCTGTGAACCAAAATTAAAATGCTTGCTTAAAATTATCTGTGCTAATCCGCTTAAAGAATATGGCTTCGTTCTTAAATTACGCAATTAAGTAACCATGTACAGTATAATAATGTAGATAAACAGGTAATTTTAGTTTCCTTGACCTATGTTACATAGGAAATACAAGCACTGCCAAGGGATTTTCAGGGATTTTTAGGGATTTTGGAAAAGAGAGCGCAAGGGAGAGCAAATCTGTGATTATTATATCACAGTTCTCACGGCTGGTTTCCATCGGGGAAGTACCACACTCTCACAGAATATCTGTAATATCACCGTGAGATAGTAGCTCAAGCTTAGCTCAAGCCAAATCACTTCTTCGTCTTTCTTCTCCTATCTCTATATATCATTTTATCCATTAAAAGCTGGTAACATTCTTGTGACTCTTCTGAGTTATAGGTCCACGAGCAACTGAAGTCTCTTACTATCAGATTTGCTTCTAAGTCATATACAATACAACTGTCTTTTAACCTTTTTTTGGCTAGGATTTTTTAGGTTGCAAAGGACAGGGATAGTTAGAAATGTTTGAGCGAGACCTTTGCCCAGCAGTGGCAAAATTTCTTAGTTGTTTTTGATGTTAAAGCGTAATAAACAGACAAACTATTCAAACTAACATAACATAATCATTCACTACATAACGTTTCTTAATATTTGATAGGAATTTGTAAACATAATCAAAAAATAATATAGCCACAGCATATAAACGTTTTTCCAAACTATAATGTGACATAATGTTTTATGGCCGCTAGCGAAATTGCAAACACGCGTTAGATTAGTTACTCTTTATTCAGGTAGATAAGGCGTAAAATTGTATACAAATCTATGTACTTATAACCTTATGTAATACATAATCTAATCAATAGTATAATCAAGAAATCGGTGACAGATGGATGAATACGTGAATTTATTAAAATGTTTGCTTGATATCTTTTCCATAATATTATTTTTTGGAAACATGCCGGCCATTTGACTACCAAGCTTAAGGTCCCTGGTTGGAACCTGGAATCAAGTGACGCATGTAGACAAGAATCGAGTGATGCATTTAACGTCAAATGTGTTCGAAGTATGTAAAAGTCAAGCATCAGCTCATAAGATTTTACTGAAGACCTTTATTCTTTTAAGATGTTGCAGTGGGGACTAAACTAAAAAGAACTTAGCAAGCATGCATTGCTCCACCCACAAATCGAACCGGTATATCAGGCTTTGCAGGTAGTTGCATGTGCCATAAATATTATAGACGGTAAATAATAAAAATATACAACAAAAAATGCCATAAGAATCCGGTAATTCCCAGAGATAAGCCGTTCAAACACACTCATACAAAAGTATATAGTAACAAGTGCCATAAATCTCTAGATAATTAATTATGAACACTAAATTATATGTTTCATTATGTTTGAGGTAAAAACACATTATAAAGCATGTCAAGTAACATTAGACGAGACAAAAACCGTTCCATAATTCATTCCTCCATGTCCGCGCGCTCGATGGAAAATTCCAGAATGCTTAAACATATTTTTTTCTTTTTGAATAAACGTGTCAGCCAGTTGTGTCGCCGGCCTTTAGTTTTTTTGAAGGACATTTTGCGGTTGTTACTTTTTTTCTTTAACTTTGTTTAAGATTTAGTAACGGTCGTCCAATTGTGGTCTTTTGTGCAGTTTTGACTACTAATGTTTGTTTTTATTGCCAGGTGATATATTATCATAACAATAGGCCTGTATTGTTACTACTGACTATAGACTATATCTATCTATATATCGTGGTTTTACCTACATAAATCTAGATTCTGAGGGAATTATTCATTAAAAAGTTTCCTTTATGGTAATCTTCTTCCAAATCTTTATCTTATCTTATATCGATTAGGAGTTGGTCTTTAGTTTTACCAGGTTGATGAAATGGTCTGCATTTTATTTGGAGCAACTGACAAACCACTAAATTCAGAATTTTGGTTAAACCAAATGTTAGACTTTTGAGAGCTCTGAATATGACGTTAGTACGACAGCCCAGACCAATCAGCTATTCCTGAAATCCCAATCTAAGTACATTTTTATAAACATTTTCTGTCTAGATATTCCCATTGTGTGTTCATCTTGTTTATTTTTAAATAACCACGCCACATCCCCCCCCGACGACGGCCGGTTCTGTGAACGAAATATTTTGTTTATATTTAGAAAACAGCTGGATCATAAGACGTGTTTACACTTTAAAACCACGGAGTAATGTAAACTTCACGCTTAACCTATTGAACTAGTTTGTATCTGGTTTTAGTAGTTTATGATTTAAATGTTTTATAATGTTATGTACTGGCCGCAAAGAAAGTTGATTTACAGATTCTAAATTCAATTTTACTGATGCTGCATTTGTTAATATCGTGGATGCAGTAATTGTCTACGAAAACTCCTTGATTAAAATAAGGAACGCTTTCAGAAAATCCTGTGATGTCATATTTTAAAGATTTCGTATCTTCTAGTAGATCTTTTGAATCGCAGATGTCCATAGACGCCCCGGTAATAGTCAAATGAAATAAAATTTATTGCACTCTATAAAATTACAGTAGCTAAACTATGAGATCATACTACCTATACAACAAGGAAAAATATTTATATTTAACTTTTTTCAAGTACTTGGATAGTACTTATTTTAAGCCAATCTAGTGGATCATTCATTATACAGTGTGATAGTTTTTATTTGGAAGGAGGTATAAGGAGGAGATGGAGGTCGCCTTAGATAGGGGCAGGTGGAAGGAGTTGCACATGTTACACCGACAAGAGCAACAGCTCTTAAGTTGATGATGATGAATATTTGGAGCAACTGTACCTATAAAAGGTTTCGCTTATGAACTTCAGATTATCTAAAACTAATATAAAGGCAAAATTGTTTGCAGATTTCCCAACATCATAAACATCGACGCTTCTAAATTCATTGATCGCATCGAAGCTACAAGTTTAAAACCTATACCGAGAGCAACAGAATGCGATTCCTTAGCAACAGTAGCCGGTTCAAGTCGGTTATTAGAAACATTACAAGTGACAGTATTAACGATATGGGTGGCAGTAAGGTCGCGTCCACAATACAATACTTTGAATTGAGGTGACAGTGTGGAATTGAGGTGACAGAATGTTGGTTGTCGAGTTTGTGTTCAATTGATAGTGGAATTGACGGTTTTAATCATGTTGGAAGGTTTCATGTCTCTTTATTACTAGCTAGGCCCCGCAACCTTACCCACGTTCAATCTTTTTTCAAGTTGAAACAAGATGCGTTGCACAATGTTTTGGAATGGGGAAGCAATTCATTCTGTGTGGTTTGAGCTGTGTGTTGATAGATCAACCAGTCAATATACCGACCACTAGACTTTTGGAGGCTTTTAAATGGCTCTAATTACCAATCACGATTGTTTTTGATGGTATTACGATCGCTATATAAATTGTTTTCTTTTATAAGTATCTTAAAATAAGCTTAACATTGTTTTCAAGTCTACTAAACCAGGCAAACAACTCAAAACAAATACTTAGCCACAACTTAAAGTAAAAACACAAATAACACATAAAGACCTATCAATACTTTGCAGTAAACATAAATCTATTTCCAGAACGTTAGGTTCAATGGAAATTCGACTGTATTGTTGAATTATTTAAGTTTAAAACAGAATGAGGGGTTTTAAAAGGAAACTGGTGGCTGTGGTCATGCAGGTTGAAGTTAACGACCTTCTAAGGAACGGGTGTTGCGAGTCTCAGATGTACGTGCTACATGAGCTGCATTGCGATTTCATGTTTATAAATACTACAGACAGACTTTACATTCAAAAATATTTCTACAGACAGACTCACAGACACTTTAAAAATATTTCGACAGACAGACTCACAGACATTTTAATTAAACAATATTTGGGGGGAGATGAAACTTTTGATTCCCATTTGTCCCCATTTATAAGTCTGGGGACAGATGACACGAACGTTTTACATTTTGGGACAGATAAATTAACAGTCTGTCATATTTTAAACAAAGAACTTTAAATCTGTTGATTTGTTTGGGAGTTACAATGTGACAGACAGACACACATCGTCTTTACACATTCCTCTTTAAGTGCCAGGAAGATTTTTGCAGGAACAAAAACTTTCTGTCTTATAACAATGCTACATTATCATCAAGTAACATACCTACACTGTTTAGCCTAATAGGTACCTTTCTCTTGATTCTAGAGATATTAGGGTAAGTGTATGTTACAGTGTATGCTATGAGGTTTTATCCGGGTTCTTCTAGAGTCTAGAACAACCCGGGTAAAACCTTATAGTTAGTTTGTATACACACAAACTTTCGAATTATCTCCGATTAGTTCGTTATCTATCCGCTAAGGCCGTGGTTACACTAGGTATGTCTTGTGTTGTGACACATTTACTTGTATTGTAGGTACATAATAAAGTAAATAACGATTGGTATCGCTTTATCTATCAAGGCCGATTAACTCGAGTGAGAAATTGTCTATTGATTAGTCTGGATCAGTATTTACTATCGGTAGAGTTTACGATTAATTGACGGAAGAAATTGCCTCAATTTATTATCTGGGGGCACGGCAGTGCCCCCCGCCAAGTCGAGCGCGAAGCAAACACTGCCGTACCATCCTTTACAGGAACCCTTTCGCCGCATTTTCAGGCCCCTATTTGACATTTTCGTCATCCAGTAAGCTATACAATCACATACTTAAAATAAAATTTCAAGTCTGTAGGTCATTTAGTTCCGAAGTTAAGCGAAAGCAAAGTTTCGCATTTTAGACAGACACTCACTCACTCACTCACTCACTCACTCATGATCATCAAAATAGAACTAGTACTTCCCATAAACCTAGGGAGCTGAAATTTGGTACAGAGTTAGGGTTTAATGGCCACATAAAGGGAAAACTATAAAAACTAGGATAATCGAACGGGAACGGGAATTATACGGGAACGGGAGTGGGAATTGTAACTCAAGAACGGCTGAACTGATTTGGCTGAAAATTGGTGAGGACGTAGCTTAGAACCAGGAAAAGGACATAGGATACCTGTGATCCCGAAATTCCCACGGGATTGGGATCGGGAATTTTAAAATCAAGAACGGCTGAATTGATTTGGCTGAAAATTGGTGGGGAGGTAGCTTAAAACTATTAGAAGAACATAGAATACTTTTAATCCCGAAATTCCCACGGGAATGGGAACGGGAATTTATAACTCAAGAACGACTGAACTGATTTGGCTGAAAATTGGTGAAGAGGTAGCTTAAAACCAGGAAAAGAACATAGAATACTTTTAATCCCGAAATTCCCACGGGATTGGGAACGGGAATTTATAACTCAAGAACGGCTGAATTGATTTGGCTGAAAATTGGTGGAGAGGTAGCTTAGAACCAGGAGAAGCACATAGAATACTTTTCATCCCGAAATTCCCACGGAAACGCGAACGGGAACTACGCGGTTGAAACCGCGGGGCGTTTAATAATAAAATACTACTCCTAAAAAGAAAAAAAATGTGTCAAATAAGAGAATCTAATAAAATAAATCAATATAAACACGTTTCAACAAAAATAAATGAAATCCCACCAAAAACATTCTGTAAAAAACTAGCCAAGTCTCGATGGAGCTGCTTGTTTATCTCTAAAAAGTAATGCAATCTAGACAAACTCGTGCCAAGTCTAAGGTTCCTTACTGCGATTTCTTTATTATTATAGTTAATGTTGTGTGACTTGGCCGTTGAACATTGTTTAAAACGTTAGTAGTGGGTACAAGTCAATTTTGTTTACACGTAATGTTATTACATTATTAAAATACGCAGCTTCATCAAGCCTACAATTGACTGGATATTGAATCAACGTTTTTCAAGTGGTAATTTTCTATCGTCAATGGGTAGCGGTTCTGGCGACAGATTGGTGCAATGGTGTCATGGAGCACCTAGTTTTGTACCTTTGTATACATGTGTACCCTTCAACGGCCAGGTCACACAACATTAACTATAATAATAAAGAAATCGCAGTAAGGAACCTTAGACTTGGCACGAGTTTGTCTAGATTGCATTACTTTTTAGAGATAAACAAGCAGCTCCATCGAGACTTGGCTAGTTTTTTACAGAATGTTTTTGGTGGGATATTTTATTACTCGAAATTGGATAGGTTAATGTTTATCTACATCAGATGAATCGATGTAAATAAATAAAATACATTAATCAAATGTATTTTTATAGATATGTCAAGATAAAGGTAAACAAAACAATATACCTACGAAAATGTAGAATCTGCAACGTAAGTCATCGTAAATACCTGTGAGTATGTATATTTATACATGCCTTGTCATGGTCTAGCTTTTATTGTTGATTGTACCAAACATACATACTCATAGACCTTTCAAAGTGTGAACATACATTTTTTGAAAACTTTTTGGAATTAACCTATAAGTAGTTACATCTAATAAATCTGGTGATTTATTGATTTAGATTTAATTTAATTAAAATTCTTTAAAATGTCATAAAAATGTTTGAACATTCGGAAAAGCCGGCATAAATAATACTAAGGTAGCCAAAATTTTTCCTAAATAATAATGGCGTAGGTACCACATTTGTTTACAATGATCTTTGGTATTTCTGACCAAATATCCTTTTGAAGACTGAAACACAAACACCGGGTGTTTAGCCAATGAATCACGGTTTAATATAATTTTACATACAATAATAACACTTCAAAGAAGTGATAATGTAATATAAATATTGATCGTATGCGTTAGCCGTGGATATGACACCCAGCTTCTAATTTTAAAGTGTTTAAAGGTAAAATAGTAGTTAGGTACAAACTTACAAAACAAATGATATGACTACTAAAAGTAGATAAGTACAAATTACACATAATAAAGTATACTAATTTACTAATCCTAACTTTAATAGTATAAATGCGAAAGTAACTTTGTCCGTCTGTCTGTCTGTCTGTCTGTCTGTTACCTTTTCAAGGCTAAACTACTGAACCGATTGACTTGAAATTGTGTACAGGGGTAGCTTATGATCCGGGAAAGAACATAGGCTATGTTTTATCCCGAAATTCCCACGGGATCGAGAACTACGCGGGTGAAACCGCGGGGCACTGCTAGTAATAAAGTATACGAAAGACAAGTGATAATCATGAAGGAGGATACAGATTTGTTTGATACCCAACTAAATGTGTGTCATGACATTTCGAACTCGGCTACCAATATAGTACTATCAGAGGCCTTAACATGACATTTTATTAGACTTAAAACAGACCACTATAGTTTCCGAACATTTTTTCCCATGACATGGAAAGTAATGGATTTTGAAATAGCATTATCAAAAGGAGGTTATAAGCATAACCAACTTGTCATAATACTTAATACTAAGCTCATCGTGACGTCAAAAGTCTAATTGAGAAAATATAGCAGTACAAAGGGCGCAAATTGGAGTCACCAAACTGCTCAATTACTATACAAGTACGAGTAGGTACATACCATTTTCTTGTAATACATGCCCAATTTGCTCAAATTAGAGAAGCCAAATTATCCACTTCCATTTCCCTTTCATTTTATTTTAATAGGTACATCACATGCTAACTGTACCTAAAATATTGTATTGTTTTGTTTGTCAATTTGATGAATAGCCTGATAAGCCTACGACAGTACCAATTGAGGCAATCATATCGATAGTAAGTTCTAGAAAGGCACCATTTAACTAAATAGAGTTGAGTGCTTCGCATTCACCAGCCAATTACAGCCGAATGCCTCCGACAACATGTAGCGATAGCAACGAAAGTGTGTTAACATAATTATACAAAAATGGTATGAAAAGCTTTTATGAATTCCGGAAAGTAATCTATATTTTTCTATTATCTTTACAAAGTATAAAATGAAGTAGCTACTGCTGTCTGTTCGCTTCGATCTCTTGAACTACGTAGAATTTTTTTATGCAGTTTTCGGTAATAGTTAGAGAGATGCAAGGGTAAGGTTATTATGTATAATAATATTTAAAGAGAATGAATCCACGTGAAATATATAGAAATAAAGACAAAAAAAAATTTAGCAATTGGGAAAATCATCAAAAGTTTTTAATGTTAAATGTGTTTACATATTTTTTATGCTGACTGTACTAAGTTAAATGTGGTAAATGGAATATAATTGATATCAGCTTTAAAAATATTGACATTGAAAGAGAATCTATTAATAGAAATAAACATAATAGCCAAAAAACAGTAGCTATTTAAGCTTTAGAAAACTCATAAAAAGGTTTGTACATTTGAATGTGTTCGTTTTTACATACCTCTGTTGCCGACGCTACTAAGTCAAATGTATATAAATAGAATTTAATTGATATCAGTCCGCGTTTCATTCAGTTAGTTATTAATCAGACATGTTGTCATGCCATTCATTGTTCTTGATAATATCACAGTTGATTCAGCCACCAAACGCTAAATAGACTGAATTGAAAAATTCAATCAGAATCATTTTAGCTGCGTTTGTGTTGAAAGGAATTCTAATTACTTATAATACAAAAATCTCCATATATACTGTCCCTGTTATATAATAATAAAAATATTATACGTAAAACCTCATTTTATTAAAATTTTACTGCTTACATGGATACACACACATTTTTGGGGTGATAAGTACTATCTGATACCCTAGAGATTCTAGGAACCTTCGTACAAAACATCAAATTCCTACTCCAATTTTGGTAAATAAAATGTTTGGTTGAAGCATTTCATATTGTTGTACTTAGCCGAATTCGTACTAATGTTGGTTTCGTCACGATCCGCTAGCTCACTGAAGGCTGAAAATCACCTTTCAAAGGCTTTCATAGAAAATTTAAATCCCTATGTCTATGAAAGTCTATTTCACACGACACAGAAACGCAACTAATACCACCATACAACTCCAACCGAACGCGTGCGCTTCGACTGGCTGCAAAACGCGCCGCTGGGCAGCGCACGGTGGGCTGAAAATCGGCTTTGATAGGCTTTCATAGAAAATTGAAATCCCTATGTATATTTAAGTCGATTTTCTGCCCACCGTGCGACGCTGATCAAGCGCGCGACACAAAAACGCATATACTAGGTATACTACCACCAGACATCTCCAAACGCGCGCGCTCTGAAGGCGCTGCTGAAACGCGTGACCAATAATAACTGGTGGATACACAAAGGCACTTCCGAATTCATAATATAAAAATAATGGACGTGTTTGCGTGGGTGTCTTTCTCGTTTTACTTCAATAGATTCAGTTCAGCTCTAGTTTGTCATTTAACAACGAGGCTTGGGAGAAGCGTGTTCAATGGCAAGTTGACAATTTTACTAAAGTTCAGAAATACTGTTCTATTGATTTTAAAATAGTTTATTATGTTTGTTTTGTCTTACTGTTGTCGTAGCTTTTCAAAACATTATACTTTCATAATAGCATGTTCAGTTCAGCTGGAATTTGAACCCAAGTCCATACTATATGTATGTCTGTGATATGTGTGTGAAACATTGTAAAAAATCATCTTCTTCATTGTAAAACATCACTATCTATACTCTCTATCTCTTTCACCAAATCTGTTCTTATACAATTTTCAGTTCAAAATCACCATCTCGAAATTTTCCTTTACTAAAACTTTATTGGCATAAAAGTGTTTATTAATGTACCTACCGGTACAATGTATATAACATATTGGTTGTGATATTGGTATGACCTCAAATACATTGCTTTTTTTCCCTAAATAACATCACCGATCATAAAAATAATTCATAAAAACCTCTTTCAGCACACGGCACATTACAAATTAACTATAATAAAATAACTTACGGCACAAATACAACAAATTAACTATTCAATGAATCACAGTTTCCCTGCGCGTGACCAGACAGTTTCAAGGCAAATTCGGAAATAGCGTGGAGACGACAGTGACGTCACTTGGCACAGAGATCTTCCAGACTGTAAACATGGTCACCAGCGGGACTCGCTGGACATGTTCGAATTAGATTTTATATTGGAATATGACGTTTGAATAGTTGTAGTTTGTGTTTGAGCTTTGGAAGGTAGAGAGAGCCTTGTTCTACGAGATTTTTGGACAATAAAGTTTGGTTTTCAAAAATAGGAGTTTATGGGTACAAAATAATTGACTAGACTATGTTTTTCTTGAAGTGTCTTAATTTGATAGAGTAAGGAAGTAAGATAATCAACATCTACTTACCTACTTACATCGAGAGTAGGATGTTCTGGTCGTAATAAAAAGGTCTTGGATTAACTCCTGATTTGTATCAAATCAATGTAAGTACTTATATTTCATACCTGACTCCGATATCGAAATTTGTCTACTTATCACTATTTCATATTTGGTACTAGAATATGCATCAGCGTTAAAACAAGATATTAGTACTATACAAAACTTGAGGATAAACTCTCAAATAATACACAAATGAGTTTAACAACTATACAGAGAAGTTTCCAAAGTGTTCAATATGGAGAATTGTGTTTTTACCTTGTCCTTTTCCGCGCTGGCTTAAATTATTTACTGAGGAACCTCCTAAGACTTATTAAGCAGTCTCTATTTCTCTGTTTAATCATTGGATTTAGCGAAACGTGCCGAACCATCCTAGCCGTTGCTTAGCACATCAAATAAGCTTTAGTAATCGATCATTCATGAGCGTTTCTGTGCTTCAGTCGTGCAACAGTCGGTCCCGGTTGTCGAACTAACATCATTGACAGTCGTAGCGGGAGAATTGGGACGAAAAGTATTTCGCAGTGCGCACAAAAAACCCAAGTTAGGGTGAGAAAACTAACGAGTACATACATAAGTACAATGTTTTTATTAAACGAAACGTACATCATTGTTTATAATTAATATCTTTTTACGGGATATTTACACGTACCTATAAATCAGAGAGAGACGCCGTCGGCGCGCGCGTATCGCACTCATCCTCCTGATGATGGCCACCGGACGTGGCTGAAACTAGTCGAGGGATTCGACTTATAGGTACGTGTAAATATCCCGTAAAAAGATATTAATTATTCGTACAATGTATCTAACTAATTTACTTTACGAAGTTGATTTAAAGGTATCTCCAGCAGAATTTATCTAATGTAATTTTCGAGTGGTGAGATAACCTAATGTTTCCATAGATATCGCTAATGGCTGCCACAAAAGCCAATCAAGATTTTCAACAGCTGATTTGGTTTCGGTTGCTGTTAGTTTGAGCCTCACTACTGTCCAGCGCAGTCCTGACATCAAATCCTAGTGCGGGTGATAATTTTGCAAAAAGTTTTGACGTCCCGAGTCTTAGGGAAGGTTCATATCTGACGGAAAGGTCAAGTGTTTTTCTATACATTTGTCTGTTCTGGCGTTACGGGACCGATAATACGCGACGCATTTTCCGTCAGATACAAACCTTCGTGAACCTTCCCTTAGGTGGTGTTACTTTAGAGTTTGTCACGTTTGTCCAACAAAAGTTTGCGGATTCGATTGTCGTCTTTAAAGTTTTATTTCGATCTGTGTGTGTTTGAATGAGTAAATATTCTAAGGGCCTATTTCACGACCTTCAAGTAACGTTACTCACCAAGTAAAGTTAGTTTTGTCTCTTTATTACTTTAAATCAAGTGACAAAGACAAAACATGACAGTAGTTACTCGGAACGTTACTTGAAGATGGTGAAATAGGCCCTAAGTCTCTCAGTTGCTATATGAAGATGATAGCATGATTATATTTACATAAGTTATCAAAATACCTTTTCAAATCATTTAATAAAAGGCATATTATTTTTACTTGATCACAGAATTCGCAGAGATAGCAACAAAGACTATTATCATGTAATTTAATTACACGTTTGACTAAAATACAAAGAGACAGATTACGTACGCTTCAGGAGACTTTTATTTGTTTAGTGTCTGTTTCGTAGAGTCGTAAAGTAAAATGAGTTTTGTGTTGAAACGGATTAATGACGCAGTTTCTCTGTAGAGACGCCAGCGGACTGACGAGATGTGATGTTATGTGTTATCTTGCACTGAGGATGGGGCTAAGGTCTGTGATTTTAAATTTATTGTTTTTAAACGAAATCTAATAAATTTTCGTTGCAATATCTTATAATCTCTTATACTTCACGCATAACGAGACTTTAACTCCCGTGTTTGTAAGAAACTGTGTTGCATTTGACCGTAACTCGCCTGGGGGAAAGCGATGATACCTTACCTAAGATGGAGCGTACACGTCTAAAAGGTACCTATACGTACACTAGAGACCCAGATTGTACAATGTACATGTTATGTACTCTATTTGATATTACTCTATTATATAGAATAAGGCAACCGTGGTAATTTTTTTTCTTACTGCACTAATATCATCAGTATTAAATAGATCTGCATTTGTATAATATAGGTAGTTATATATGGTTACATTAGTTTTAAGTAGTTAGTGTACTTATGTGACAATAGTAATCTTGTGTACTGACCTGTTAGTCATATTTTTGTTATTTAAAAGAAAAATGTACTTTGTCTCTTGATAAGCTTAGATTTTCTAATAAGTTCTTAGGCACGACTGGCTTATATTTAAGTAAACAAAGTATTTTAAAACCAATTCCAATCGATCAGACTCGATAAACAGGAATAAGAATCGATTACCACAACTAGTAATCACATAGACATATCAGTTGCAATTTGTGTCAATAGTTCCCGCAATGAGCCGGCAAGCTTTGGGCAGTACGAACTGGTACATTCCCCTACCTGATGATGGCTGTCAGGGTCAGAATTACGGGAAGATGGCCAAGGTTTTAGGTGGCCATTGACGAGTCAGTTGAACTGATCAGTCCGGACATTAAACTGTGGCGTCACTCCAAAAGTTTTAGGCCAACTAGATTTCCCCACTGGAATTTGGAATCGCTTTGACGACCATCATTGGATGGACGCCAGTTCAACTGATCAGTTTGACTGACTCGTCAATGGACACCTTTATAATGACATTATTCTGTGAATAATTTAGAACGTCTTTTATCTTTTTCTGTCTGTGGATTTTCTTCCCCTTTCGACCAATTTAGGAGATCAATTTCTATTTAATAAATGCTAATCCATGCTTATTTTCGCGAACTGATCGCATGAAAAACCACTGACACGAAAAGAAAAAGAAGAAGATTGTAATTTTGTATTAGAACGCAATAAAAGATTTCAATTGTTCGTAGATCAGATGCACATTATTGCACAAATTGTGATTGTTTTGTCTCAAACTTTGCGGAATCATTTATTTGGACTTTGATCGTAACCATCAATTTAAATCTATATGTATACTTACGTTAGTGTAAGTTAGGAACCCGCATGTCATTATTCAAGATCCTAGACACAGTTGATTAGGTTTTGCGTTGATGAATCAGTATTTATTAGATAAGTCAGTTATTAATTACCTATTGTAGGTATAGACAGACTAGGCTTAGGTACTTGAGCTAAATCTACACGTGTACAACTTATAGGCTGTGGTATCTACCTATATTTATTTATGTCTCTAAAAGCCGGATCAAAACGAAGTATTTGCAGCATTGTGTCATGATATTGTACCGTTGGTATCAATAAATAAATCCTTTCCACATTCATATAACCATACAAAAAAAAACAAACAAGTATTGAAGAGACCCTGCCCTAATTACAACGTACGGGTTCTGCCTGACTCAACTTTCAATTGACTGGTTAACAGTAAAATGTTTCCTTCGAACCATATTGATACTGGATATTCCTGGAATCGTTTTACATAAGTGGATATAGTATCAAGTACCTACTTGCCTTCTAAGGAAGTTTGTTGATAATCTCATTAGCTCTTGGACGTCATCGTTTCTGAATTAAAACTACTTCACACTCACACACTGAGGCAATACGAAAGACAGAGAAAGTTTATAAAAAGTCATTTACAGATACCCTTTTTAGACAGTTTTTGAAACTTATTTACTACTAGCTGCGCCCGCGGTTTTACCCGCGTGAATTCCAATCCCATGAAAATTGGGATAAAAAGTATCCTATGCGTTATTAATATAGTTATAAGGAACATCTGTACCAAATTTATTCTAAATCGATACAATTAGGGTATCGAGAACCGGTATAAATAACAGAACCGGGATTTTCGGTACCGGTACTAATCAGAACCGGGATTTCCCGGGATTTTCGGTACTTTCGGGATTTTTTTCTTCTTTTTAGTTTTTGAGGTAAATATAGTCTAAAAATATTATTTATATTAAATAACACATATTGCGCATTCTGGCATGACAAGATAAGCATTGATTGCTTTAACACATTAAAATAGCATCACGACTGAGCCTCTTAAAGCAGGAGGCAGGCCAGTGCTGCGGAAACTGCAAAAGCTGTTTTACGATGTCATCCACTCCGGGAGAACTCCAAAAGCATGGAACAGAAGCGTGATGGTGCTCTACTTCAAACAAAGGGATAAAACCCTGCTGAAGAACTATAGACCCATCTCGCTTTTGAGCCATGTTTAAAAGCTGTTCTCGAGGGTTGTCTCAATTCGTCTATCAAGAAGACTTGACAAATTTCAGTCCCTCGAACAGGCCGGGTTTCTAAGCGGTTATGGCACCACAGACCACATCCACACATTGAGGCAAATTATACAGATGATCTAAGAGTATAGTCAGCCTCTGTGTCTTGCATTTGTGGACTATGAGAAGAACTGGGTTATTCTGGAATCTTTGCAGCAATGCCAGGTCGATACTCGTTATGTAAACAATAGTTTTCAATCAGTGCGTCCTATCAATGATGACCGACGCTGCCGAGAGGCAGCGTCGGTCATGGTGGATACTCACGTGGCTGGTCCACCAATTTAAAGTCGCTCAAAGAGTTCTGAAGAGGGTTATGCTCGGAGTTTCTCTGAAATATCGCATTCGCAATGAAGTGATAAGACAGAGAACTAAAGTCATCGACATAGCTCAAGGAATTAGCTCTCTGAAGTGGCAGTGGGCTGGCTACATCTGTAGGAGAACCGATGGTATTTGGAGCAGAAGAGTTCTCGAGTGGACACCGCGACTCGGCCAAAGTAGTGTTGGACGTCCTGTGGCTAGATAGAGCGATAATCTGCGCAGGGTAGCCGGGAGAGAGTGGATGCGACGTGCCGCTGACAGGGCACATTGGCGCAAGTTGGGAGAGGCCTAAGTCCAGTAGTGAACGTAAACAGGCTGTTGATGATTAAAATCAGTTATCACTTTTGATAAATTTGTACACATAAAACATCAACGTATATCGTAGGTCGATTCTCCTAAATAATATCTCCATTTTGGTCCTTATAATTAAACTTTCTTGTTCTCTTAGTAATGTGTCTTCAAAAAGATCATTGCATCTAAAGTTGCATCACCTAATCGAGATCTAATTTTGTTACAAAAAAGGCCTGCTGAGGAGAAAATTCTTTCTGGCTCCACGCTAGTAGTTGGAATTGTGAGAAGTTGTTCCTAAGCTTTTAAGTACCACATTTTGTCTTATGATGGAATAATGATCTACCAGGTACCTACAGATACAACATATTAATGAGAATATGGTTTTAGCTTGAATATTTTGTATAAAAAGAATAAATGCTGTTAATAGAAGATTAAAATCAAACAAATGATTATATAGTTAACATGATTCGTTATTTCCCGAAAATACCGAAAATCCCGGTTCTTATTCATTGAGAACCGGTTCTTTGACTACTATTAAAGAACCGGGAAATCCCGGGATTTTCGGTTCCGGTATTTCCCGGTTCTGAACCCTAGATACAATAGTTTTTGCGTGAAAGAGTAACAAACATCCAAACTCACAAATATACAAACTTACGCATTTATAATATTAGTGACGACCTCGATGGCAGAGTGGTCACCATGCCGGACTGCCATCCGTAAGGTTGCGGGTTCGATTCCCGTGCGGGGTGAATATTTGTGTGAACCACAAATGTTTGTCTCGGTCTGGGTGTGTGTGTGAATGAGTGTGTGCGTAGTTTCTGATACCCTAGATACAAGTTTCAAACTGGGTCAGTTACTATAATGAGATTATGTAGAGAATGATTATGTTATTAGTAGGATTACCACTCTCAATCGATGATGATGAAAGAGAAAACAAATAACATCAGAATGAAAGAGTACATAATTAAATCAAATAAAACATAACATAAACTACAGTAAAGTACAATGCATAAGATTCCACTGCTGAGCAAAGTCCAGATGTAACACGAAAGTGTTGTTAACATGGTAAAACAAACACAACAAGTGTAACGTAAAGTCATCTTTCTCGGACGATATTAGTACAGTGAGACCAACAATAATAAGTAATAATAACCATCTTAAGGATCCTAGATTAATTTAATTTTGTATTTTTATCGCACTCTCTTTGTTCGCTAGTGTTTATATGTATAATGTAACAGTGGAAACTTCACTAGTTAAAGTGTTAGCTTAAGTACATTATTAATTGTTAAATATAGTACTGTTTGTTTCCCAAATAAAATAAATAAATAAAAATAAAATAAACCTCATTTAACCTAAAACATATTTAGATACGTAAATCATCATATCGATAGATACCCAGCCTATAAACGATTATGCAAATGAAAACATTGTTGATATATAAACTGCATTGTGACATGTTTCCGGCGACTGTGAGCTATGCCTTGTTAAAGTACAATGGCGATAATAATATTAATTTAACGTTTACAATAGTGTTATTAAAATTGTTGACAAAATAAAGCTTTTGTTGTACGGATTAAGGAGAATATTGATCTTATTATAAGTAACATAATGGACATTTTCGATTGTATTTTTGTAAAAACATTTACGTATCCAAAATCTTCGTAATATAATCGGCGAACGTACATAAAAAGAACAAAAAAAATATCGCGTCAATTAAAATTTACCTTTTAACAGAATTTTGAAGCAAAACCAATACCCGTATTAGGTCTTTATTATATCAATCTCTACTAATATTATAAATGCGAAAGTAACTCTGTCTGTCTGTTACCTTTTCACGGCTAAACTACTGAACCGATTGACTTGAAATTTGGTACAGGGGTAGCTTATGGTCCGGGAAAGAACATAGGCAATGTTTTATCCCGAAATTCCCACGGAAACGGGAACTACGCGGGTGAAACAATAAACAATAGGTGAGGAGCAGTAGGTAATTAATACGAGTGAATCGTGGACCGTGGGTAGGGTTGCCACCCGTACTTTATAATAAAGTATTGTACGTTATTTCAGGTAATTGTACTCTATACTTTATGAGAACAATAAAGTACACGAAAATACTTTATTTCGTATGAAGAGAAAGTGCTTTATGTAAAAATGCTGTGCAATTTTTTAGTGAAGATAGTAATTTGATACAAACTGCAAAAAGCAATAAAAGATATGTTTTTAAATATAATAATAAAGAAAAATAAATTGTACTTTATTTTGAATCTATGTACTTTTTTTTTCTTACCTTTAATAACCAATGTACTTTAATTGCAAAAAAAAAGGTGGCAACCCTAACCGTGGGCCACAGTTATAATAATCTTTAACATAGTAGTACTAAAACATGTTAAATCTCTAAGTATGTATTACATAAAAAGGTACTCCTACTAAACCGATCGGCTCGAAGACCATCGTAACTACTCATAGAGTATTCTAAACTAACCAAATGAATACATTGGCCATGCTCCAAATACATTTTCCATCGTTACATATAATTTATGACGAGCAGCGCCCCGCGGTTTCACCCGCGTAGTTCCCGTTCCCGTGTGAATACAGGGATAAAATATATAACCTATGTCACGCACTGATTAATTAGCTTTCCATTGGTGAAAGAATTTTTGAAATCGATTCAGTAGATCCCGAGATTATCCCTTACAATTTAACAAACACACAAACTTTACTTCTTTATAATTTTAGTATAGAAGTATAGATCGGTACTACATAAATTTACATTTGAAACTATCATAAAAATACAATGTTTATCAATTAATTTATGTTATTTATATGAATTTTAATTTTAAAGTGGTTGTACTTGTATTTTTAACTCGGTTTTGCTAACGTCATCGATATTGGTGTAAATAATTGTAAAAGTTAATACCAATTGGTCTTAGTAATCTGGGGGCACGGCAGTGCACCCCGCCAAGTCGAGCGCGAAGCAAACACTGCCGTACCATCCTTTACAGGAACCCTTTCGCCGCATTTTCAAGCCCCTATTTGAGAACCTCTGGATAAACCCAGAGCACTGAAATTTTCGTCATCCAGTAAGCTATACAATCACATACTTAAAATAAAATTTCAAGTCTATAGGTCATTTAGTTCCGAAGTTAAGCGAATGCAAAGTTTCGTATTTAAGACACTCACTCACTCACTCACTCACTCACTCACTCACTCACTCACTCACTCATGATCATCAAAATAGAACTAGTACTTCCCATAAACCTAGAGAGCTGAAATTTGGTACAGAGTTAGGGTTTAATGGCCACATAAAGGGAAAACTATAAAAACTAGGATAATCCAACGGGAACGGGAATTATACGGGAACGGGAATGGGAATTGTAACTCAAGTACGGCTGAACTGATTTAGCTGAAAATTGGTGGTGTGGTAGCTTAGAACCAGGAAAAGGACATAGAATACCTTTAATCCCGAAATTCCCACGGGATTGGGAACGGGAATTTAAAAATCAAGAACGGCTGAATTGATTTGGCTGAAAATTTGTGGGGTGGTAGCTTAGAACCAGGAAAAGGACGTAGGATACCTTTAATCCCGAAATTCCCACGGGATTGGGAACGGGAATTTATAACTCAAGAACGGCTCAACTGATTTGGCTGAAAATTGGTGAGGTGGTAGCTTAGAACCAGGAAAAGGACGTAGGATACCTTTAATCTCGAAATTCCCACGGGATTGGGAACGGGAATTTATAACTCAAGAACGGCTCAACTGATTTGGCTGAAAATTGGTGGGGAGGTAGCTTAAAACCTTGAGAAGAACATATAATACTTTTAATCCCGAAATTCCCACGGGATTGGGAACGGGAATTTATAGCTCAAGAACGGCTGAATTGATTTGGCTGAAAATTGGTGGGGAGGTAGCTTAGAATCAGGAGAAGCACATAGGATACTTTTTATCCCGAAATTCCCACGGAAACGTGAACGGGAACTACGCGGGTGAAATTGCGGGGCGCTTAGTAATAAAATACTACTCCTAAAAAGAAAAAAATGTGTCAAATAAGAAAATCTAATAAAAAAAACACGTTTCAACAAAAATAAATGAAATCCCACCAAAAACATTCTGTAAAAAACTAGCCAAGTCTCGATGGAGCTGCTTGTTTATCTCTAAAAAGTAATGAAATCTAGACAAAGTCGTGCCAAGTGTAAGGTTCCTTACTGCGATTTCTTTATTATTATAGTTATTGTTGTGTGACTTGGCCGTTGAACATTGTTTAAAACGTTAGTAGTGGGTACAAGTCAATTTTGTTTACACGTAATGTTGTAACATTATTAAAATACGCAGCTTTATCAAGCCTACAATTGACTGGATATTGAATCAACGTTTTTCAAGTGGCAATTTTCTATCGTCAATGGGTAGCGGTTCTGGCGACAGATTGGTGCAATAGTGTCATGGAGCACCTAGTTTTGTACCCTTGTGTACAGTTGTGTACTTGTGTACAGTGTATCCTTCAACGGCCAAGTCACACAACATTAACTATAATAATAAAGAAATCGCAGTAAGGAACCTTACACTTGGCACGACTTTGTCTAGATTTCATTACTTTTTAGAGATAAACAAGCAGCTCCATCGAGACTTGGCTAGTTTTTTACAGAATGTTTTTGGTGGTTTCATTTTACAGATAAGAGTTTCTGTTACTATTATTGCAATTAGCACGATTATTAAAATACTTAATTTATTTATTAATTAAAAATAAAGTTAATTAATGTAGTACATATTTAAATTCAATAAATTCAGCGTCATTTGCGTCTGAGCTTTGAGTCTGGATTAACGCTGATTCAACTCTTTAAACTGTGTCTGTGTGTGACTCTGATGTTGTATTGCTTTCTGGGTTGTACAGGTCTAAAGGTAGCCGATTCACTTAAAATTCTGTCTGACATTCCACCAAATTTGATTAAAACTCTAACAGAAACCATTTACAAATGACATAAAGTTTCGGAAGAAGAATTGTTAGCAAAAATCAAAAAGATATGTTTACCACATTTGGGTATGTCATTGATGTTAGTGCCTAAATTCAGTCCTAAGGAGTAGGTTTCGGGAGTCCTGACCTTACTCCAATAACATGAAATACAATAGCGAAGTGACAATAAATAGATTACTGACCGCGCCTCTATCTGGTCGCCACTATTTTGGGAGTTCGCCCTATTTCCTTCACCTTGACACCGAGTCGACGACCTAATTTAATAGGCGCCGGAAGAAAGTTTTGTCTATTTAGTTAATTGATGTCTATTTGTGAATATTTAGAGATTTGTTGATTCACAAAAATCTTGTATTTTAGCCGATATTTCTTGATATACTTAAGTATTTTTGACTAAAACGGTGTAGAAATATATTAATTTCTAATAATATGTGTATTTTGTTTCAGATTCATTTGGCACGGACACCAATTTGAAATGTCGCTCATAGTTGCAAGAGCAAAACTTTGATTCTACATGTCAAAGACGAAGTTCGGGATCGGAGAGAACTACAATTTGAAAAGTGATTTCTACGACGTGAGATCGAGGACTAGCCGGTCCTTGATGTACTCGACAAGCTACAATCCTTGCGCCCTTACACTTTGTGTATCAAAAAGCCCCTGTCGCTATTCCGCCAGAGACCCCAGATTAAGACATTGGTCGAGAGAACTAAATATCTCCTCCACGTAGATATTTAGTCGATTGGATTTCATATCCATTTCTGGTAGTTGTCTGAGTCCTCAGAGGACTGAGAAAAGTACGTACTTACGCCGTACTTAATAGTACTCGCCTGGAGATAGACCGAATGGACACGCAAAGGGCCTATACCAATGGTATTCCAGGTAAAGACCCGAATAAGTATGAACAAAAAATACCATCTGAAGAGGAGAAGAATACGTCACCTCTCCTTCATAAAACGAACGATATTAAATATATAGATGCTGCGAACGAAGACGATTTTGACGATGACAAAGTTAATGATACAAAGGAAGATGATTCGAACAGGAAAGGCTTAGACAGTCTTGCTGTATCGTATCATAAAGATGGAAAGGGAGACGAAGATGCAACGTCTACGAATGAAGGCGTTAAATTCTTCGGACTGGGTGATGATGACAGTATTTGTTCCAGTAAACCACCGCAAGAAGCGGCCCCTCAAATACCTGACGGTGGCTGGGGATGGGTGGTCGTAGCAGCTTCATTTTTTGTTGCTACCGTAGCTGATGGTCTCGCATTCTCGTACGGATTGATACACGACAAGTTCGTTATATACTTCGGTGCTAGTGAAGCGAAAACTTCTCTTATCGGAAGTTTATTTATATCAGTACCGTTAATCGCAGGCCCTGTGATGAGTGCTCTGGTAGATAAATATGGATGTCGGAATATGACGATTGTTGGCAGCGTGGCTTCTACAGTTGGATTTATAGCAGCTGCATATAGTAATTCTGTGGAAGTTCTCTACGTGACTTATGGTCTCATGGCTGGATTAGGAATGGGCTTACTGTATGT
Organism: Timandra comae; assembly: GCA_958496195.1. Taxonomy (NCBI): domain Eukaryota; kingdom Metazoa; phylum Arthropoda; class Insecta; order Lepidoptera; family Geometridae; genus Timandra; species Timandra comae. Next base: position 1,467,761 of record OY292363.1, read on the forward strand.
AACAGCAGTCGTTTCAATAGCTTTCTGGTTTGAGAAGCGTAGAAACCTTGCAGTTGGATTAGGTTCATGTGGAGTAGGTTTCGGAACATTTGTGTACTCACCGTTAACGACATTTTTATTAGATACGTATGGATGGAGAGGAGCGTTGTTATTGTTAGCTGGCACTGTACTTAATGTGTGCGTGTGTGGTGCTGTGATGAGAGATCCAGAGTGGTTGATTTTGGAACAGAAGAAACAAAAGAAATTGAGTAAAGCCAAACGGGCTTCAAGTTCTATGTCTGTATCGGCAAGATCCGCGAGATCTGGAGGTGCTGAATCTATGTATCCCGGCGCAGAAGAACTGAAAACCTTAATGAAGAGCGGAGAAACACCTGAATATATTTTAACGGCACTAGTTGCCTCTATTGCTGAAGCTGAAGATTTGGAAGCAGTAACTAAAAGAAATGCTGATATGTCACAACATAAAGTTAGCTCTGTAATTAATCTACCAACGTTCTTGAGACAGAGTGAAAAGGTGAGTTTGTAGTCTTTGTATTATGCATCTGTTCAAGAGATTCCATTATTTGCACGAACATTTTAATAACAGTACATACTTTATCATTCCAGGTACCAGCAGAAGTATTAGACCAATTGGTTACAAACAAACGCCTGTACAACATAATACTTCAGAATTATCCATCACTATTAGCATTGAGGAGTAATTCTGAGCAGAAGTTGCCCGTAGAACCAGCTGCTGAAACATCGAAGACTAAACCGATCACAATGTCCATGAAATTGAAAATAAGTAAGAAAGAAAAGAAGAAAAATTTTGAAAACAAACTGGACTTGGTTAGAGAGCAGCTTCTGCATCCGATTCCTGAGAACAAAACGGCTATTATTACTCCTAGAACAGAACGACAAGATTGGTTATCAAGACAGTTTACTGATCATCACTACCTTAGAGACATCAGGGTGCATAGGAACTCCATCATGCACCGTGGAGCTATGATGAATATTGCTAAATACAAACTACGTGCGTCATCTTGTCCTGATATTTACAAAAACTCTATGTGGTCAGTGGAAGATCATGATGAGAAGGTACATTTTGTTCTTTTATTTTAATTACTTATTTGATTGGTTTATTTCGTCATGATCCTGGATGATACCATCTTTTTGGGCTGGGATCACGAGAGCATGATTGGAATCTTCTGCAATCGTGCTGTGTGTGATACCACCTAGGTGATGAAATCCAATCATTCCAAATTTATTTATCTTGTGATCACCTAAACCCCAAATCTTGTGGATTATCAAATTCCACATTATTTTAATGTTATAAAAGTCACTCCAACCAATCAAAAATTGATAAGTAATAATTTCTTTAACCAATAATAATTTTGTACACCTTTCTATTTTACAGACATGGTTCAAGCGTGCCCTAAAAATGCTGAACAAAACGTTTGACTTCAACATGTTCACCGAATTCCACTTTCTGATGATGAATCTGTCGACCCTGGTGCTGTTCATCTGGTTCATCGTGCCGTACTTCTACATCTCCAACTTCATGCTGATGAGTGGTTACTCGGAGACTCACGGCTCGTGGATGCTCAGTGTTTTTGGTGTTGCTACCATCATTGGAATTGTGAGTACTCAGTCTTGTTTTAATTATGTAGGCCGCAAGATATTTTTCTTAAGTAACATGATAAAACAGTGGTATTGTTGAGGCACTATTATTTTTATAACAATTTAGTAGAGTATCTACTTTAGTTAGTATTAGTTCCAAATAGGAACTTTGAAAATATACCTATACTTACATGCAAAATTTGAATCCAGAATCATACCGAATCATGGCGATTTTCTGAGTCATGTAGAACCCTCAACTCAACTATTGAAATATTTTAATTTATTGATAAATTGCAATGCCTGTGCCAGTGGTTTTTATGGTTATGGTATGTAAGAACCAAAATCTTTTATTTGAGACCCTGTATTAACATGAAACCTCTTTCAATTTCAGGTGGGCCTCGGCTGGATGGGCGACCTCCCCTGGGTGAATGTTACAAAGACCTACGCGTTATGCTTAGTGATATGCGGGATAACAATCATTTTATTCCCAGTTCTAATAAGGATTATGGACCCAAATGCTCCATACAGTTTCTATATCCTGGCTCTGAACGCTACGATCTTCGGGCTGATGTTTTCTAGCTCATATTCATACACTCCCAGTATTTTGGTAGAACTGATTGCTTTGGAAAGGTTCACAATGGCGTACGGTCTAGTATTACTGAGTCAGGGCATCGGACATCTAATTGGACCTCCTATGGCTGGTAAGTTCAAATTTAATCCTACTATCTAATATTATATATGCGAAAGTTTATGAGTATGTGAGTAAGTGAGTATATTTGTTACTTCTTCATATCTAAACGGCCAGAGCGATTTATAAGAAATTTGGTACAGATATCCTCTATGTCTAGGAATAAAACATAGAATACTTTTATCCCGAAATTCCCACGGGATAAGGTTCCACGCAAGTAAAACAGCAGGGCACAGCTATTAGAAAAATAATGTACGCACGAAACGCACATAGGGTTCCGTTTCGTACCAAAAACTAATAAAAATCATATTCAACTACTAATATAAAGTGGTCAGACTTAATTTATTCTTTGTTTTGAAGAAGTTTAAAATTAATATCAACTATTTTATAATCATCTCAGTTCCTTGTTATTGTTTAAATCCAATAACATTATGGATGTTTTGATTTTAATTTCATATTCAATAATCAGGTCTTAATCAAGGTCTTTAAATTCTATTGCGCGCTACTCATCATTTCTTATTATAATTTTTTAATTATCATATTTAATGCTTTTATATAAGTAATTCTAATCAAAACATTGTTTTTTGTACATGGTATTACTATATTGTGTCCTATATGAAGGTCCTATAAGAGAGACCAGAGAGAAAATGTGTCGTGATCCTTATTCTATGAAAAAAAAAATCTACCAATAAGAGAATTATTATTAAATACGTAGGTAATGGAAAAAATATGTTTAAGTACTTAATTATTTTTTAATAAGTTTATAATAATTATTTTTTCCTTTTTCCAGGTGCGTTAAAAGACAAAACAGGTTACTGGGACGCTGCATTCTACGTCGCCGGAGTATGGGTGGTGGTATCCGGTCTGCTAGTCGCAGTGATACCATATACAAAGAACTTCAGAATCTGTGGTAACGCACCGCTAGCTAAAGATGTAGCCGGAGAGCCTGATCCTAATATTAAAATTATTATAGCCCATTAAATTGCCTTATTTTAAACAAGTGTAGTTTTTGCCTTTTTTTTGCTATTCATAATTAAATTACTTATTACTTAATTAATGTTTCGAGATGCGATTTATGAATAACGAATTTCTCTAAATTGTGTAAGTATAAAACACAGCACATATCCGCTCGTCTCGTCTCCCATTTGGTGGAGTCTCGGCCTTTGTACTATTCATGTAATGGTTAATGTAATTTAGACAACCTTCATTATTGCGTGTAGGAAATTACTTAAATTGCCTAAGATTGTTTGCAAAAAGTAAGTACTTATTTTTATTTAATTCCCAAATTACAGTTTTCTTGAGGTATGTATGTACATATAACATCTAATATGGTGGTCTCATAAAGATGGCCAACTAGTTTTTATCAGCCGCCTGACATGGGTATTAAATTGATGGGTTCAATCATTAAACTTTAATAAGAGGATTAAAAAATGCTTGTTTGAAAAAGGATTTGTAGTTTAAAATATTTTACTTTTAATGTACGGACGGTAAAGACAATTTAATATTTAGAATTGTATTATTTTGTGTCGAAAGAAAATTATGATTAGTTGATGTGTTAGCAGAAAAGTTTTGTGTTTCGTAAAATTTTAGTTTGTAAGTCTATTTTATAGAAGTTTGGAAGTATTTTTTATATAATTAATTAGTTATTTAAAATTGTGTGTTTATTATAAAATGTTTGCGTAGGTTTACTTACTCTTTTATATTCTTCCTCAAAATCAGATAAAACGCGTTATTTGGCAACACTATTGTAGAGTATACGAGTAGTTTATTTAATTAATTACTTCAATAATTCAATAAAAACTGCCTTTTTCTATTATATTCAATAATTATTGTTTATGAATTTATATGGTTAAATAATAAATGATCCGGTCAATGTATCAATGAATTTATTTTTATACTTATTGAGAGTTTTCTAAGTATTTTAGATGTTTAAGGATTTGCTACTTATAATGTATTTTATTGTAATATTTATGGAGATTACTATTGGACTTGAATTAAAATTATATTTAAATAATATATTTTTTATTTAAAGTAAAACCCAATTATATCATCATCTTTAATAGTCAGAAACATCGATAATTTCTATCGACATAGATTTAGATCCTGCCAACCCTATGAACGAAAATTTGACATATGTCACAGAGATCATCCTAGATTTTACAAACTATACAGATTCAAATTACCTATTATTTAATTTTAATTTTATTGAAACCTCAGGTAAAAATTAAAACCATCAAGAAAAAACCTGTGTGTATTGGAATTTGAACGCAAGCACTCAGAAAACTGTCAAACTGTGTTTCTGTCAAAATCAGCAATGTCAACATCAACAAAACAAAGCAAGCAAAACAGAAAATACCGATACCGAATACCGATCCGAAATACAGTGAAACCTGGTTAATTGGGATCTATAATATATAATATAATAATAATTTATTACCATAAAAGCACTTCACAATATTTGTAAATTACACAGACCCCCACACTAGGCTATGCCTGTCCTGTGGGGATATTTTTAATGAGTTACAATTTGGTTTTAACTGCGAGCAGATTGCGAGTACAGTAATAACATTATTCAGAAAATAAAATCATAATAAGCATTGAAAAAAAAATACCAAAATAACAAAATTGACCTTACAATTGTATGAAACAATCAATAAAAATGTTTAGAGAATCTAACAAATAGTTATAAAATATTAAGTTAAACATTTATGTTAATTTCTAAAATATTTTTAAAAATAATAATTAAACAATGATATTCAAAGAAGGTACTCTGGAGTAGTTATACAGAGTTTGTAAGTTACACATTAAATAAAAGTATGATGTAAGAAAAGTGATTATCAGATAACAAAATCAGCTTACAACATGAGTATTATTAAATTGTATGAAACAATCAATAGGAAATGTTTAGAAAATCTAACAAATAGTTGTTAAATATTAAGTTAAGACATTTATGTTTATTTCTAAAATATTTTTTAAAAATAATAGTTAAACAATGATATTCAAAGAAGGTACTCTGGAGTAGTTATACAGAGTTTGTAAGTTACACATTAAATAAAAGTATGATGTAAGAAAAGTGATTATCAAATAACAAAATCAGCTTACAACATGAGTATTATTAAATTGTATGAAACAATCAGTAATTTTTTTTTTTAGAAAATCTAACAAATAGTTATTAAATATTAAGTTAAAACAATTATGTTTATTTCTAAAATATTAATTTATATAAAAAAATAATAATAGTTAAACAATGAAGTTAAAAGAGAGTACTCTGGAGTAATTATACAGAGTTTATAAGTTACACATTTAATAAGGGGATGACATAAGAAGAGTGAGTACCAAATAACAAAATTGAGCTTTCAACATGATTATTATTAAATTGAATGAAACAATCAATAAAAATGGATGGAATAACTAACAAATAGGTAAAACTTTTAAGTTTATTTCTAATTTTTTTTTTTTTTTAAGTACTTAATAATAATTAAAAAGTTAAAAAAAAAAAAATAAGTATAAGATGTTTGGAAATTACACATTCAATAAAAGTATGATATAAAGAGAGTGAAATGGAAGGGTGGAGAGAAGAAAGGTAAAGAATAGTGAAGAAGGGAAAATGGGTGATCTATCTCCTTATTTTAATTATATTTTCAGATTCTTCATAGGTCCATTTTAGAAGATTTTTTGTCAGGATAAACTTTGTTTCACGGACTGATGATTGTTGGAATTTGTACAGTGCGACTAGTCTATTGTATATATGTGGAAACAGAAAGGGGCCAAAACGTTGAGCAAAAGAAGTGCTAACAGGAACTACAGGGAGTGCAAAATGACGTTTATTGAGCATATTTTCATAATGAGGGGAATTAATAACAGTTTTATGGGTGGAAATAGCTGATTTTAGCAAGTAGAGACGTCTGACGCTAAGAACTTGGGCTTCTTGAAAAAGAGTGGTAGTGGGATACCTTAGTGGTTTTTTTAGAGTGGTTTTTAGGAGGCCTCTCTGAGCTCTTTCAATGGGCAACAATGCTGTTAGAGAGATCCCACCCCATGCAAGAATACAATAGTTGATGATAGACTGACAGAGTGAGAAATATACCATCTTCAGAACATTGCTTTCAGCTGCTTCACGGAGATTTCTCATCACAGGCATGAGTTTTCTAATACGGGAGGACATTAGACATACATGTTCTTTAAAACTCAGTTTGTCGTCTACTACCACTCCTATATATTTAATATTTGCAGCTCTTTCTATATGATCACAGGAACAAGAGTTATTATTATTTTGACAGGGGCCAGAATGAATTTTTAGTGTTGAAAATGTAGGCGACGAAAGGACGGTTTTATGGAAGCAGAGAAATTTAGTTTTGGTGATATTTAAAGTTAATAGATTAGTATTTAGCCATTTTTTTACAATTCGCATGCCATCCTCTATCCTTCGATTTACTTTTTCCCAAGTTTTGTCATGAAAGATTATAACTGTGTCATCAGCGTAACTAATAACTTCTGCATTTTTAAGAGATAATGAAGCCACATCATTAATATACAGTAGAAAGAGAGAGGGACCCAAGATACTGCCTTGGGGCACACCAAATGAAACTGATCTCAGGTTGCTTTGGTGTTCACCGATTTTAACAAATTGGGTTCTGCCAGATAGATAACTGGAGAACCACTTTAAAGTATGTCCACGAACTCCCGAAGCTTCCATCTTCTTGAGCAGTATAGGTATGGAGACTGTGTCAAATGCCTTTGCTAAATCAAGAAAGACACCGACACAGCTCTTGTTTTTATCTAAAAATGTGGAAACAGTGTTAGTTAGTAGGGAGACTGCGTCTTCAGTTGACTTACCGCGTCGGAAACCAAATTGGCGTTTATTTATTAAATTATTCGATTCTAAGAAAGCAATTAATCTTTTATTCACTAAACGTTCTAATAGTTTAGAGAATGTTCCAAGGAGGGATATTGGCCTATAATTATTGGGAAGTAATTTGGATCCGTTCTTATGAATAGGGACAACTGCAGCAGTTTTCCATGATTTAGGGAAGATGCCAGATTCTATGCTTAGATTAAATATTGATGTGAGAGGTTTAGAGATACTTTTTGCAATAGATTTAATAATTTTATTGTTTATATTGTCCGCTCCTGGAGATGTATCATTATCTAGTTGCTGAATCAGATTGTAGATTTCGTCAGAGTCTGTAGGTGATAGAAAAAGAGAGTTGACTGGTTGAGAATTTAAGTGTATTTTTTCGGCTAAGGAGTGTTCTGTCTCATCAGTTTGATTGAGTATAGCATAAGCTAAATTTTGGCCTACTGAGGTGAAATAAGTATTACATGTGTCTAGAGATTCAGTAACGGAGTCATTTATTTTTGTTAGACTATGCGCAGGTATGTTAATTTTGAGTTTTCTATGGGAAATATAATTAATGGTGTTCCAGAGTTTTTTAGTATTTGTTCTATTTTTATTAAGTTCTATTTTGTCATGTTCAGTTTTAAGACGTCTAAGTAGGGATATGTAAAAATTTCTGTACCGGGTGAAAATAAGTTTCTTTTTTTCGTCATTAGGGTGTTTTTTATGATCAAGATGTAGTTTATCTTTGTGTTTCGAGCATCTAACGAGACCTGGAGTCATCCACGGTTGAATTGTAAATTTTGAGTGACTGATACGAACAGTTCGGGTATTATTTGAAATAACTGTGGATATAATAGATGAAAAATTTTCAACTACATCATCAATGGCGCGATTTTCAATATCAAGAATGCTTGTCCAGTTGGTTTCTTTGATATCCATAATAAGCTTTTCGTAATCAACAATCAACCTAGATCTCTTTATTTGTTGACGATCATAAGCGTTCATGTTAAGACCAGCCATTATAATTTGGTGGTCGGTCAGGTCAGTATCACAAACTATAGTCTCTGCAAGAATATGTAATGGTAAGAAGATGTGGTCGATGCAAGTTTTGTTGTGAGTAGGGATATTAACACCTGAGACTAACCCACACGATGATAAAGTGTTTAGATAGGTGGAAGTGTTCTCTTCATTAGCTGCGGGTCCCAGAATATTAATATTAATATCGCCTATGACTATGAGGCAGGTATTACGTGATATTGAGTTTAAAACATTCTCCAAGGAAGATATAAAAGGCGCTGAGTTACTGAAAGAGGGTGAACGGTAAATGGCAAGAATTGTGAAGACGTCAGGAACTTGAATAATCAACCCATTTGCATCATTGAGGTTTGGTTCATGGACATTAGCAGACCACTTATTATTAATATAAGTAATTACACCTCCAGACTTATTTATATATTTATCGGAGTTAAAGGATGTGTACCCATCAATTTGTTTAATCGTTGAAGAATCATTAATCCAGCATTCACTAAAAACTATTATATCAAAAACAATATCTAGCCTAGCAAGTATAACTAGAAAGTTATCAAAGTTGCATTGCATGCTGCGAATGTTTACATGAAGAATTTTGAGATTATATTTAATTATGATTGATTTACAACTTTCAGGGCTTTGCACAGCATGACATTCAATATTTTGTGCATTGTCTATTTCATTTATTTCATTATTTCATTTATTTTATCTATTTTATTTATTTCATTTATCTCAAGGGACCAAGACATATGTACCAATTATTGAGGGTTTTCAATAATCCAGTTTTCCAATTAAACAGGTTAAATTTATAGTTGTCTCATTTACAGAGGTCCCCGCTTACAGAGGTGTCGAAATGTGCCGTTATTCCATTTTTAGACATTTTGTACACTTTTATTCCCTTGTTTTTAGGTTAAAACATGAGATAGTACTGACAATCAAAGCATGCGCGAAAGACGACGCGAAATGTATGTAAACAAACACGTCAAAACGTGTTGAAACCAGATTAATTTGTCTCACTTATACAGGTAATTGAGCTACAGAGTCTCAATTATAGAGGTAAACATCGAAAAAGTCTTAGAATTCAAATCTTATTTAACCAGGTTCAAAAAGTCCCATTAACAGAGGTAATTTAATGAAAAAGAACCGGGACTTCGTTGCAACTCTCAATAATAGAGGTTTCTCATTTATCCAGGTCCCACTTAACCAGGTTTCACTGTATTATATTTTCGATAGGTATAAAATCAATTTCTATATATAATTATTGATTATAGATTGTTACTACTACTATACTACCTCACTTCAGCAGCGCCCGTCTGTCTGCCTACCCCGTAGGAATACAAAATAACTTACATTTCGGTTTAATATTTTCTTTCCTGTTTATTTCTGTACATACAGGAAGAATAACAGGACTCTTTGGTAAAACTCTCTTCACTATCAGAGCCACAGACAGTCCGCTATGTCGGGCTTGTATGGAAGAAGCGGAAAATGCCATGCACTCTTTGAAATAGAGGCGGGGTGGTGGCAGATATCAAAAACTTATTCCATCACAGAAATCATACTCAGAAATGTTCTTGAAACCACATAAGCAGGCCGGGAAAGACGAGGTTGGTTCATTACAACCATCCTGATCACAAAGGACCTAAACTGAAGAGGTTCTAGTTGCAGAAAACTGCCTACATGTGAGTATTATAGTAGTCTCAATACAAATGTGTGGCACCAAAACAAACAATGTAAATTATAAATCTATTGGATGGTGTTGTGTAATGTAGTTGGTAGTGCTCTGTTTGCATTAACATTACAGTTTGCTATGCCTACAAGACGGGTTCAATTCCCTTTAGAGGCAAACATTTGTGTGCATGGATATGTTGCATCTGTCTGGCAGTTATCTAACTATTCCAAGTTTCTAAAAATAAGTTAAAAAACATGTTTATTAAAGTATAATTAAATAAAATTGTGTTGTTTAAAGTACAAACTTTGCTTTGTTTAGGTGTTGATGTGTAATATTTCTTATGTTAATGTTCCAGGGTTAAGACTTGGATAACATTTTAGCAGATCAGGATTTAGAATGCTGTTCCCTATGAGGTTGAGCTGGTTGAGCAGACGATTGAGAGGGCAGACATGTTAGTAAGACAATTTAAGTAAATTTAATAAAAAAAAAAGAAGTGTAAATCGAATTTCCCCTTTTAACCAAAACTAATCCTGTTGGGTATGTGGTTAATTTTCTGCAATTAGATCTCATTAACTTATGCATCTGTCTGAGGCTACTCCCAAATGGCCAGACTTACACTTAATACTTTGTGTTAGTGGACATTATACATGTACTCGTACAATAATTTATGTGCCTAAATTACAATTAAATCTTTGCACCTCCCCATCATCATCATCAGCTCATATAATGTCCCCACCGAGGGGCATGAGCCTACCCAGAATTTAGGTGATTAGGCCTTAGTCAACCATGCTGGCCAAGTGTGGGTTGATCGACTTCACACACAACCCTAGAACCTAATCAACCCTCACCATACCACTAATAAAATCCAAGCATTTATCATAAAAGTGGGTGTGATATTTCAGGTTATCAAGCATGGTTGCGGCGACCATCAAGACTTCAATCCGTCTGCTAGTGATGGTGAGCTACTGAGTGAGGTAATGCCACACTGCAGACGCTGTTGGGTCGTTATGCAAGTAGTGCTGACAGACACGGTACGACAAAGACCTGTGATAATCTCCAATCTATAAATTCGATCTGGCATGAATACATTCAACTGAAGGAATAGATATCCTATCTACTGATGTCCAAAAAACCCAAGATGAAAATTGAGCATTTCAAAATTTCCCCCAAATAATAAGCACAGTTTTTTCAACTTATGTCCGCGTAAAGCCTCGTATTCATTAGTAAACATTTATTAATAAACACTGTTTATAAACTGTTCATAAACAATGTTTCATAATGTTTCATCATCTCTGTAAACAGTATATAAACAGTTCATAAACATTGGTGATGAAACATTGTTTATGATATGTGTTGCCATGCTCCCCACTACGAGTGGAGAGCAAGACGAAACATCTAGTTTATAAACAAAAGTCAACAGGTGTGGACGTGTTTTGCACGAGTTTATAAACATGGAGATAGATAGTGTGGTCCAACAACCAAATTTCGATGCTCATAGAGCTTTATCACTAACGTATTCTTTGGGACGCGTGGGGACCTCAAATAGAAGACTATAAAGATAAATTTAAAAAAACATATGCTTGGACCAACATTACTGCAGAACCAACATTTCTTCATTTTTTCGATTAATACCTATTCTTGTGAATTTGTAAGCAGCAGAGAGGCAACATCCTGTAAACAACTGACAAGTGTTGATGGCCAAGTTTCAGAAATATGTGTTTAACGCTAGTCATCAACAGTTAATCAACAAAAGTTTACTAATGAATACGTGGCTTTAGGTTGAATTTGCATTGAAATATGTTTAAAGTATACCGCACAGTTTCGAATGTTAGATTTGTACCTCATCTTGGGTTTTTTTGTACATCAATGTATCCAACAAATGGTATCTAATCCAGCTCATAAAATAATTTAGAATGTGCCACAATATTCAATTTTGGAAAGTGTTACTTTTCTTCCTCCCTAAAATAATATCTTTATGAATGAATGTATTTATATTTGTTTTATTTAAAGTATTTCATACCCAAAATTCTGATCATTGATGGTTGCTTCAAGTACAGTCAGAGTTAGATAAACCCCTGGTACTCACTTACTCACTTTGTTATTGCCAACCGACTCCGAGGGATGGTACCTTGTATCTGACGCTGACCGTAGTACACATGACAGAGCCCTCGAATATCTTCCTATTTTTTATATTTGAAGATCTTTGGAATACCTCAGTGTAATAAGAATAAAAGCTTTATTTTTGTGTATGAAAATAAATGTTAAAAAGATACAATACCTACATATTAACGAATTCACAGTACGCCTAAATCAGGCGAAAAGGCCCACTTTGTATGCAATTAAATTCTTATACCGCTGTAAAGCGAACGCAATAAATGCTTCATTTACGGCATTAGGTAGGCGCTATAAAAACGTCGTGATTTCGGGGGTAAAGCATGTTATTCACGCTCAATTTTATTCGTAAAAAAGTGTCTTTTTGAGTAGTTTTTAAATTACAAAAAAATCTACTCACGTTCAATTTTATTCGCAAAATATGTTCTTTTTAGCAGGTTTTTAAGAAAAAGTACCAAACTAAACATGATTCAGTTTTGAAATCACTGACATGGGCCGACTATTTAGTCGCAGTGATTAAGTACTTACCTACTACTTACAACTAATCTTTCTTACGGTATCTACTGAAACAGTGAGAGCTATGTCCTGCAATGGGATCTTAAAGGCTTAATAAGGATACTTCATCTGATTTTACTTTTGGTCGCGCTCCGATAAAATCTCTTCCTGTCAGTGAAACTAGGTAGGTATGTATATCAGAAACAGTAGGTAGTGCAGTTTATAAAGAAAGAGACATGCCATACATTTTCTGATTACAAAACAGAAAGTTTCTGTCAGAAACTCAAATTATTATGATTAACGGTATATTTACCATTTAAGTACTTATAAGTATTATTCGTTTCGAGTTTCCGATATTTCGACGCTGTTGCAAGCGCCATGACAACGGATGAACTGTTGGACTGTACTGCGGGTATCATCCGTGATCATGGTAAATGTCTCGTTAATCATAATAATTTGAGTGCTAATAACCATGATAACTATAAAAATAATACAAAACAGGAAGTTACCTAACTACTTCAAAAAGCAATATTTTTATTACGTAATAAGTATAAGTAACTACATTTATATTTATTTTCATACTTATTTGTGAAAAATTCCACTCACGTGAATAACCTTCTTTACATGTTGAGATGCGACTTTATTCCCCACATTAGGTACTACGTGAAGGTTTACGCCAGCTTTGCGACCTGTTGACATTTACGATTTTACATTATATATATCTTGGTACAGGGGAGCTATATTATTTATTTATTCATGACACTATAAAACGCCTGTCAAAAGTAGGGCTTTACAGTACAAGTGTAGGTACATAACATAGGTATAAGGTATACATGGGCTATACAGATTTAGCAATCTAAGGCGAAATTATTATTGTCAGCACTGCACTGGTTATTGAGTCACAATCATTTCTGTGCCGGTGATAGCGTCGCTGCAATCGCATCTTTTGGTTGTCAGTTTATTGAAAACTAGTAGCTCCCCGCGGTTTCACCCGCGTAGTTCCCGTTCCCGTGGGATTACGGGGATAAAATATAGCCTATGTCACGCACTGATAAATTAGCTTTCCATTAGTGAAAGAATTTTTGAAATCGGTCCAGTAGTTTCGGAGCCTATTCATTACAAACAAACAAACAAACAAACAAACAAACAAACAAACAAATCTTTCCTCTTTATAATATTAGTATAGATGTATCCAAATGACATTAGAGTCAAAATGACAATAGTAGCAGGCGGAAGAGTAATGGGAGGGAAAAGGGGATTGTCTCTGGACTGGACCTATAATCATGTAAAACGTTGTGGCTTAACTTCAGGCCGATATTCTCAGATTGTGCTTCAGGTTCAACTCTTTAAACCAGGAAGGTCTTCTCTACCCGAAAACGGTTCGCAGAAGTAAATAATTTATTTGTTTCCTCTGTCTCTTGCCTAGGTTGTGTATTATATATTTAACAGTTCTAAAATGGTTCATAAATCCATGAGATTATGAATCAAAGTGCCAACTAAAGTAACATAAAACAAAGTTGTCAACAAAACAACTGTCAAGAATAGAACTTACTCTAATCCAATCTTAATAATGCTGTTCTGGCAAATGAATATCGCCTTTATGTTAAGTGCATAAGGTTCTCATAGACAGCAAAGGAATCATTGGAAGTGTGGCTCAATATTTCATATGAGAGGATTTACCATTGGACGTTAACACTTCTAATTCTAAGTTTTATCTGAATCGAGATTATATCGAGAATGGTCGTTTAATTATATCATAAAGAAAACGATAAAATTGTGATAGAGGTTTGTATAAGATTTTCTTTTTAATTTTTGTGGAAAGGACATCACTTCTCATCGGCCAGCTCTTACCCGTCTAAGGCCAAACACCGTGAAACTATCTTAGTTAGTATTTACTTACACTTATTTACAAAGGTATTACGGTAATTATTAATGCCCAAGAGCTATGCTAAGTTAGTTAAGTTTAGTATGCGCATAGTTTGCAGTCTGCAATTAAAAACTGCCTCAGCAATGTGAGCTAAGGTAACCTATCTTAGCTTAGCTCTTGGTCTGCAACTCACATTATTGATAAGCAAAAAGTGACTTCAAATCGAAAATCTGTCACAACAAAAGACCATTAGTAAAGGACACAAAAGTTAAACTAGTAAAGTTGTAATCCTGTCGTAAATCCTTTAGGACATTAAATTTATAAGTTTGAAAGCGCGACTCGGAAAGATAAACGCGGAGCTGCATTTGTGATGAACTTGAATGAAAACTCCAAGTTAAATAACGGGGGAAGTCACACTAGGATGTGGAGAATCAGTAAATGTTTACTTAACTGATATTAATGAAGTTAGTTTGTTAATGAGAGCGTTGATCGCGTAGTGGTTTTGGCAAAGGCTTTGACTGATTCAGAAGGCGCCTGCTTCATTCGAAATTCAAAAACACATTGACAGGCGTGTATCGGTGAATGTGTTTTCGAATTTCGAATTCGTTCCTTTTGTTCCCTAATGTTTTTTTTAATTTTGTTCCGATCAAGTTACGAGACAAGCGAGGCAGTCACCTGAAGATAAGAAACACGCCTGCCCATTACAGACACAGTTTACAACACTGTACTGCGTTCATCACCCCGAGACATCAGGAAAACGGTGAAGAAAACATCGTAAGGAAACGTAAGGTTATGTGTTATGACGACCAACCCGTATTATGGCTAAAAAGGTTGATCAAAAACTTTCTCTTAAATAAAAACTACTTCTTCTTCTTTGCGTAGCGACTCAAATTTTTGAGGACCAAAACTCGGCCACCGATACTGCGCTATCAGTGGCCTTGTAAAGGTCCTCGCGTGTGCAGGTGTAGGGACACGCATGGCAAGTTAAAAGATGGAGAGAAGAAGATAAACACTACTTATAAATTGAACGTTTTTTTCTAAACTTTATTTTAACTTCGTTTTGATTAAAAACCTGCGAAGCCAATTGCATGAGAAACTGCATAAACTAACTACATAATTGCAACAACTACAAACAAATTTTCCTTCCTCACTTACAACACAAAGTTTGTCACCCAAACTATAAAAGGTTGTAGAAATTAATTAAATGACTGAAACAGTTATATTATCAAACAGTTGGCACCTACAAAGACCGGACAAGTTAGTGAAACGTTAAATTTCATTGGAACTTGACAAACTACACCCAGTAGCTGTTACAAAGCAGGCCTCGGACAAAGCTTTAGACGGCTCAAATTTGGAGGAAAAGCGATTTTAGTAACTTCATCCTTACGTGTGGTGTATCTCTGTTTGTATCGTTTGCGTATGCGGTTTTAAAGTGAATAATAGTCGCTTTCCGCCATTCTTGCCTCTTGCTTTGTATGTATGTACCTATTTGCTGAGATTTATTTTAAAACTAAGTACTTAGTGCAGTTGATGAAAATCGATAGATACTTAATGTGATTGTATAAAACTAGGGTGAAACCTCATGGTAAGTACTCTTAGTCATCTTGGTCTATAAATAAAAATAATTTATAATAATTAAATTATTTATTAACAACAAAATAATCTACAAAGTTAACAAATAAACCATTTTATTCATTAAAACAACTACCTAACTCCTTCCAATCAATATTTAACTACACTATTCTATTACGAGTAATATTCAGTATCTGAGTCGAGCTATTCTATTAGTACTTTATACTTACATCTGAATCACTGAACTCTCACTCATAACAAGCATGCCCCGTGCCCCAATCCCGTACCCCGGGCGCACTGTGCTCTCATAAATTAACAACAGTTGAGCCACTCTTTACAGAACAAATTAGTAGGTCCCGATAGTTGGTACACTCCGCTGGTATCGATGAAAGACGTGACTTTGTAGGAAGAGGTAGCGAGAGCGGGGAGCGGTGCGTACAGCGAATTGGAAGGCAATGTAGTACAAAACCACTTCACTACGAAAAATGTTTCTCTACTACTGGAGAAAAAGAAATGTATCTATGTATGTTATAAGTATACTGTTTACAAATTATTGGTCATTCTAATTTTTATTACAATTAAAAATAATGTGGAGAAAAGAGAAGTTTCAATGTGCTGAGAGACTGCGTGGAGAGAATTGTGTGAAGAGGACATTCTGAGTACTTACTCCAAACAACACCTAATGTACTGTTTTAGTGGCCAATACCATCTTTCTAATGCTTACCGAGAAGCATCAATTGAATAGTTTCCATGTCTATAAGGAACAAATTTCTTTTGTGTTATACCTATAGATTTAATTTACCCCGCTCCGTGTATAACCTTGATCGCAACTTTACATTTGGCTAGCACAAACTTTAACGCGAAATTTCTTGATTTATTTATCCCGCCTCGTTCTTTTATTTTTTATTTATTATAAAGTTCCATTTAGCGTTTTTTTCCTTCATGTAATTCAAGTTCACGATCAAAAATTTACGATCTGAAAAGTAATTTATTTTTATTGCAAAATTACGTTTAGTCCTCTAAATCATTTTTTATTACTTATTTTGAACTCAGCGTGAGATTAGAAATTACTTTATGGTTTCAAATTCAAAATTAAGTTTTCTTATTGTAATGCTTGTATTAATTATGATTATGACACTTATTTATATTTATTTATTAGCTAGGTTCAGTATTTTTCAAAATACACTCGCATCTACATTTTTTTACACAAAATTCACGAAATTATTCAAAGTCAGCAACAAATATAATTTCTGTTGTCAGCTAAACCCTTGTTGATGTATTTGGTCACGTTTACCCTTCTCCCAAATATTCATCCTTGGATCCCAGTTATAAATCCCTACATGAGATTGTCGGGACACAAACCAGCTTAATGACAATTAACATAACATAATCATTCACTACATCATCTCATTATAGTAACTGACCCCTAACTAAGTTCGATACTTGTATCTAGGGTATCAGAAAATACGCACACACTCATTCACACACACCCAGACCGAGACAAACATTTGTGGTTCACGCAAATATTCACCCCGCACGGGAATCGAACACTCAACCTTACGGATGGCAGTCCGGCATGCTGACCACTCCATCGCGGTCGTCTAATTATTAGTATTATTTATTATAGATACTTCACTATTACTACATAGTGTACTCGTAAAACAAA
Organism: Timandra comae; assembly: GCA_958496195.1. Lineage (NCBI taxonomy): Eukaryota > Metazoa > Arthropoda > Insecta > Lepidoptera > Geometridae > Timandra > Timandra comae. The sequence continues at coordinate 1,485,298 of OY292363.1, forward strand.
GTCGCTTTCTCTGTCTCTATGTATGCTTAGATCTTTAAAACCATGAAACGGATTTTGATGCGGTTTTCAGTAATAGATAGAGAAATTCAAGAGGAAAGTGTTTAGCAATTTTATCCCCACATTCCCACGGGATCGGGAACTACGCGGGTAAAACCGCGGGGCACAGCTAGTATTAATTATTTTACACATAATAAAGCAAAGTCTGTAAGACTCTACTGTAGACTCTAGCTCCTTCTCACTAATGATATTAGGCATGATGAATAATAACCGTGTTCTATACTTCTTTTAGTTTATAAAAGAGATTAGGAAGCCACAGTCACTGTTAGATTTTATAGTTTTAACTATCAAAATATAGAGATAACAAGGGTACTAAAATGATTTTTTTTGTGAACTAGGTACTTTTAAACAAATACTAGCTGCGCCCCGCGGTTTCACACGCGTAGTTCCCGTTCCCGTGGGAATTTCGGGATGAAAAATAGATGTTGGCCGATTCTCAGACCTACTGAATATGCTCACAAAATTTCATGAGAATCGGTCAAGCCGTTTCGGAGGAGTATGGCAACGAAAACTGTGACACGAGAATTTTATATATTAGATTATATCATGGGCATCGAACCCGTCCCTCCATTTGGTACATAATCTATTCCTCCACAGTAGCCACTCCACTTAGCAACACAGATCGTCACATCGATTGTCCCACTTAAGAATGGATTAAAATAAACAACACGTACAGTTACCCTATAATTTCACCCCTAAACTCGCCCTTATGTCACTTTTACCCCAACAAACAATCAAGAACTTAGTTAATCACGAAAATACCCCGCACATAGGGCATTATTAACATTGTGTTACGTCAGGAAGGGTACCGGGTTCAAATCCGGTGCGTATTTTAATATTATATAATACGGGACCGTTGGATTGACCCACAGAACCGCGGTCACGAGATCCGAAGGTCTTGGATTTAATTATATGTAGTAAATTATATTATACGCTCGGATTACTACGGCGAATTGAATGAAATTTATGTATTTTGGATTGTGGGCCGATTACACGAGGTCGTGAGCTTTTTTAGACGTCTAATGAATGCGGTTTAAATAGCTTTTGTTAGTCTTTGTGTATGGATTTTGGGTCAAAAGTACGTTAAGGTGAACCTATGTTTACACCTGACTTAATCAAATAAAAAGATTACAAAACTGATCCTTCGCTTGCATAAAATTTGAAAACGTGGCTAAAAAGCATCTTTGCACTCTTGTATAACAAATAACTATTGATGTATCAAAATATTTTTGAGCAATTTCGGTTCGCTATTCGTTCGTAGTTGTATTTGGTCTACTGCGCCCACTTGGAAAATTCACCCTGTTACCTATTGGTTTCAAAGAGTACTAAAATGGGAAATGGTTGAAAAGTTCTTTGAGAGATTAGTTCACAAAATATCATCTAAGGAAACTGACGCTTCAAAAAACAAATACAAGAATTCAATTAGTAAATATTTATACTGATTTAAACCCAACAGTTCAATTAAAAACAAATCCTTTCTTGTAATTAATTCTTCTAACAAAAAGGGAGCAATATTTTCTAGATTGAATTTCTCATGTTGGTGGCGTGGAAATTATTATGTCTTTTGCAGAGAATCCAACGAGTCTTCAGGGCACTCGATTGCTCAATTTATCAATACTGCTTCGGGGTAAACTTCGTAACGGGAATAGAACTGGCTGTGAAAAAAATATTTTCATCAGTACTAACTATAACTTGAATAGCGGAAAACTGCCTGTTTAAATGTACAAACATCGATATGAAAACGTCTTTTATTTATGCCACATCTTGGTATAATAAGGTGAAAAGATAATACAGACCTTTGCTGTATGACGCGGCATATTAAAAAGGACGGTCTCAAATAGAATAGACTGCCCATCATCATCAGTGCTGCAATGATTCTCCCATCACCAATGGCACTATAATGTCTTTAAGATATTTTGATCATTTAAATCTTTGTCTTACATTGTCTAAGAATATCATAAGATAACACGTGCCCCGTGGTGGCTCAATCCACGTTAGCTCCGGTCTTATTAGTCCTAGGGCCTGTAGTTGGCTCACCCACAATCGGCTAAAGTACTGGCTGAGATGACCACTAAGAAAATCACAAGGTGGCTACTCACCAGTAGGTGAGTTTTTAGTGGCTGAGTAGCCACCTTAGCCTATTTTACGACCTTCAAGTAAAACGACTTACCAATTAAAGTGAGTGTTGTCTCTTTCTTACTTTATATCAAGTGACAAAGACAAAACATGTGAGTACATACTCGGAACGTTACTTGAAGATGGTGAAATAGGCCCTTAGCGATATGGTATGTATAATCTTATAATAGTCTTCATCGACAAATGGGCTAAGTATCTAACGTAATCTATCTAGCTCGGCCCGGCGACGACGCGACGCCGACTGAAGGCGAACACCCTTATTTCTTAAACATAAAGGCTTTTTAGACCGACTTTAGCCGATTCCGCGTCGATAAATGTACGAACACCCTAACATTAAAATATTTTTTTTAATCGGACCCGCACTTCCTGTGATCGACGCGTTCAAACAAAAAAACTGTTCAGCTTTAAAATTTGATTATTAGTAAGTATAGATTTAAATAATGTCTCTTCTATATGTTTTTCTAAGTCAACCACCGCTTCACCGCCGATTTATTTGAACCGCCTTCGTCCAACTGTATCTGTAACGTCACTTACTCGCCTCGGGGCCACAAGATATTGCCTCGGCTTTATTTGGCCTCACTTAATGAAACTATTACGAAATGATCATATTTATATTGAACTTTAAGATATTATTGGAGAATAGGTATGGGCATATAATTTAGGTATACCTTTTAGGTAATATGTATCACCCTAATTCAGGGTAGGCTTGTGCCCCTCGGTGGGACATTATATGAGCTGATGATGATGGTGATTAGGTAATATGATTAAGAGACAAATCCGATTTGAAATACAAACAATTGTGAACTTTGTTACGCATGAAGCTAATATGGGCTGAACTAAGTATACAATAACTGTGCAATTATGGATAATACATACACACAGGTCGAATTCATAACCTTTTTTGAAATCGGTTGAAATACTTGAACATTTGCATATTAAGTTGCATTGTAGTTTCACGATAAATACAAACTATGAGTCTTCTCGTGACCACGATCGGTGTTACCCGGTCGAAACGTCGAGGTAAATAATAATTATGTTATATGCGATTAAGACCTGTAAATTATGCAACAATGAATTCCGATCGCGAAAGTTTAAAAAGTGTAAATACAAACTACATTTAAACCCATATATATCGTAGTTTTAAAGATCAGAGAGCGGAAAGCAACTTTGTTTTAAACTAGTTATAAGTAAGTATATCGAGAAGACTAGACTTATAAATATGTAAAGAAGATTATAGTTATAGGCGCTTTATCATCGTGCTCTTTCCCAGGGGATCAAGGAGGCAGTAATCATTAATGTGGGTAGAACCACTAAGTGGATTTTGATAGGATTTAGTCCCCTAAGAGCATCCCTGTCTCAAACTATGAATATGATAGCTCTAACCAACCACCTAACTGATTTTGATGGCATTTTTAATTACAGGTAGATGGATATATTGTACGACATATTTAGTTAATTCTTACTAATATTATAAATGCGAAAGTAAGTCTGTCTGTCTGTTACCTTTTTACGGCTAAACTACTGAACCGATTGACCTGAAATTTAGTACAGGGGTAGCTTATGGTCCGGGGAGGGATATAGGCTATGTTAGTAAAATAAAATAAAATAAAAAATCATTTATTGCCAAAACGAGAACTTAAGCTAATTACATATATGTATTTTATAAATTATACGAGTACGTTTGACAAAAGGAAATGTCTCAGCACATGCTGCATGAGATGTGCATCCCAGGCAGCGCTGATTTTCAGACATCCCTACCCTTAAGATGGTTTAATGGGGTTGGCCTGCTTTTCTCTTAACTTCTATAATTAAGGTAAATTACTTAAGGACTTATTTAATATTATAAACAAAAAATCAAAATCAAAAAACAACAATAAAAATAGAAATAGAGTGGTTGTATGAGTATGGTATGTGACTGATGTATGTGTATGTGTGTCTGTCTGTCATTCTACGTGCGTGTGTGTGTACCTGCCAGTGTGTGTCTGTTTGTATGATTGGTCTGTTTGTCACTGTGTGTGTGAGTGTGTGTGTGTGTGTGTGTGTGTGTGTGTGTGTGCGCGTGTGTGTGTATGTGTGTGTTATAGTATACCTACATAGCGAGCTCCACTTTATAAGAAAATATGTTGTGTCTAGCATGCGTGGATTATGAATGCTTAAAAGTATTTATTAAGTTTTAAGATTTTACGATAGGAGTGTGTCAAGGTCTCTGCATCGAGTTGTCTTTTTATTAGAGCGTTTCTGTATTTTGCTCTGAAGTGTAAAGTACTCACTTTGAGTCGTAGTGGTGGAGGTAGGTCATTCCAGATGCTTGATGCAGCGAACTTGAAACATCCTCTGAATCGTGACGTATTGTGCCGCTGTATCTTCAGCTTGTTGTCAGCAACGGAGCGAAGATTTCGATTGCTCGTGTTTTGCCTGGCCCAGGTAAGCTTATCAAACAGATATTCAGGTTTTTTATTCCAAATTACTCTCTGGACTAGACAGGCATATTGCAGTTCCATTCTTGCGCGCATGTTAAGCATACCTTTCCGGTTTAAAAAGGGTGTTATGTGCTCCCTCTTAGGGACATTGTAGCAAAACCGGATACAAGCATTCTGTACTCTTTGTATTGCGTTGGCTGTACTGGAGTTTATTCTGCTACTGTATATAGTGCTGCAATAAATGAAATGTGACAGAACCAGTGATTCTGTCAACATCAGGCGGAGTTCTTCTTTTATATATGGTCTTATTTTATATAACGTTTTTAATCTGTAGAAGGCAGTTTTGATTTTATTGTTTATATGATCTGTATATGTTTGGTGGGCGTCGATAATTAGTCCGAGATTACGAGCGGATTTAACAGGATTCAGTATTGTTCCATTAATCTCAACATTTTCTTTGCAATCCAGAACGCTTTGGATTTGATTTTTGGTGCCCAGTACCATCATTTGGGATTTGCTTGGATTAAGTACGAGGGAATTTGCAGTTGACCAGTTATATATTCGCTTTAGGTCTTCGTTAACTTCGACTATTGCCTTCTTAGAGTCTTCGCCTTTAAAGGAGTGGTAGAGTTGAGTGTCATCGGCATATAAATGATATTTACAATATCGGATACAATTAGGCAGGTCTGCTGTATAGATAGCAAACAATAACGGACTCAGCAATCCACCTTGAGGAACTCCTCGGCTGACTGATTTTACTCCTGACAGTTTCTTCTCTCCAGCATAATCTTTCGTAACAACAGTCTGTTCTCTATCAAAAAGGTAAGATTGAAACCATTGACAAGCGCTTGTTGAAAATCCGTAGCGTGTTAATTTTGCTAAAAGGATTTCGGGCAGTATGCAGTCAAAGGCTCGTGAATAATCCAGAAGCACCATCACGGTGCTCAGTCCGTTATCAGAAGCTATAGTCACGTTGTCTGTAATATCTAAAAGCGCTGTTTCAGTACCGTGACCTCTTCGGAACCCAGATTAAAATTTTGGTAAGATTTTATTGGTATCTACGTATTTTGTGACCTGATTTAATACGACTCTTTCTAAGACTTTTGATAAAACGGGTAGTAAGGATATCGGTCTTAAGTCTTTGATTTCCTCAACGTTATCCTTTAGTACAAAACGTTTATTTCTAATCACTCTAAAATATCATGGGTAAGAAGAGAAACCTTTGTCTTACAGCGGGATCTCACATGCCAACTTTTTTATGAAGAAATTATGTTTACAAGTTTTTATAATATTCAAAAGACACATAACAAACATACACTCGCTTTATTTATGTCAATAACTGGAAAAATAAACGTAAAAAAATCACAAACAAACTCTACTTGTCATACAAAGTATTAATATGAAAATATCCCGCATCAAAAGCTTGCAAATAAACAAATACCGTTCAGTTTTTAAGCAAATCTTGTAATTCCACTCCGACTATTTTCAGTAAACCGATTAACGGTGTACTGGAAAAAATACGGATTAAAAAGTATCCGGTGTTCAAATAAAATTTAACAATATCGGAAAAAGAAAACACGTAGTTTGAATTCATATTTTTCTGGTCCGTATTACGTTTTATCGGAAAATGTTTTTTGGATTATTTTTATTGCTTGCTTGTGTTTGTTGAACTTTGAAAACTTAAAGCAAAATTAACTTAGATTAAAAACTATCTATGTTGTAGTTATAGACCAAAATAAGAACCATATTTAAAAATCTTTTCAATATTACAATATTTTTATAACATACCATAATCATTCTCTACATCATCTCATTAACTAAGTTCGAAACTTGTATTTCCAAATCTATCTAAAGATATATAAATACAATAACAATAACAAAATACAACAACTAAAGCCTTTGTTACACATGCCCAACCTTCATAGATTGCTGCATCAGCATACATGCATATACATTGCACACGGCACCCACGACCTAGAAATACGCCACGAGGAGCAACCTCAGCAGTTACCGTCACGTACACCATTGACGTCAATCGGAGTTTTCCTAAGAAGCCTGAAACGTGGGAGCGTCACTTTTGGTACACACATCGACCAATTGACATTGTTATAATTAGTTATAATTCTTATTTGTAATTCAGTTAATAAATTAGTTTTATAAATTAAATTTGCATTTTTTTGGTTCCTCTGGCTGCACCCATCGTAATTCCTTTACAACATTACTACATCAATATAAGCGTTCAAAGGTCCTAGACAACCATTTTCTAATTCAAAAGTATCTTGAAAGCCGAGTCTCGAGTCGTGAACTGAATGAGTCGACAACATCGACTCAAAGACAATGCCAAATGTACTGTAAAATTGAAAATTGAACGCTGATTGCTTCGAAAAGAGAGAGTTTGTGTTGCACGTACTTTGTTAATGTTGGAGTCGAACTCAACACATTCGCTCTAATTGTACCCGTTTTAATACAGGATGTTGTTTACAGTTCGAATTTATGAGTATTAGACAGGAGTATTTGTTCAAATGTCTTCTATTTTTAACCCCCGACGTAAAAAGAGGGGTGTTATAAGTTTGACGTGTCTGTGCGTGTGTGTGTGTGTGTGTGTGTGTGTGTGTGTGTGTGTGTATCTGTCTGTGGCATCATAGCTCCCGAACGGATGAAGCGATTTCAATTTAGTTTTTTTGTATTAAAGGGGACTTACGTGCGAGTGTTCTTAGACATATTTGATGAAAATCGGTTAACCCGTTTAAAAGTTATGGGGGTTTGAAAGTGTTGGGGGTTTTTTAAATTTTTAATTTAATGTTATATTAGGTAAGCTTAAGTTCTTAAGCAATTTATATAAATTTCTGTATTCAAATAATGCGTAATTTCCCGAAAATTGATGTTTATTTAGATTTTAGCGCGTTTATCTTTTGACTTCCACTAGTAAGGCTACGATCCCGCTACGCAACATATGTTTTTAAATTTCAAATACGTAATTACGGACAAGGGAAACATTTTGAAGAAACCTCAAGAACATCTATTATCCTAATTAAATTAGTTTGTCATTTACGATATTAAGAATGTGTGTTCTTATTTGAGCAGCCTCAATTAACATAACATAACACAATCATTCACTACCTACATCATCTCATTATAGTAACTGACCCCTAACTAAGTTCGAAACTTGTATCTAGGGTATCGGAAACTACGCACACACTCATTCACACACACACCCAGACCGAGACAAACATTTGTGGTTCACACAAATATTCACCCCGCACGGGAATCGAACCCGCAACCTTATTAACCAAATAATGTAGGTATTTGAACACCTTCAATTTTCCAATTAGCCATAAAGTATGTTTGTATTTTTTTTATATAAAAAATATATTATTTAAAAAGCATCAATCAATATGAGTGGTACCTACCAATTGCACCTAATATCCAGGGAATCCCGTCCGAGCATTTTCTGTCCATGGGTTTAATAACGCTTTACTTTAATAGGGAAATTCCATCGCGTTTTATCATTCTCCGCATTCACAAACGGTCCGCGAGTCAGATTAATTTTTCCCGGGAATTTTAAGATTGGTTCACGTTCTGTGTACTAAGAACTTCCGGGAATAAATTACAGGAACGGCGGGGAATTGGATTGTTTTAGAAACCTGTTTATACAAATATAATTTATTATAATAAGGTTTAGGTATGGAATGGAGTTATAATAGGCGGTATTATCACACTTAGCTTAGGCATGTTGGTGAGAGCTAAGTTTGGAATATAACATAAATATAAGTAACTAGCTGTGCCCCGCGGTTTCACCCGCGTGGTTCCCGTTCCCGTGGGAATACGGGGATAAAATATTGCCTATGTTATTCAGGGTGAATGTAGCTTTCTAATGGTGAAAGAATTATTGAAGTCGGTTCAGTAGTTTCGGAGCCTATTCGTTACAAACAAACAAACAAATCTTTCCTCTTTATAATATTAGTATAGATAAACAAATAGGCTCGACTCAGGAATTGAACAGACGATTTCTGGCAGGTGTACAAAACCTCCTCCATTTGTGGTCTTCTCATTAATTCACCTATAAAAATCATTCAACTAATGTTGTCATAAAAAAACACTAAAATCGGAAAGTGGGTTTTCTATAGGATTAGTAAAACTTTCTCGGAACCCGGTATAATTAATTATGTATTAAAATTAAAGTTTATATTCTCCAAGGCAAGTTTATTACTTAGATTGTTGTTGAATACTTAACTACATATTAGTAAGTAATTGATGAGTGAATGTAGTAGTAATGTAGTTTGAACGCAATGCACCAAGGGGGTGTAACTCAGTGGTAGAGTGTCTGCTTCGCATGCTGAAAGTCCTGGGTTCAAATCCCAGCACCTCCAAAGCCTTTTTGAAATATAATGATCAGAACATTTTTCTATCTTAAAGTATAAACTTGCAAAGAAAGAAAGAAATAATTCTATTTTTAACGCTGGCCACCGACGGTTAATGAAGACCATGACCATTTTATTCAATTTCCAAAATAGTTCTCTTTCAATGATTTGTAACCTATTCCTAATGAAACCTCCCTGACTACAAGACACAGTTTAAACAAAACAAAACGAACTTTATCTCGAATCTAATTTTACTAACACTGGACATTTACGCACTATTCTTTACTCTACTTCTTTACTTTACACTAACACTATTTCAAATTTCGAATACATTTCTAATTGACAACCAATCCATAACCTCCTTGATTACAAATATCAACTCATACAACTACAAAATAAGTAAAAATCATCTTGAAAAAAAAAGAACATCAATTCGAATTACAATAAGTAGTACCAAAACTTCAAAAAACTTGCTCCCGTCCACACGATTGTTGCAAGACATTAACCTAAGTACTGTATCCATTATTCAAGTACCTCCGCTAACTGTCGGTTATCAGACCGGCGCGGCGCTGCGATAAGGCGCGTACACACGAGCTCATCAATTATTAGCGACACTTAATGCCGCGCTCAAACTGAGCCGGCGTTATAAATAATTCAACCGCCTATGTGTACTCCTATAAACCTGTTAAAAGTTGTTTCAGTTTTGTTTTTAATGTTATTTTTGGCGGGTCTAAAGTTTTATTTAGATAATTTTATGGATAAGCTGTGTTCCATGGTTTAACTCGTGTTAGCTTTGCCCAGTTTGTTATAGCGTGATGTTAAGTATGTAGCCTTCTTAGATAAATGGGAACACTATAAAACTTTATCAATTGGTATAATTTTTGTTAGACGTTTATTTATATTACTCCAAATCTAGGGTGTAAGGAGTGGCTGAAAATCAGCGCTGTCTTAGAGGTAGTAGTAGATGAGTCATCTCCTTTTGTCAGTTTTAATTTTAATATTTATTTTTGTTTATTTTTCAATCAATGTTAGAGTTCTAATGATGACGACAATTAATGAAAGCGCTGGAAGTATTAGTTCACAATAATTCTATTTTTTCCCTATTCATGCTAGCAGTCTTTTTTCTCTAACCATTTTCATGCTCTTCATATCATACTTACCTATCCAGTGATATATATCCAGAAATTCCCAGTAACGTGAACAAGGTCGCTCATCCACGGTATAAAGTGTTTATAACTAATTTATATTCTAGAAAATGAACATTTAAATAATTTGGTAACAATGTAGATTTATGTTTGAAGTTGTAAACAAGTTGTTATTTTCTGTGATCATTCGGTTTGTGGGTTTACAAGCATCCCAGTTTTACAGCCAATCTATTCAGATTACGAGGTTTGAATTTTGATATAGATTTTATATTTTTGGTACTTTATGAAGTTAATTTAGTATTTTTATTGTTTTGGTTTTATGGTGGTTACAGGGTGTTTAATAAATGACCGCTAATATGGAAGCTGTTTAAAGGCCAATTCAAAATAATTTATCAGAAATGAAGGCATTAAAAAATTCGAGGAATGTCGCACCCTCTAATTTTTATAATATTTTTAAGTTTGCCTAAAATTTTAGTGTTATATAACACGTTTACTTTTTTATGTAACATGTTTTGTTACCTAATCTAGACGCACCTTAAAACTGTCTCAATCCACCCATCGCGCATCGTTTGAAAAACGCACATACAAATAACAAAAACATCAATTTGCGTAACGTCACTCAAACTCAACTGCCTTTTTTGTAATCCATACTCAGCCAACTGTAACCGGCGAAACTTTTTCGTGTACAAACTTGCGCGATCCGTATATAATGTGAAAGTAAACAATGGGAAGTTGAACGTCGCTACCATCCTCACGCAAGTATTTGAGCAAGCCTTCCTGATTTATGGTATCTTACCAATATTATAAATGCGTAAGTTTGACCTTGTTTTACGCAGCACGGGAAACGCAGGTCGATGTTTTGTTGGTATTTGAGTAATTCGATGTTATTTTTTCTTTGATATTTAATCATATCACAAAACGATTTCTTTCTTTTGGTCTAGTAAGTAGTCTTTCTCATAATAAATAGAAAAATCAAGGATCAAAATTGCAAATAAGTGCGAAACGCAGTCGTCATTTGACGTGAAATCGCAAGCTTTGCTTTGTTAAGTTGTGTTAGTTAACAACAGAATGTAATTTTTTGACTGACGATCATTGGGGCGTTGTTATCCAGAAGATCCTTTAGTATTTTTAACCCCCGACGCAAAAAGAGGGGTGTTACAACTTTACAAGTTATGTGTGTGTGTGTGTGTGTGTATCTGTCTGTCTGTGGCATCAAGCTCCCGAACGGATGAACCGATTTCAATTTAGTTTTTTTTTGTATTAAAGGGGGCTTACGTGCGAGTGTTCTTAGACATGTTTGATGAAAATCTGTTAACCCGTTTAAAAGTTATGGGGGTTCGAAAGTAATTGTGTTGGGGGGTTTTTTTAATTTTTAATTTAATGTTTGAACGAGATATAGTATTCGCAAAATGCTTAAAATATCAAGGAATCTTTTATCATGAAAATCAGTGGTAAGCCATTAAAATAATAAATTAAACCAACACACACTAAACAAAACAATTATACCAGTATCTGTCATTCCGCCATTTTTTATCCGTCTTATACCCGCTGACAACTCCAAGTCTACACCACACATCACAAGTACAGTTTCGTTTGTAAACTTGAAGGATTTTCATGACGTCAAGACACAACAAAATGATGAAAGTTACGATATTATTCGCGAGTTTCTACTTTAATACATCTCCTATATTGTTTGTTTGATACAAATATTTAATCTTATAGTATTGAGTTTTTGTATAGTAAGTTATTGGAGCGGGGTATGCGTGATAAGTGTAAGTTTACTTACTGTAGTATTATTATCTGTGCGACAGAGATTAGTCCTGAGATCTTAGATACTTGCAAATCACGTGTTGGTGATTTCAAATCTGTGCAATGTTTAATAGCGAACATGCTTAGCATATCAAGTGCATTTATACAAGTAAGTACTAATGATTTTTTATTTACGTAATATTAGGCGATTGTGTCTACCCTATAAATATAACCGCATCTAAAATCTGTTATCCTACTAATATTATAAAGCCGAATGTTTGTATGTATGGATGTATGGATGTTTGTTCCTCTTTCACGCTAAAACTACTGAATGGATTTTAATGAAATTTGGTACAGATGTTCCTCATACATAGGAATAACACATAGGATACTTTTTATCCCAAAATTCCCACGGGATAAGGTTCCACGCGGGTAAAACCGCGGGGCACAGCTAGTTTTGAAATATTTTTAAATCAATTAAGTTTGTCTACCTTATAAACCAAAAGCAGCAGATATAATTTATTTTAAAATATTTTTAAACAATGCAAAATTCGTCGAAATTTCAAACAACAACAAAACGGCCTAGAAACTAGAGATACATGTTTATTGGCATCAAGAAAACAAACCAAGTACCAAGTTCACGGATTAGGGCAACTGTAAATCTGGGGTAATGTGGGTCAAACGGGAGTTTGGGGCAAAGTGGAACATCGAGAGTAGCGGTCATTCTGCTAGTTTTATCGCTTTATAACCACTGTTTTTGTTTTACCCACTTCAAGGGTATTTTGGTACGGTAAAGTTTTCTTTTCTGTTCAGAATACTGTGCTAATGCTGTAGAATAAATACAAACACTTATACTTTTACGTCAGAAATAAATTTTTTTTTTTTCTTCTTTCGACATTTATGTGTGAGATTTATTCTGTCCTAGCCGAGTCCCGCAGTTTTTCCCACGTTAGGTCTACTTCTGTTAGTCGTAGAGCCATGTCATATGCTCTATAGTTTTCCTCGACAACTAGGCTAGTCCACACCAATATATTTTTTTATAATTGATCCGTACTGATATTTTCCTGAGATAAGGGCATACGTTTTAGGGCACTTAGCAAGGAAGGCTTTTTATTAGAATTAAGTATATGAAAAATTATACGTTTCGGCCAATAGAAGCGGAGTCAACGCAGTTTAAACCACGGAACAATTAGAGCAATTATAACCAAAATCAATTTACAAAAAAAACATTCTCTTCACTAGCCAAGCGTCGAAAAATTTACAATTAATCACCTACACCGAGTGATTCCTTTAGTTACAACGTTGTCGTAATTTTATTTCTAGAACCTTCCATATTTTTTGCTTCAGTATTTTTGAGCTGAGTGATAAATGATGATCGTTTGGTTCGGAGGAGCGAGATGCTTTTAATATAATGGGTACTTTATAGGGCTCTGTGTTTTATGAGGATATTCATAGTTTATGACTCAATACTTGTTCATTTTAGACACATTTTGGACGCAGTTTTTACTACGAGTAGAATGCCTTGCGGTTTGACCCGCAATCCCGCAAAGTTTGATGATTGATTTTATTATGCATATTTTAAACTATTTGTAAGTATCACTAGTATCGCTTTCTCTGTCCCTATGTATCCTTAGATCTTTAAAACTACGCAACGGACTTTGATGCGGTTTATATTAATAGATAGAGTAATTCAGTGGGAAGGTTTTTAGCATAATTTTATTCCCATATTCCTACGGGAACGGGAACTACGCGGGTGAAACCGTGGGGAACCGCTAGTATAATATAAACCTTCGTCTTGGATCACTCTGTCTATTGCTTATCTTGTACAGATTCTGACATATATACTAGTACAAGCTTTGTGAGATAAATGTTGTATTTAATATTGTTAATTTTTTTTAATAATGTTTTTTCTATATTTTTTCTTTAACAAAACCAAAATTATGAATTCTTTAGTTATCTGAGGGAAACCAAAAAAATATATAAAAAGGGCTCTGAAACAAAGGATGTCCGCAATTTGAACCAAAAAATCATTTTCATTGAAGTCTGGTCTTTGAGCCCTCGAAGGAAGTCCAATTTGGGTATCAAGTCTTTGGTTCATTATTTCCTTATGGTATAATGGGTTTATCTTTTTAGGCTTCTCTTATTTTATTTTGATACTCGTCTTAACCCCTGATTGAAGTAGTTGAATCCTAGTTTAGGGCATGCACATAATGTTTACTTACAGACATAAAAAAATTATGAACACCTAAATTAGGTGTATTATAAATTATACAGACACCGAAATATTTTTTAACGTGTGCGGGAATCGAACTTGTAACTGTGTTTGGAATTCCGGTATTGCGAGAAAACAATTTATAAGCGACGCGGATTGTTCTAATTGTAAGGGACTAACTCTGCGTAGACCCCGTTTCTCGTAGCTCGTAGGTCTCGCGTAGCACGGGTGACTAGTCTCTCGTAGGTGTATTATTATAGCTAGCCTAAGAACTACAAACACATAAGTAATTTTGAAATTCCTAAAACGAAATTAATTTAATTCATTGATGTGTTCTAATTAGGCTACAGTGACCGGCTCTTAGGCTACCTTTGACCCGGGTGGTAGTGTTGCTGTAATCGCATTTTTCGTAGACAGAAAAATGCCGTGGAAAATTGAATACAAATATAATTTTAAACACAATTACGTAATTTCCAATTTTATGACAGTCGGGTCAGACAAGTTTGTATCAACTTCACAGAAAACAAAATTGATTTGAAGTTAATGTTAAATCGACAGTTGAACGTTACTTTAAAGTAGCGTTTAGCAAATATTTCAAAACGGTTTAAAACTTTAGACACAGCAGCTGTGATAATCAAAGTACACTTTAACGAAACCGCGCTCTTAGTCAACAAACTTTAATAAATCCGATAAAATAAATAAGGTTTTAAGGTAGCCATTGACGAGTCAGTTGAACTGATCAGTTCAGACATAAAACTGAGGCGTCACTACAAAAGTTTTAGGCCAACAAGATTTCCCCACTGTAATTAGGAATCGCTTCGAATTGACGACCATTTTTTGAATGGACGCCAGTTCAACTGATCAGTTAAACTGACTCGTCAATGCCTACCTATAATGTAAACCAAACTGGATGTATTATATTCACCAAACAATTTCGTGAACAGATTATTTTCAAACTTGTAATTAAATTTGTTGAAATTTTCTAAACAACATTTCGTTTGTGTTTCGCTATTAATATAGGTTTTGTAAAATACATTATCGTTTTAGGTAATTCGGTTTTGGAATTAATTAAACTTTCTTTTACTTACAAACATTTTACGACTTTAGTTTAGAATGGAGGCTTCAAATTCAAATATTTATTGTTACCATAATGTACAAAGGTGATAATATAATTAAAGTATCAATTATGGACCCTGTTGGGTATTACAATATTTGAAATCTGAGAAATAAAGGTAGAGAGGACATGTCCAGGCTTCTTTATATTTAGGTATTTTGCATATCAATAACCATGATAACTACTTATGAAAACTAAATTTTATTTTAGTTAGCACTACGAGTAACAAATGTTAATTTCTAAAAGAATATTAATTGACAGTTTTATTTGTATAGACTCACCAAGTTTTTTATGCTGGCGACCAAAAGTGGAAGCTACTATTGACATTTTAATTCTAATGTCATTTGGATACATTTTCAATAAACTAACAACCAAAAGATGCGATTACAGCGACGCTGCCACCGGCACAGAAAAGATGGTGACTCTATAATATTATTTTGTGTGTGTCAAACAAACGACTTCCTTTCTCTCTTCTTTCTTCAATTAAAAAATATTAAAATGACGTTTTGACACGTCTTTCTTTATTGAGTATCTCTATGATAAGGGTGCTAAAATATCTTTGTACGTTTGTAACATGAAAAATAACTAAATACAAAGGAAATAACATCCGGGCATCCACGCCAGTCCAGTTCCCATGAATAAATGAGACGACCAGTGATTGTGTCTGAATTATTCAAAGGGTACATTGGACGTACTCAGGGCGATCGAGTGGGCGGGAATTTGAATATGTTCCACGTTCTATATATGAAATTTGAAATGGCTTCGCGTGATGACGGGTGTGGATTCTATTGGGGAATGGACAGTTTGTGTGTGATTGATTGGTATTCTTTTTTTAAAACAAATGAAATAAATTTGTACTTTTACGCTTTGAAAAGCTGTCAGGATAACGGAAACAGACGGTGACGTTAGATGTCGTCTCTACACTTTTATTTGGCCTCATGCAGTTGTTTATAAGTAACTATAATGATTTATGTGACATTCATTTTGAAAATGATCTCAATTTAATCATTGATTTCATATTTTTTAGAATGATCTACACTTAAATCACCACACCCACAATGATAATTTCTAAGAACCCCTGTTCGACCCTTAATGAGTCCCTGTGATGTAGTTTTTTTACCTACACACCGACTCTCATTCGCTATTCAATATTGTAATCTGCCTGTGTTGTATTTAATGCAAAAAAAAAAAAACAATTTCTGATTCTGAATACGTTTTTATTGATACAGAGACTTCGGTGTTTATTTCTTATGAAGTGTATGTTTTTGAGAATTTCTTCATTGCGTATCGATTCAAACTAATATTTGTTAAAACACCACCACAGGTTTATCTTGATGTGGTCTATTAGTGACTTTATGTATAACCTCGCGTGAACAGGTGCAGGGACACGCATGGCAAGAAAATATCTGGATTTGATCATTATTTGGAGACAAAATTTGAGTGCAAAACATTGATATTAAATAAAGTTCTTCGAAGAGACTTCAGGTATGAGATGAGTGGACTGTTAGAAGCTTTCATTTGCATTTTATCTAATGCATAGGTTTTATTAATAGAGCAGAGATCTCGGGAAATTCCGTCCACGACGCGAAATCCTTGATTCTTTGCTGCCCTGTCTATACCTGTGTCCATTCCACATTCGAGCGGTGAAGGCGGCTGACATTCCGTGCTCTGTGCTCCTATTGTATCCAACTTCAAAGTACATTCGCGTATAAAACACAGAAAGAAAAGGAAGTCATACGTTTCCTTTAAAACAATGATAGGTACGGAACCGCGTCGGCCGCTGCTTGACCGCTATTCCGGTTTCTTCATCGCTATAAATCTAACAAAATTCCGCTTTTTGCTTGAAAAGTAAAGGAAAACAAAGGTTTTTTCAAAAGAAATATAGGCGTCTAGGTTTGCATGCGACCGGGCCGTTATCCATTCTAATTTATGTGAAGAGGTGGAGCGGATTAAAGTTGACAATTTATGATATTTTTGAGTATTATTGTTACTGTTTCGGGTCGGAGAATGAAGAAATACAAGTGCCCTGGGAAATGCGGTAGAAACTATGCGACATTTAGAAGTTACTTTTTGTTTTCTACTACATCTACACACATACGTTTTCTTTTTTCTTTTTTAAGACGTGGGGGCAAATGAGACAAGTGGATTCATGGTAAAAGACTGCCATCGCTTAGACCTGCATTTCAGAAGAGTCACAAATGCATTGCCAGCTCTTAAGGGGAACAGGATATTAGAAGAAGGGAAGGAGTGGGGGATCACGGGGAATATAATGGAGTATAGAGCTTAGCTCCCATGCTAAGCCGTGGTGTGACAGCGTGGTAAGTATTAGGTAAAAATCATTTTGCTATACTATTGAACAAAAAACTCTAAGAACTATTTTAAAAGTTAGTTGTTATTATTTACTCCAATTTCTTTCTAGATCAATAAATTAGGAATCACGCGGGAGATACCGCAGTTCACAGTTAGTTTTAAATAATACATTGATCATCCTTTATAGTGGTAGTTTCTAGTGCACTATTACATGTTAGTTATTGCTCCCATTACAACTAGGACGGTAGCAAGACGTGACGTCATAAACCTACAAGTTTATACCTCGCCCGGTTTTCGATCTCGGCGCTCGTAAATACATTGAACTGGTTTTAATGTTTCAGATATTTACTTATTCTGGAATATTTAGAATTTTTCCCGAGTCTCTTGTCAGCTGATTTAAATTCTGAATCGATGGTAGTCATTTTTCACGTTCTTCTTCTTCTTCTTCTTTGGGTATCGACTCAAATTTTTGAGGACCAAAACTCGGCCACCGATATAGCGCTATCAGTGGCCTTGTAAAGAATGGCCTAAGCCTTCACGTTCATACATGAATAGGTTTATATAATTTATCCAAATATGATTCTGGATATTCAAAATTCAAAATCACTTATTAATTTTGGGTTTGGTTAAATTTAAGTTGACTTTAACTAATACCTCGGATGTTTAGCAGCATGTGTATGAGGTACCTGGTTCAAATCCTGGGTTAATGAAAGGATGATGATCTTTTTCTTACTACTTTACTTGTAGAAGTTCTTTTCCACGGGTCCCTCTGAGTGAGTAATTAATATTGCCAGATATTCTGCTAAACAGAAGCGTGAAAATATTACTGTGTTCCAGTTTGAAGGGCAATGTTGTCAGTGAAATGACTGAGCACACGAGACTCACCAACTGATGTCTCGGGGTGATGAGCGCAGTAGACCCGTATTGTACACTGTATCTGTTATTGGCAAGCGTGTGACCACATTCGTCTGGTTACTTGATTTTTATAATAAAAAAAGAATAATCATTTTGATAGTGTTCTAAAATATTTACCCAAACCTTGCATCTATCCAGAATACTCCTCTCTATAAGGAATACACACGGAACGGGTGTGCATTTCATCCGAGTTTGACTCCAACTATATTGCGGATAGTTAACATTTTATATTTGTTAACTTTATCTTATACTCGTATATATTTATTTAAGAGTATGTACGTTTTAATGTTAATTTTGTTATTTTATTTTATGATTTTCTTAAAATGATCTGATTATTTGGATATTTGTAATTATAACCGCAACTCCGTTTTCGATTTGCACCGCAACTAATTTTGGTTTTTGGGAAATATGTATTAAAACTTCTAGACATTATAACGTTTTCTGTTTTCTGTAGATTTACCTATCAGCCACGCATTACGTAAATACCAATGATTGGATTTAAATGGAACCTGTCACAATTGTCTTTACATACATAAAAACTCTACGATCGCGCGGTATCTTTAGAATTTTCATTAACCCAAGATTTTGGACATCCTGAGGGCAATAATAGATAGTAAATTGCCCTCAGGATTGGGTCTGATAGCAATTTCTTCACATAAAACAGGTAGTATCTTATATTTTAATCAAAAATGTGATACCATTCTGGATTGTAAAGTTCTAATGGCAGTCGCTAATACTGAGTTTCCGCCAGATCTGGTCAACTAAAAACCGACCCGCATCAGACATGGGACAAAGGTTTGGGAGAAAAGAAATAGGATAATAAACATTAATGTTCAAAACATTATCAAATACTTCACCAGTACGAGAGAGGGTCGCAGTTCACGGCAATGCAACGACCCGTTTTGTTTACAGCTTCTATAAATCATTTGAATTGTTGAATGTGCGTGAAAACCGACTACAGGCATTGGTGGTTAAGGTATAAGCGGAAGAGTGGTTTCAGTGTATTCAAGAAAACAAGGCTTGGTCCTTTTTAGTAACTAGTACGAAATAATGAGGAAAATATTAATTTCGTTGCTAGATATGAAAATGGACCAAAACTTCTTTTTACTTGACTTCAAAAAATGAAGGTTTGCACTTATACAGTTATACATTAGTTTGACAATGGTTTTCCGAAATGATACATTATGACCTTTTGGTATGCCAAAATCTGAACATTTGGCTTGATAAAACTATGGTTTATTTTTTTTTTGTTTTGAGTAAGGATTTACGAGTATGTTCCAAACGCTGAATTACTTCGTACGTTTTTGTTATGTAACTATATTTTGAGACCAAACAATTAAGGACTTGTTTGAGTCATGACAGTTTTTATAACACCTAACTGTTGCTTTTTATTCTCAATATAATTATTTACTAAAGTACATACAAATACATCTAGTCTCTCATCATCTCCATCCATCTGCCCTTGTCTATGAGTAAAGCGGTCTAGTCTATAAACCTAATAATCTAAACTTGCGCCAAACATTGCAACTCAACTCTAGGCCAATTCCATAAGTTATATTTGCACCGAACCATTTGAGCAAACCAGGCCGCCAGTCCACTCCTGTAATTTAACAATAACATAAATACTACTATATATTACACTCGTGATTTACACAATGTGATAAGAAATGTGGTCAGTTTGGAGGTCTTGCCAAAATGGTTAGTTTTGTACGGCTTTATTATGTACAGTAACTACTAGTTGTATGGTAGTAGTAATAAAAGTTAAAACGTTACGGTTTAACATGAATTTGTAGCTTAAAATATGTAAGAAGTACGTTTAACTTTAAGTTTTGTAGTTCCTTATTCAAAATTTTATGTGGGTTATACGTGTGGTATGATTTTGGTGGAATCATTTGACTAAATAATCTGCTATAAATCCTAATCCTAACTAATATTATAAATGCGAGAGTAACTCTGTCTGTCTGTCTGTCTGTTACATTTTCACGGCTAAACTACTGAACCGATTGACTTGAAATTTGATACAGTGGTAGTTTATGGTCCGGGAAAGAACATAGGCTATGTTTTATCCCGAAATTCCCACGGGATCGGGAACCACGCGGGTGAAAACGTGGGGCACAGCTAGTATTGTATAAATGGCTCGGGAATAAAACTCTTATAAGAGATCTAAAATAATTGTTAAACAATACAAGTCACTCATAAAATCAATACACTACAACATAGAAAATCGAAGCACCCTCCAAACTTATATTCCAACCAAATATATTACTTATTCTAAGTAAAATCCGTAGCATATAGAACCTTTCACATATTTCAGCCCCTGAATGCACCACCCTAAGCCTTCGTGAGGGGTAATACTGAAAATTGTTACCCAAGCCCGTATTTCAATCTCCAATCTGTAGGGTGGAGTACAAAAGTGAAAATCTCTCGGTGATTTATTCTGACACCCAACGTAGAAACCTGAAGGCGGTTTTCAAACTTCAAATTCTTAAGTGTTAAGTTATGTTCAGGAAGTTTTGAGGAAATATGTTTCTTGATTTATTTTTGAAATGTGCTGTTTAGAATTTTTATTACTTAATGCACTTTTTGGGTTGTATTGAAAAGTTTTGTTGGTTAAATAAAAAGTGTTTCTTGTTTTATATAAAATTTTAACGAGCCAAACTCCAAGTAATGCAACCTGCCAGTTCTTATTTTAATTGTTAAAAAATATAGTAGTGATGATGATACCGCAGTACAGACCAAATCCCTTTCTTTCACTGATGATATTGGAGGCGATGATATATAAGCTAATAGATGATGGATATGTAATAAATTATACCTAAGTAATGAAATAATATAAAACTAAATACTAAATCACTATTTATTTTTCCGTATAAACCCGTTAATATAAACAGTTATCCCATAACACCATTATAGACATTAGTTCCAAACGTTACCGTTAATAACTTTATACTAGTTACTGCCAAACTGCCAGTTAATACCCACAATATCCTAATATATAGTTAATGTATCCATTAACGGATATTAGGATATTTAACCGATGATTGTGATTATTAACCGTTATTGGTTATTCTGTTACAAACGTTTTGGAGGGCTTCAAGTAATTATGAGCACACGTTTGTGTTAATAGAATCATTAGTAGTGTATGTAATTATGTATGTAATAGTATTAATCAAAGATTTTATGGAGGTAGGCTGAAACTATGAGTATTATTATTAATGAATATGAATATAAAAGATACCTTTAATTCAAAATCTTACGTACTAATGAATATTTTAGGTAAATGCAGTGTAATTTTTCATTTAATTACTTGAAATATTGTGCTTCTTTGAATTCTAAATTACTCGTATATAAAGATTTGTTAAACAATTTAAATACAATTCAACCATTGTTTCTCTTAAATTTGTTTCTTTTAACGAATGCAATACACCTATATGTAAAACTTATAGGAGGCTTTATTCTTTAAAATATTATATCAAAAGGATCAACATCAAAATCTGCGCCCCTCTTGTTTTATTAACACTGTTGTAAATATTAAAAAAACACATTCATCTGTAAAAAAGTCAATTTATTTCGGTAACTTCCCCAAGGTACATTACGTTTGGTTTACTGTTACAAAAAATATCATATACCCTCGTTCGAGTGACCCCAAAGCCTATATGGAACCACCAGTGGAACATGACCTTTCGACCTTAACGGTTTTTACGGAATATGAAGACGATACTGTGCGGTGAAGAGCAAGCAGAGGTCTTGTTATGATGGTCGGTGTTTCGTGTTGGATAGTAGGTTGGAATGTAGTGGATTGTCTTTTTATTTTTATCTTATATATAAAATTCTCGTGTCACAGTTTTCGTTGCCATACTCCTCCGAAACGGCTAAACCGATTCTCATGAAATTTTGTGAGCATATTCAGTAGGTCTGACAATAGGCCAACATCTATTTTTCATCCCGAAATTTTCACGGGAACGGGAACTACGCGTGTGAAACCGCGGGGCACAGCTAGTAAGAATATAAAAATAAATCCATATTTCCCTTGGTCACAGCATCACTCATCCAACGACCAATTTTGCTAATTATTTTTTATTATGTTTGTTATGGCCACTAGCTTAAGTAAAATGGTATGTTCTAATTATAATTAACTGATGGAGTAATTTTTTTAAGAGCATATTCTAGCTTTCCATACAAAAGTAGTCCCGTGTTTTCTAACTGGATAATGCTTCTAGAGCAGCATTTTTTTATTTAATGTGGACCTGCTATAGCAATATCCCTGGTATTTTTTTCCGCCTGTTCCACATACCCTTACGGATATATGCTGCGTGGGATAGGTGGAATGGCGGGAATTTAAATGTTCCTCTTATCCCACCTTGGTGAAGAGTGAAAAACCTTTCTTCAGTAGGACATGCTTTTTTGTGGACATGGTTAGCATAGAAGACAATGCAACGTATATAAAAATGAAACCCGTTTTTCTTGGTCACGGCATCACGCGTGAATGGCTGGACCGATTTCACTAATTCTTCTTTTGTTGTATTTGTTATTATTAGGACAAGGTTCTTATGTAAAAAAATCTGGAAAATCATCGGGAAAATTGGACCCGTGCGAAGCCGGGGCGGGCCGTTAGTCATCATTAAACAAAACTAGCGTGAAGTAAACAACGGAGCACATTTTATAAAAATAAAAGCAAGGTAATGTCCTCACTACTCGTACGTAACCCCATCCGGCCCTGTATATCATGAATAACTAAGAAGTCAGTGATTGTGCTGAAACATTGAGCGGTCGGCCCGACAGTACTCGTGCTCTTTTTATATTATTCACTTAAAGGTGAGTACAGACTAGAGCATTTACTAGTAACAGAACGACGAGCATTTGCTGTGCATCCAACGAATATAGGTACCTACATACTTATGTATACTTTTTGTTTTCTAAATACATACGAGGACTTAGAATAGATAGAAATAATTCAGACCAAGGTAACTTTGTTCATGCACACAAATGTTCGTTTGCCTTGGGCGGGAATCGAACCCGTAACCTTTGGCATAGCAGGCAGGATCACTACCAACTACACCACTCGGTCGTCAAAGTATAAGAAATTACTCGAAATGCTCCGATCATTCGCCGGGAGCGAACGTTGAACACAGCGCGTCGAGCATTCGCAGGAATGGTTACATTACATTTTTTTTACCTAGAATAGTCCTACACTTGACTGTAACTCGCTTGATGGAAAGCAATGATACAGCATAAGATGGTGCGTGCTCGCCTAGAAGGTAACTATTCACTCACGACTTAAAAAGACCCAGGGGCCTAAGTCTGCAATTTGACATTATTGATCAGACAATATGTTGATATTGAGGCATCATAACGAGTGTCAGAAATTTGGTATTCTCCTAAAATTTATTCATATGGCTATGGTGTCTCAGTGGTCTTTGTTGCATATCAAAATTCAAATATTTTTTTTGTCAAATAAACGTCAGAATACTGTTTCCATGACAACCATCTAAGTTTTATGGAGCCATTGAGTCAGCGGAGTAGTTTTCACTAAGAGAATACCAAAATGACAAAAAACGGCCATAATGTTGATATTAAAATACATTTGAGTAGTATTATCACAGCTTAATAGTTTAGAGAATCGGGGCCCTGATTGTATGTTTCAGGGAACATTGTGATGCTCTAGTGTATACGCACCTTTACGTTGTATTGGAGTTTGATGTAAAGTTGATGAGCTTGATGCGATCAATACGCATTGAAAGGTTTCCATCGGAAATATTTAAGTTGGTGTTTTTAAATGACTTCGGAAAAACGGTTGTTTGAATTTTCTTTTGAAATTTTGAAGTCATGTAGTCTTTTTGGGGCCTCTTATTATTTTTAGGGCTGATTTTTCCATCGCCAGATAACTATAATCGACGAATAACTTTGAAATTTTGACAGTTATTTCATACAAAATCTGTCAAACGTCAATTTTTTTCGTCGATCTGGCGATGGAAAAATCGGCCCTTAGTTAAATATGTATAATTTTGTATATTTGGATGCGAAGGATCGGGAAACTTGGAGATGTCTGGGGGAGACCTCTGCCCAGCAGTGGGACGATGTGGGTTAAAAAAAAATATAATTTTACGTGAAGCGACTGTCATCAGACATCGAAGCTCAGAAAAAGTTAGTTAAACTAAATGTTAAACGTTTTGAAGGATGTAACTACTCTTAGCTTTCGATGATGTTAGTACGAAAATCAGTAATGACGGCTACATACGCTTCGAAATATGCATTTTTTTACCACTCTACCACTTTATTAAAATCTAGCAGCGCCCCGCGGTTTTAACTGGGTAGTTTCTGTTCCCGTGTGAATACAGGGATAAAATATGCCTATGTCACGCGCTGATAAATTAGCTTTCCATGAGTGAAAGAATTTTAGAAATGGGTTCAGTAGATCCCGAGATTACCCCTTACAATTTAACAAATATACAAACACACAAACTTTACTTCTTTATAACATTAGTATAGATTCATTAATAAAACGATTTATATAGGTTAGGTATATATTTTTAGGCGCATTTAGTTATTTATACATATTATAAATATAAATAAAAATATTTATGCTTCCTATTTAAGAACAGTGAACGTTTGTTTTTAGCTCGTGTTAGATGGACAATGAAGTCTCAAAACATTTTAATTGTTCAATAGTTCTCAGCTAAGACAACAAACTATTTATTTGAACAAATCAATGTGAGTCAGATATGCTTACCACCGAGACACCACAGTACTGGTTTAAAGCACACACAAATAAATCCTAAATAATTTCGGAAAATGCTCATTTATAAGTACATACATAGGTACTTATTATACATACAGTCATACATACTTACATATTATTAGTACATACATTTAGTAAGTCCTAGGGCCTATTTACGACCTTCAAGTAACGTTATGAGTAATGTTACTCGAAGGTCGTGAATTAGGACTTGGCCAAGTAAATTTAGTTCTGTCTCTTTCTTAATTTATGTCAATTGACAAAGACAAAACATGTGAGTAACTACTCGGAGAGTTACTTGAAGATGGTGAACTAGGCCCTAAATGTAACACTCACTAAATTTACACTTAAATCCCAGAGTCAAAATTAAGCTACTAATTTACACTTAAATACTAACTCATACACTCACATTTAGACACACAAAATCAAATACAAGACCGCAGCACTTTCAAAATGTAACCACAATTATGCTTTCCCAACCCTAATTAGTTCATAAACTACATATCCCAACTCATACATTATGCTAGCTATCAATCCCGGTCTAATAATCACATCGGAATTGACGCTCTAAGCTAGATATCAAGTTGCTAATGATGTCTACTAAGTGGTTCTCGGTTCTACCTACGATTATGTAATTCTGGAACAGTAATAATAGGTATTGTGTTGTGCGACGATGACTAATACATCAACTGTCAGATATACATATAAAAGGTTGATTCAAAGTCTTTGTATAATCTGGCCTCTACTCTAAGGTGCCTCTGCACGGGAAAAACTTCACTGATGATGAACAGCTGAACAGCGAGGAGAGAAACGCATTAATCACCAGGTTTGTCGAATGTTTGTCGAATGTTTGTTTTTTGTTGGTACTCTTAAAACTGAGTTAAGTTTGGAAAATCATAAACAGACGTCGCTAGACCCAGAAATTGAACTTGGAACCTCAGACTTGACATGCTTCCAAAACGCCCGACCCGAAGGGTTTTGATACATGAGTGAACTTTTGTAAGGACTAAGTATGATATAGTGTTTTTAAGTATACGTGAAGTAACTTCAAAACGTAAACACATTAAGGCCAAACATCCTCAATAAACAAAAACAACGACACTCAAAACCAAAAGCAAAGTTGTAACCAAAATCGTTGACATTTTACCCAAAACCGTTGACATTTTACCCAAAATTTTGACAAAACCGAAGCCTTTGGGTAATCCGCGAGAACCGCAAGAATTGGAGCCTTCAACGTATTTATATTACCCTTTATCTTAACACATACTTAACTAAGTTTAAATTCAAGTTAAGGAGATACGTGCCTTGGAGAGGTACTGTTCGCAAATAAAGTAAGTACTTTTTGAGTGTTTACAAGTAGGTAGAAGTTGTTACCTTGAAGTGGTAGATTATGTTACATTTTATAAAACTTATGTTACACTAGCAGTACCCGGCAGTTTTAATATCGATTTTAATACCAATCCCTTGGGAATAAAAGGCTAAAAGTGTCTGGTGTGTTATTCCTAGTTATACAGAACATTTTCGCCTAATTTTATTAAAATCCGAGCTGCAGTTTTTGTTTAACACTGTAACAAACAGCCATCCATCCAAACTTTACCATTAACGTTATTAAGTAAGATAATAAATAAATAACTATGTTATAACATATTTTGCTACATAATCTAGACGCATATTTATAATCAAGTGGGTTATGACAATGAGGTAATCCATTGTTGTAGATATTGTTATAGCTAGATAGAGTAATAGAAATTGTTAATCGAATACGTGGTAATAAAAAAGAAAATAATACATAATTATTGTACTTTTTAAAGCAGAAAAGATCACATCTATACCGGTCCATATTAACTACAAGCTGGGTTCCGCGGTTTTTTCTTAGCGGATGCCTACGTCATAACATCTACCTGCATGCCAAATTTTAGCCCGATCCGTCCAGTAGTTTGGGATATGCGTTGATAGATCACTATGTCAGTCAGCCCCAGTCTGTCAGTCAGTCACCTTTGAGTTACATATATTTAGATTTTGTTATTATTTTTTTGTCACCAGTATTGCCATCATGTACAAACCATCTATTTGATGTTAGAACATATTTTCAATTAAAGTCTGGATCTAATTAAATGCGCCTGTTTTCGACTTGTACAACTTCGTTGAGTTTACACGTATGATGTGCCCAATATAAGAAGACCCTCCTTACCCTTTAGAGTTCAAACAAAATGGATGAAATAGGGGCAGATTAATGAGACATCGAGGGTCTATTAGACTGGTCGTATCACAATTCGGTGTGAATATAAATGATCCTACTTATAAGTTTTATGGTTTCTGTGTATTCTATTAACGATTCATTGTTTTATGTTATCGTTTTTGCTCTGAATTTTAATGTTAGATTATTACGCTCATTATATTTTATTTGGTTATTAAAATTATATTTGCTCTAGATGCATTATCCACGGAGGAAACACGGGAATACGTTTGTATGGAAAATTGTTGCTCGACTATGCTCTTAAGTGTAATATTATTTTGTTTAAATATCGCTATAGATCTCAAATTATTATAATTAACGGGATATTTACCATGTATATTATTTGTTTCGAGTTTCCTATCACGGATGAACTGATTCATCCGTGATCATGGCGCTTGCAACAGCGTCGAAATATCGGAAACTCGAAACAAATAATATACATGGTAAATATCCCGTTAATTATAATAATTTGAGTGCTAATAACCATGATAACTAAAAAAAATTTTCCCGATAGATGTCCTAATCCCTGACTCTGCTTGCTATACCAAAGCTTTCGGTTTCGATTTACGCTCAAGACTTTGAACTTCACAACTTTGAAGTCTGTTTTGTCTAGGTCTGGGTGTTTTCTATCATTGGTGACTTTTTGTATCTTTTGTCTGGATATTTACTACTATCTATTTAAAATTACTTCATTACTAACGCAGCAATACAGTATGTAAAGCACGCATTATATCATAATACAAAAACACAAAATATTTTAAATTTACACTCATGACACAACAAAATTATTGTATAATACATTTGTTTACGTAAAAAAATTAATAATCAATGCATTTTTCTCAAAACCGCTTTACGAATGAGCATTGTTCCGACCGAACGGTTCCGAGGAATAAATGTTGTATTTTGTAAATAAACAATATTACTGATGAATTGTTTGAATCTTGTAATACATCAGTTTCTTTGCGGATTTCAATCGAGATGGACAACCGGAGATTGGCCCTGTGTTTGGTACTAATACCTATATTAACTGTGAGTTATTTTCTGATTAAACTAAATGTTCTACTTTTAAAATATGAATGATAATATATCTACGGTTAACGGGATGTGTGAACGAATATATTGCTGGAAGTTTTAACTATTCAAATCCGCCTTAATTATTTATTTAGAATGAATGAATTGAATTATGAAGCATAGTTGGATTAATATAATTCAAAATATAATAAAACTGGGGGAGAAAAGGAGTTTGAAAAGAAACAGACTATTATAATCTAAAGGAAACTTGATAGGACAAAATTAATACTAAAAAACAAACTAACATTTAATTGGACTAAAAAATACGAAAAACTGAGCACCTCCTCCTTTTTTGAAGTCGGTTAAAAAGATACCTATATTTCATCGAAAACTTTGAACTATAACAAACTGAGTCCTAAAGGAAACATAGGACAAATACTAACAAACATACTTACAAACTAGTACAAGGACTAATAAACAAATAAGATACTACTGCAAGGATGAAAACTTCTAGAAACTATGATATAACCAAGAAATATTTGTCCCCAGAATGCATGGAGCTCCTCAATCGAAGATGGGAAGGACATTAGAGACATGCGCCGAGGGATCCACTATCACGCCAAACGACATATGATACCATCGGATAAGGAACTGAAGAAACGTTCGACTACTCCCAAACCAAGAGATGTTCTGCGAAAAAAGGTAAAGGAGTTTAATGTTAATAATATTAGACGTTTTATACGCACAGCACGACCATTTTCAATTACAAGATGCTGTTGATAAACCTGAAAAAAAAACTTCTTATTCAAACATAAAGTTCAAATTTGTTCTTCTATATGAATTATAATGAAGTTTTTAGTACCTAAATATTTGCTAGAATATGGCCTTAAACCTGTGCTATGGTTCTTCTGTTAGATAAATTGTGTCGAAGTTCGTCCCTGTCTATTAAGCAAGACCAAGCTGAAAATACTGATCCAACAGAAGTGTCTTTTTCACTTAAAGTCGTTCAGTCGTTTATGCATCAAGGAATAAGAAATGAAACTTTTGTTCTTGTTTTGTGATAAATGTTTATTCTTTTCAGCCATCAGGACATCTGACACCACTTGAAGACGATGACATGGACAACGATGAAGTAGTCTCCGTTGCCATTGGACCTCCCCCACTACGGACCAAGTACGACAAAATATCCAAAAAAATAACCCAAAAGAAAACCAGTAACAGTGGATCTAATAGCAATACACCAGCCAACACAGCAGCCACTAATATGGTCAAAGATATCCTCACACAACTAGGACGAGAATTCCTTACTTCAGAAGTCAACGAAAATTTCGTATTCGGACAATTCGTTGGTGTGTCTATGAAGAATTTCACAAAGGAATTAAAACTAAATTTCCAACATGACGTCATGGATCTAATCGTAAGATACCAGAAAATGAACAACGGTGAGAGAATAGAGAAACCAGCGATGAGCAACTTGAAAGAATTGAAAGTTGAAAAGAAAAGTAGTGGTGCCAATGAGACGGACGAAAATTGGCCAGACTTTTCAAATTTGGAGAAAATTGTTGGTTAAACGTTAGTAATAAAGTAGGTTATAATTAGAAGAGTGCTGATCGACTGTTTAATAACACCTTTACTTATAAAAAGATTAAAGAAGTTTGGATAGTTCTAATAACCTCTCTTTTCCGATCCTTTATCCCATGTCTATTTGGGGTCGGTTTTCAGTTTAACCAGATTTGGCGGAATGACAGTATTTTACGTGAAGCGACTGCCATCAGACCTTCATAACCCAAAGGGCTATACAATTTTTTTTGGTAAAATAGTTCTAATAACCATGATAACTTATTAAACTAAAGTATACAACTAAATCTGTTCACGATTGTACTATTAGAAATATCTTAACTATTTTTATAAGTAAATGGATCAATATTTTAAATGCTTATGTGTGAAAGCGAGATAAAGATAATCCATGATAAAAATAAACAGTGATATTGAGATTCATAAGAACAATAAGTTTGTCAGTTTATAAAATTGCGTTAATTTATTAATTTAGCTTTAAACTAAAAATTAAATGATATCAAATAAATGTTTTTAAGAATTATTGCTTTTATTTTATAAGAGTGAGTGAAAGCTACATATCTGTATTCTATAATAATCTTCCTGTTTTTATTTTTATCGTAACACATTAAGAAAATTTAGCTGAAAAAGAAATTAATAAAATATAAGAAAAAAACTATTTTAAAAATAAGGTTTATCGAAAACATCTGTAAAAAAATGATTTCATGATATTTGCTCAGTAGTGGGCCACAAAAAATTAAAAAAAAAATTATATAACATTTTTAGTAGTTTTTATTCTGGATATTTTGTATAAAGGAAAATGCGTATAAAAAGGATATTAGCAAAAGCCTGCACTCAATGGCTCCTCCGGGTCATTATGATCAACATTCTTATGATAAATGTTGTACAATATTTCTTTGTTTTTGCTTCTAAAAGAAACAACCTTCTCTGCATATATTTGCGAAAAGATAAGGAATTTTGTTATAAAATACTGCTATCTGGATGTTTGTTACGCAAAAGAAAAAAATATTTCAGAAAATTATGGAATCTGTGGTAGATTCACATAGTGTTAGAAGGAAAGCTCGTCTCTGCAAAGTAATATTTTGTTATATTAAATAATCAATCTTAAGCCTTATTTTATAACTCTTGATATTCAAATTTTATGAGCTTCTTTGAGGCTCAAACTAATGATTTTTCATGTCTCAAAATTAAAAAATCATTTATTCAATTAAGACCTCAATGAGGCACTTATGAAGGTCAATGTATATGTGTGTGAATGTGTGTGTGCGTAGTTTCTGATACCCGAGATACATGTTTCGAACTTAGTTAAGGGCCAGTTACTATAATGAGATGATGTAGTCAATGATCATAAAAAAAATTAATCTACCACCTCTCTAATTGGTTTAGGGAGTTGAACCATTCTTGATGCTTGTGGAATCGGCTTTAAGCGTTCACCAGATTTGCCTGAAAACTGCCAGACCTTCAGTAAATAATCTATACTAATATTATAAAGAGGAAAGATTTGTTTGTTTGTAATGAATAGGCTCCGAAACTACTGGACCGATTTCAAAAATTCTTTCACTAATGGAAAGCTAATTCATCAATGCGTGACATAGGCTATATTTTATCCCCGTAATCCCACGGGAACGGGAACTACGCGGGTGAAACCGCGGGGAGCTACTAGTATTAAATAAAGACGTTTTTGGTAAGTTTTACGGATCTAGAATCTAGGATTGATGCATATGATGTAAATAATATACGCACGCTTAGGACAAGCGAGTGATTATGGCATGACGATCTCGATGGCAGAGTGGTCACCCTGCCGGACTGCCATCCATAAGGTTTCGGGTTCGATTCCTGTGCGGGGTGAATATTTGTGCGAACCACAAATGTTTGTCTCGGTCTGGGTGTGTGTGTGAATGAGTGTGTGCGTAGTTTCTGATACCCTAGATACAAGCTTCGAGCTTAGTTAGAGGTCAGTTACTGTAATGAGATGATGTGGTGAATGATTATGTTATGTTATGTTATTATGCCTATTCTTCTCTAGGCCGCGTGTCCACGGTAAGAAATTTATCTTGTCGCATTCAGATAAGAAATATTTTTTCATGCAATAAAAAAAAAAAAAAAAAAATGGTAGATTATTTCTTGTCAAAGGTAAATTTTTCTTACGTAGACTCGACAAAATTCTTCTTATTTCCATGAAAATTTTATCCTATCTGAATCCGACAATACAAACTTACTATGGACTATGGCCATACTGTAATAGTATCGGATAATAAAAACAAAATATAATGAAAACAAATACATTCCATTAGAATAACTGTCACATTGTATAAAATCTCAAATACGATTCACAGTATTAAAGAGAGTACTCTACAAGGAAAGCGGAAACTTTCTTCAAAATGTAATGCTTCGTCACGACATTTTTTATAAAGTAAGTATGAATTGAAGATACGTCTCCAAATGAATTGTAATTTACGTTATTCAAAACGAGTCGAAAAATTATACAGGGTTATTGGTTAAGTCGACCTATTCCCGTCAAGGGCGTGTAGTTTACATCGTTTCCGACTGATTTCACCATGAAACACCCTACCCTAAACCTAACCGTTTAAGAGATATTTCAATTTATTTGTTTTTATAAAAATCACCGGATCTTCGGCTATAAGCTTGGATATTTTCAAATGCGCATGTCTTATTATTACTATTACTTGATTTTTACGTTTATAATAAGGTGCTTTGTGACCCCAATAACCAATATGGTACCTAAAATAAATAAATAAGTAGTTGTAGACGGTTAAAACTTTTAAAAAATAATAACAATCAGAAAGTTTATTTTTCTTTCAAGGATATCTAGAAAAAAAAATATGGCACCTGTTTGGCAGATGTGCTTAAAAATATCTACGTTTCATCGGCTATCCAACGAGCTATAACAACCTAGGGTTTTATCGAAATTTTGGACAAAACATGTAGTTTTATAGGCTACCGGGGAGGTTAAATAAAACAATAGGTCAGCATACAGAACAAGATACTAAACTTATTAAACTTTTAAGTACTACACACACCATTTTTGAGTCTAAATTTCATGTTCGACATGTCGGCCCCTGCCTTGCACACATCTTCGCATTATTTTGCGAAGACCAGTTTTCACTACACCAGTAATTAATTTTGTTCTTATTTCATTGGCCGCATTAATGATTCGGTCTCTCAGTACTTCAATTGATGAAATTGGGTTGGGCTCACTGTACATGAGACTCTTTATGTACCCCCACGCATAAAAATCCATGAGGGTTAAGTCCAGACTTCTGGCTGACCAGGATATAGGCCCACTTCAAGGATCGAGATCAAGGATCGAGATCAATTGGAATGGCAATGGCAATGGCAATGGCAATGGCAATGGCAATGGCAATGGCAATGGCAATGGCAATGGCAATGGCAATGGCAATGGCAATGGCAATGGCAATGGCAATGGCAATGGCAATGGCAATGGCAATGGCAATGGCAATGGCAATGGCAATGGCAATGGCAATGGCAATGGCAATGGCAATGGCAATGGCAATGGCAATGGCAATGGCAATGGCAATGGCAATGGCAATGGCAATGGCAATGGCAATGGCAATGGCAATGGCAATGGCAATGGCAATGGCAATGGCAATGGCAATGGCAATGGCAATGGCAATGGCAATGGCAATGGCAATGGCAATGGCAATGGCAATGGCAATGGCAATGGCAATGGCAATGGCAATGGCAATGGCAATGGCAATGGCAATGGCAATGGCAATGGCAATGGCAATGGCAATGGCAATGGCAATGGCAATGGCAATGGCAATGGCAATGGCAATGGCAATGGCAATGGCAATGGCAATGGCAATGGCAATGGCAATGGCAATGGCAATGGCAATGGCAATGGCAATGGCAATGGCAATGGCAATGGCAATGGCAATGGCAATGGCAATGGCAATGGCAATGGCAATGGCAATGGCAATGGCAATGGCAATGGCAATGGCAATGGCAATGGCAATGGCAATGGCAATGGCAATGGCAATGGCAATGGCAATGGCAATGGCAATGGCAATGGCAATGGCAATGGCAATGGCAATGGCAATGGCAATGGCAATGGCAATGGCAATGGCAATGGCAATGGCAATGGCAATGGCAATGGCAATGGCAATGGCAATGGCAATGGCAATGGCAATGGCAATGGCAATGGCAATGGCAATGGCAATGGCAATGGCAATGGCAATGGCAATGGCAATGGCAATGGCAATGGCAATGGCAATGGCAATGGCAATGGCAATGGCAATGGCAATGGCAATGGCAATGGCAATGGCAATGGCAATGGCAATGGCAATGGCAATGGCAATGGCAAAGGCAAAGGCAAAGGCAAAGGCAAAGGCAAAGGCAAAGGCAATGGCAATGGCAATGGCAATGGCAATGGCAATGGCAATGGCAATGGCAATGGCAATGGCAATGGCAATGGCAATGGCAATGGCAATGGCAATGGCAATGGCAATGGCAATGGCAATGGCAATGGCAATGGCAATGGCAATGGCAATGGCAATGGCAATGGCAATGGCAATGGCAATGGCAATGGCAATGGCAATGGCAATGGCAATGGCAATGGCAATGGCAATGGCAATGGCAATGGCAATGGCAATGGCAATGGCAATGGCAATGGCAATGGCCCTTGGCCTTGGCCTTTGGCTTGCTTGTTAGACTATAAGGTTACCGCCCAAGTGCGAGTCGGGTCATTAATTACTCACTAAACTTAACGTAACAATTCGAATTCAGATTTTTTCCTAAGATAAAAATAAAAAAATATAATTTTCAATTTTTTTTTTCTCCTGTACGTAACTAAAGACAAATCCTCTGAAATAGAAGTTGAATATCAAAAATCAAAATAATGGAGGATCAACCTCGAGATTCAACAACGAAGATCTACATCAAGGCCAGAGGCCTTGGCCTCTGGCCTTGGCCTCTGGCCTTGGCCTCTGGCCTTGGCCTCTGGCCTTGGCCTCTGGCCTTGGCCTCTGGCCTTGGCCTCTGGCCTTGGCCTCTGGCCTTGGCCTCTGGCCTTGGCCTCTGGCCTTGGCCTCTGGCCTTGGCCTCTGGCCTTGGCCTCTGGCCTTGGCCTCTGGCCTTGGCCTCTGGCCTTGGCCTCTGGCCTTGGCCTCTGGCCTTGGCCTCTGGCCTTGGCCTCTGGCCTTGGCCTCTGGCCTTGGCCTCTGGCCTTGGCCTCTGGCCTTGGCCTCTGGCCTTGGCCTCTGGCCTTGGCCTCTGGCCTTGGCCTCTGGCCTTGGCCTCTGGCCTTGGCCTCTGGCCTTGGCCTCTGGCCTTGGCCTCTGGCCTTGATGTAGATCTTCGTTGTTGAATCTCGAGGTTGATCCTCGATTTTGATTTTTGATATTCAACTTCAATTTCAGGGGATTCGTCTTTAGTTATGTAAAAGAGAAAAAAAAAATTAAAATTATAACTCCTTTGAAAAAATCTGTATTCGAATTGTTACGTTATGTTTAGAGAGTAATGAATGACCCGACTCGCACTTGGGCGGTACTATAAAACTTATAACCTTATAGCCTAACAAAGCAAGTTTTTTTGATGTAATAGAGTGTAGAGCTTTTAACACGCCACACAAAGAGAGACTGATTTCATTGCAGAGACAAAGTGAAACCACTATCGGAATATACACGGCGGTATGGAATAACGTAAAATGTACTGTTAGGGCAACGTCATTTGAACTAAAGTACAAAATTCGATTCAAGGTATATTTTTCACTAGCGATGCCCCATGGTTTTACCCGCGTGGAACCTTAGCCCGTCGGAGTTTTGGCATTATAAGTATCCTTTGTGTTATTACTAGGTATGAGGGACATCAGTACCAAATTTCATTAAAATCCATTCAGTAGTTTTTGCGTGAAAGAGGAACAAACATCCACACTCACAAACATTCGGCTTTATAATATTAGTAGGATTATTTTTCATGTATTATAAGTAATAGTAAATTTAGTAGTTATTAAAGGATTCTTGAAGCCGATTTGGAAGAAAATTTTACTTATTGATTTTAAAAATTCTAGCCAGGAATGAAATCATCATGCATGAATTGAAAGTCAAACAGTATCTCCATAACTTATGCTTGTAGATATGCATAATATACAATAATTCCTTCTTAACTAATTACAATTTTTAATCGAAAATCCTAATGACAAACGCAACGCCACAAGAATTATAATTAAATTGTAACGCTAAAACGTTTTAAAAGTAAAATTCCTAAATCATTTTTCATAATTCAGAAGCAATTAGTGGTTATGTCGTTTTACATCCGGCAGTTACTAATTAGGGACTCTTCAAAAAGTTTACAAATCGAAATTAGGGACTCAAAGAATAAAACATTCAAAGTAGGTTTAATGGAGGAAAAAATATTTGATTTAGGTAAAAAGTAGAAACATTTTATATACTTATTTTCATTTCTGCCTTTGATTTTAGAAGTTCTTGGTTGATCGAGCTTATTTTGTGGAAAATTACTTCCTTATGAGATCTAAAGAGCAAAATTATAGATGAACGTATTTCGTTCATCTATAATTTAGATCGAAATTTTATTGAAGTCGTCCAATCCATATTTCGAGTACTTACACAAAATGAATATTAATGTTGTGCAGTTTTACTTATACGAAATATAGGTTTTATATCATATTAGCTTAAATAATGTTTAAAAAACATTGAGGAACACAATCTAATAAAAAGCTGCCCTCCTTATTTTCATGTCTTTTGCGACTCACGGGACAATATAATAAGTCTAAACTTATCTGGCACGGTATGTAATTCCACTGACTTCTCTGGCATAAAGCCATTGACTTCACTGGCATAGTGTTGCTGACTACTCTGGCACAGTGCTACTGATTTCACTGGTATAGTGACACTGACTTCTCTGGCACAATGCCACAAACTTACCTGGCCCGGTATGTATTTCTTTTGAATTCTCTGGCACAGTGGTACTAACTTCTCTGGCATAGTGTCACTAACTTCTCTCGCACAATGCCATAAACTTATCTAGCATGGTTGGTAATGCCATTGACTTTACTGGCATCATGCCACAGACTTCTCTGGCATAGTACCACTGATTTCTCTGGCACAGTGGGCAATTTCACTGACTTCTCTGGCATAGTGCCACAGACTTCTCTGGCATAGTGCCACTTACTTCTCTGGCACAATGCCACAAACGAATCTGCCAGAGAGAGAGCTTTAACTAGAAAAAAATATATGATTAAAAAATAAACCCACTATTTTTTCCCTAAATGTTAGTGACTTTTATTTTTAGGTAACATTATTAACAAACTTAAACCACAATAGTCATTAATTAAATACCTCTATTATTGTTTAATTTTACTTATTAAACACCGACCTAAAAAAAAACTTTTTTTTCTACACACAAACCTTTATGCAGTGCTATATAGATAGGATAGTTCACAGCAAAACCTTATCTGCAAGTTGGTTAATAAACAGTCATCATTCTGATCTAGATGCCTCAACCTTTAGGGGAAATACTTAGCGATAACAAATGACTAAGTAAATATAAGTCACAAACAATGATTTTCCTTCCTCAACATTTGTATCAAAGAATCTATTTACTATTCTGTATGCGAACGCTGTATTGTAGGACTACTCTTGAAGTTAATTCCGATTCATTGTAATCAATACTAACATTATGTTGTGATAGCTATCAAAATAAGTTTAGAAGTACCATTGAAATACCATCCCAATTTCGTTTGATAATGCCATAAATTTTGGCTTTAAAATAGAAATAGCACCGAATCTCAGTATAAAACACAATAACACAAACACAAGAAATGAACACACACACATACACACAGTCTGTGTGTGATTAGACACAGTGTACTTATAAATTTGAGAGTAGATATACATATACATACTTATACAAAATATCAATTGCTAGCAATTAAAATTATCGTCAAGATTTCAGAAGCTGTTAGCATTAGTACGTACACTTGTTAATTGCATTGTTTTATGTACACTACACGTCATTTATTTGCATTACAATGTAAATGGATCGGACTACATACACACCTTTTTGTCATAATACATTGGTGCTTATTTTCAGTGCCATAAGATTCATTTTAAAAAATAATGAGGAAATCATGTTACATACATAATTTGGTGTTATATTACGAGTATTATGGTTTAGAAAATTAACACGTTTATTTTATAAAAAAGTAATGTTAAGTATTGCGTACAATAATTTGTAATCTAACTAGCGTCTCACATCAATTTGGACAATGCACTGCAGAATAGACTGTCTTTGGGCCTAATTCATTTAGCCGAGCTTCATGATAATGTTGAGCATACGAATGACGCGTAAAAATAAACGATTTTTAATTAATTTTATCATTAAAATACTTACAAACCGCTAAATCCAGTTCCATTCTAACAACAACGACATTTTATTTTCCAAAAAAATACTTTAAAAAAACCATAGCTAGTACAGAATCATACATACTTACATCTATATTATTTCCCGTTGTCACGCTATAACTTGAGAACGGCTTGACCGATTTGGCTAATTATTTTTTTGCTGTGTTTATTATTGTCAGGAGAAGGTTCTTATGTAAAAAAATCTGGAAAAGCAAACGGGAAACTTGGGCCACCCTATACTTATATAAAATCAGCAGAACATAAAAAAAATCCCCTATCAATCTATCACAGCTGATAATAACCGTTACTCATCTTAAATTAACAAATATATTATTATCTCGCCTCATCTTTAAACCAGTAACACGTCCAAGTAAACACAGTTATCAGTGTCATTTAGTGAGTGGCAGACATCAGACGCGGGCAACATGAAGTCACTACTACATTTATTTCTCGGATCATTTTTTATAAACAAACTGGAAGGGAATTGGAGCCCATTTAAAACGTTGCTTTATTCTGATTGGATTACATGTGAGTATTTATATTTTAAGTTGATATTTTAGTCAATATTAAGTATATTTTTAAACAATATTTGTGTTGTGATGAGGTTCGTAGTTTATGCTATAGTTAGCAGTAATTCATTGAAAGTAGGTTAAAACTGCTTTAATTATTTTGATGACAGTATTTGTTTATGTAGCAAAAAACGGTCTGATCAGATGAAGTGATATAAGTACTTTATTACGTATTTTTCCTCAATATTATGACTTAATTAATATCTACTTTATAGTACAACATCAGGAAAATGGCAGTAATAATTTCGATGACAGTTTGATGCATAGACTAGCGTTAGTTCACTTTCCTTAATTGGTCATAGCGTGGTGTTATAATAGCCTTAACCAGTCTTTAACTTTATATCAGCATAAAAAGTTAATTAATACGAGCAAATAATTACGATTTTCAATTATTTAATCTAATATATAAAAATCAATAGCTGTTCGTTAGTCCCGCTAAAACTCGAGAACGGCTGAACGGATTTATCTTATCTTGGTCTTGAAATGTTCGTGGAGGTCTAGGAAAGGTTTAAAAGGTGAGAAAAATTCGAATACTGGGAACACGAGAACGGGTACTACGCGGGAGAAACCGCGGGGAACAGCTAGTTTTAGAATAAAAATGATCAATAAACCGTTGTGTGACCATCCATAACTATCATCATCATCATCACCTCCCTGCCCTTGTCCCACTTAAGTGGGGTCGGCACAATATGTTTTCCTCTTCCACTCGCTTCTATCACTCGTCATACTCTCATTCACTCCTTTCATATTCATATCCTTTTTCACACACTCCATCCAACCCTTCTTTGGCCTCTCTCTACTAGTATCTGGTCAACATTTCATCAAAATTGTATGTGTGTTTTGCGTTGTCTAATTAAAACAAACATGTTTGTTATGAGTAAAAATATTATTTCTATGATCAAAATATCATAGATAAGTTAAATAACTTTACTTATCCGAAGTTTTCACACACTAATTCTATTGTTTTACTATGGCTGTTATTTTATAAATATTTGAAGTACTTAACTAATTAGTTGATACCAAATGTGTTCTGTAGTTTTTGTACGTATATTTCCCATTTATTAGAATTAATTTCGGTATAAGAACAGATAACCTTCTCTATACATCTGACAACTGCTTTGCAAAAGTTCAGTAGTTCTGGCTTGAAACAGTTACAAACACACTCATCTGACTCACCATTCAACACACTCACCTAAAACTTTAAAATGTATGTATGTACTTTTATGTACGTACATACCTACTCTTAAGTAGACTGGTTTAGGTCCTTTGTGAGTGCTGACTCATTTCGTAAACGATATGATTAGGTTGAAGAATAGCCGACATAGGGAAGGTTCATATCTGACGGAACATGCGTTGCGTATTATCGGTCGCGTAACGCTAGAACAGACAAATGTATAGAAAAACACTTGACCGTTCACACTCAACGCACTAACGTATTGAGTATATATCGGTTGAGTGTGAACGGTCAAGTGTTTTTCTATACATTTGTCTGTTCTGACGTTACGCGACCGATAATACGCGACGCATGTTCCGTCAGATATGAACCTTCCCTATGTAAACGTTGTAAACGTTGTAAACCTATGTTCCCTATTCCCTTAAGTACTAGACACATTTATTCAGCTCCATTCAGCGTTTGTCCATACAAAATCGTTGTTTTGTATGACTATGAATTTTGTATGACAAACGCTGAATGGAACTGAATAAATGTGTCTAATCCCTTACCATATATTTTAAACTAGCATCGACCCGCGGTTTTACCCGCGTAGTTCCCGCTCCCGTAAGAATGTGGGGATAAAAATATACTAAAAACCTTCCCCTTGACTCACTCTATCTATTAAAAGAAACAGCAACAAAATCCGATGCGTAGTATAGGGACAGACAGACAGCGACAGCGACTTTGTTTTATACTATGTAGTGACTAGGTGTACCCCGATTTTAGCTGTGTCAATTTTTTTAGAAAACCATTATAATTTTTTTTAGAAAACCGTAATTAAATTTAGGAACATCTGTACTTAACTTTGATTATACCGTTCCAGTAGATTTTGCGTGATGTATGTACAATTACATCTTCTTTAGAACAACATAAGCAAAAAGTACAAGAGTTTATACATTACTAGCTGCGCCCCGCGGTTTCACACGCGTAGTTCCCGTTCCCTATCCCGACACTTATAGAGCAGCGAATTTCGGGATGAAAAATAGATGTTGGCCGATTCTCAGACCTACTGAATATTCAGTAGGTCTGAGAATCGGGATTCTCATGAAATTTTGTGAGCATATGCTCACAAAATTTCATGAGAAATCGGTCAAGCTGTTTCGGAGGAGTATGGCAACGAAAACTGTGACACGAGAATTTTATATATTAGATAAACTCTTGTACTTTTTGCTTTTGCTGCTCTAAAGAAGATCGTCAATATTAGTTTGTCTTCAATATCGATAATATGCAGACAGCGAGCATCGACCCGTTATAATATTATTATCAGTAATAAATTGTTGGTGTTCATTTATTTTTACTTGCGGTCTCTCTTATCTCAATAGTACATACCTACCTACTTAATTATATAAGCAAGATATCAAAATGGACCATATACTAATTTGATATAGGTACCTGTTTTACTGGGTCTGTAGAACTGTCTCAAATTCAATTTAAATCCAATTAAGTACTATCTAATTATCTCGAAATGGATTTAAATTGAATTATTATACTTGTAATTCGATTTAAATCCCTTTGAGTCAGTTCCAAACAGCTAACTACATTTAAAAAAGACGAAATATCAGCCATAGTTATGCACCTGCTGGTTAAGCCATAGGGGATTGATCCTCGGTTTCATTTCCAGCGATGCATATTTGATATTGTCCTAATATGTATGGAACTAATATCTTTTTATGGGATATTTACACGTACCTATAAGTCGAATCCCTCGACTAGTTTCAGCCACATTCGGTGGCCTTCATCAAAAGGATGAGTGCGATGGCGTCTCGCTCTGCACTCAGGCCACCGAATGTGGCTGAAACTAGTCGAGGGATTCGACTTATAGGTACGTGTAAATATCTCGTAAAAATATATTAATGATAAAAAATGACGTACGTTTCGTTTAATAATAAAAATGTATGGAGTATCACATTTTTTTCCAAATACTCTAGCTTAGTGAAAACATCCTATCTCTTTACTGTGCTAATATTATATCGAGAGTAAGGCTTTTTCCCTGTGGAATCTTACAGTCAATTCTGTAGTTTTTACGTATGAATCTGGGGAATTAACTTGTATGTATGTATGTGAATTTTGGTTGACGTGTGGTTTGAATGTTAGAGAACCTTCTAAAAAGAACTTTCAATTTTATATTAAGGTCATACCTACGTCTATGAAATTAATTAAAAACTAATCTAATTGGAAGACACAAGTTGCAAAACGGCTTACTTATATGTAGAAGGCCTTATTTGTTAAATGTTATCGTAATTTATATTGCATCTTGATCTATGCCAAACCTGAAATTTCTACTTCGATTCCCGATTGAGATTATTCATATTTTTAACCCCCGACGCAAAAAGAGGGGTGTTATAAGTTTGACGTGTCTGTGTGTGTGTGTCTGTCTATCTGTGGCATCATAGCTCCCGAACGGATGAAGCGATTTCAATTTAGTTTTTATATTAAAGGAGACTAACGTGCGAGTGTTCTTAGACATGTTTGATGAAAATCGGTTGACCCGTTTAAAAGTTATGGGGGTTTGAAAGTGTTGGGGGTTTTTTTAATTTTTAATTTAATTTTTTTATTACGTATGAATCTGGGGAATTAACTTGAACGTATGTAGGTGAATTTTGGTTGACGTGTGGGTTCAATGTTAGAGAACCTTCTAAAAAGAACTTTCAATTTTATATTAAGGACATACCTACGTTTATGAAATGAATTAAAAACTAACCTAATTGGAAAACACAAGTTGCAAAACGGCTTACTTATATGTAGAAGATTATTTGTAAAATGTTATCGTAATAATTTATATTGCATCTTGATCTATGCCAAACCTGCTACTTCGATTCCCGATTTAGTTGATTCATATTTTTAACCCCCGACGCAAAAAGAGGGGTGTTATAAGTTTGACGTGTCTGTGTTTGTGTGTGTGTGTATTTGTCTGTCTGGGCATCATAGCTCCTGAACGGATGAACCGATTTCAATTAAGTTTTTTTTTGTATTAAAGGGGACTTACGTACGAGTGTTCTTAGACATGTTTGATGAAAATCGATTGACCCGTTTAAAAGTTATGGGGGTTTGAAAGTAATTGTGTTGGGGGTTTTTTAATTTTCATTGTTTTTTATTTGTTTGAGATCACCAACACGCCTAAAGTGATTATATGTTTTCTTTGTAATTGTAACTTCATTAGTAGGACAGAGGTATTTGCACTAAGTCTTAAAAGCCGATATTTTTTTTATTTCCGCAACTATGTTTATATGTTAGTATCTTAGTAAATTATCATAATTTAAGGCCAAGGTTCAAGTGACATGTGATTCATGTTAAGTCACAGAATATGTCATAGTATAAGGTCGTTAACCTTGGAATAAAACAGCGTTTATTCTGTTTAGCTGGGTCCACACCGGACGATCTACTGCGTTCCGATCACGCGAGGCAGCAACGCGATCCAAATATGCGCGCGGGCGGTGTGTGGACGTCGTGGATCGTGCGCGGCCCTTACAACGCCACCTGCAACATTTGGATCGCGCTCCTGGCTCGTGCGATCGGATCGCAATGGATCGTCCGGTGTGGACCCAGGTTTATTAAACTCGACATGTTTTTAAAGAACTTTTTACTTAGCTTTTCATGTCTTGTTATTTGGTACTAACTATAATTATTTACTACAGAATTGTCTTTGTCTGTATGTAGGCATATATTTAGAATTCTAATTGCGAAAAAAAACCACTTACGGGTACATAGGTACACGTATGTTACACACACATTCCGAAAACAAAACTCCAAAAATTTCTGGGTATTGAACCCATAACTTTTTGTCTATCACTTCGGCATATTTTCACCCACGGGTGTCAAACCTGCAACCCTTTTCGCAGTCCGTCAGTAACCACTCTGCCACCGGAGTTGTTAT
Source organism: Timandra comae (assembly GCA_958496195.1). NCBI lineage: Eukaryota > Metazoa > Arthropoda > Insecta > Lepidoptera > Geometridae > Timandra > Timandra comae. The sequence goes on from OY292363.1 coordinate 1,529,333, forward strand.
TCATTTATCATCGACTTGAGGAATTACCTTATTGTATCAACCAATTATTCAATTGACGTTAATTTGTTCTGAACTGTACCAAGATATAGGTATTTACTAATTTCTATGACGTCAGCCTCAAGCTTTGTTTGTCTGTTTGTCACGAGACTGATTACCGTAACTGCGTCTTATGTCAGTTAAATTATGAGAAAGGTAAACATGTCTTTGAATCTGAATGAAACGGAGAGTAATCATCATCAGCTCATATACAAGTTTCGATCTTAGTTAGGGGTCAGTTACTATAATGAGATGATGTTGTGAATGATTATGTTATGTTATATACTCGTATGTCCTCACCGAGGGGCTCGAGCCTACCCTGAGTCTAGTTGGTCGACGTCACACAACATTAGAATTTCTTCGCAGGTGTGTTTCCCCACGACATTTTCCTTAAATTTTAGAACGTCGAAAATACCTACATACGAATTCTAAATTTAAAAATACATTGGTGGTTTTTTCCCACCTCAAAAAGCCCAACGCGCATATGAAGTTTTCACTTAAAATAATTTATTAAAAATTCTGTTGGGTCAGTTCAGATAAGCGGAAAAATGGCCGCCGCCTTATCTGAATTGACTTTATCTGAATCACGATGAATAAATAATGTTAAATTATATCTGATATATTAAACTAGCTGTGCCCTGCGGTTTCACCTGCGTATATCAGAATCCCGTGAGAATACTTTCTTAGCGGATGCCTACGTCATAACATCTACCTGCATGCACAATTTCAGCCCGATCCGTCCGGTGGTTTGAGCTGTACGTTGATAGGTCACTATGTCAGTCAGTCTGTCACCTTTGAATCTATATATTTAGATTATTTTGAAGTATGTAACCAGACTGGACCGACAAGCAAAGGATTCGATTCCCTATATTATGCGTGATCGACAAATGTTTGTGTCGGTCTGGGTGTGTACGAGTATGAATGACTGAGCGTAGTTTCGTTAGTTAGTTCATATGTATCTAGGATACAAGTAATAAATCTTGTTTGGGGTTAGTTGTCATATTATGAAGATGATGAATGATTGATTTAATACAATTATGGTTTTAATTTATCAAACGATTGAATACTACTTTAGTTATATATGTATAATATTGTATTCAATAAAACACAATACCTGTCTGACCTTGACGTCATACCGTATTTAAATCACATTTAACTGTTCAGTTTATATAACTGTTAAATTGTATAGTAACAAAATTTATTGTCATTTCACGGTACAAAGAATTGTAGGAGGTACTGTTTAGAATTTTTGATCATAGGTTTGATAATATCAGCCTAGTATGTTTTTTAAACCAACTAGCAATGACTATTGGTTTCACCAGCGTAAAATCACAATCTTGTAGGAAAACACTACATTATTAATTTTCCCTTGAATCACTTCTTATTATAGAAAACAGCATTCAAATCCGTTGAGTGGTTTAGCGATTAAAAGTAAAAGTAATTGTACTGTTTACTTATTATCTATTTTATTTTTCCAGGTGATCATAACAGAAACCTTGATTGGGGAGTGAGCGAAGTACAGGTCTACCTATATGACTTCCAGAACAATTTTAACATAACTTACCCAATAGACAGCGCAGTGGAGGGCATCACTACTAACTATAACCTGGACATCACGAAACGTCTCATCTTCTTCGTACCAGGATACAAGTCTCATATCAGCAAGAAAACCGAAGAACTTGTCAGACAAACATTTAAAGATGTACCAAATATTTACCTCATGATAGTGGACCATTCCATCTACACATCTGCGAGGGGAGGCAAAATAAAAAGCTACGAAAGATCAGTCACTTCCTCGTACTATATCGGCAAAGTTCTTGGTGAATTCTTGGCAGGGTTACGAAAAAAAGGTTTCCCATCTAACAACATCCATTGCATTGGCCACAGCTTAGGGAGTCAGATGCTCGGCTTCGCTGGCACTAGATACACAGAGTTGACTAACGAAAAAGTTTGGAAGATCACCGGTATTGATCCAGCTGGTCCTTGCTTTTCCAATGGACTAATCGAAGATCAGATACGTTCTGGAGTAGCAGGCTACGTTGAAGTGTACCACTGTAACGCTGAAGGTCTTGGAACTACTTCTGTGTTAGCTGATACAGACTTCTTTTTCAATAAAAGGGGGAAAAGGCAACCTTCTTGCCATGGCAGCATTATACCTGGTAAAGGAGAATCGGACGCAGCGAAATGCAGTCACAAAGCCTGCGTTCGATACTATATGACAACAGTCAATCACCCAGATTGGTTCTTGGCATGGAAATGTAACTCCTACGACAATTTCTCTGATGGAAATTGTTCGGCAAATGAAATGACGATAGCCGGGTATAATAACCCAGGCAACGCGACCGGAGTATTTTATGTAAATACTGAAATGTATGGAGTTTATTAAAGTTTTTAAATGGAAAAATGTGCTGTGATGCGGAATTTTAGTTTTGTAACTGTATTAAAAATACGAGTAGTTTGATATTTAAAAGTACTTTTGTGAAATATTTAGTTTTACTGTGTAGACACACTTTCGAATAATCAAAGCTCTAGAAGATGATTTGCTATTGTAAAATTCGTAGGAGCAATGAAAGTGTTAAATGTAGTGTGTGAAGTTTATAGAAATATCTTGAATTGTATTTGGTGTTAAATAATTGTCGTCACCACCATTTCAAAACCGTGTAATAAGAGTATTTATAAAAATCTCATATTTAAATATAGTTTGGTAGCATTTATAGAGGTTTTATCAATGTAAATAAGTAGTTTAGTTTTAGTGCAAATATAATGAGATTAATAAATTACAATAATTAGTTTATTGTGATGTTTTGTCATTATAAATTATTTGCACACCACACCATACACCATTTATTATAAAATTGTAAGCTTGTACTAAGGTATTGGTTTACTTAGTTAAGAAACGGCAGAACCGATTAGGAAATTGGGACGTGGGAAAAACAGCTATATTATATAACAAAGTTTAATAATAATAACAAAGTAGTAGGATTAAGATGTGCAGCCTTACCAATAAAAAATACCCACTGTGTTTATTCTTGATATAACGAATTATTAATATGCTTCACCCTCGTTATATCAAGAATATACACAGTAGGTATTTTTTATTAGTAAGGCTGTAAGATAGTAGGAAGAATATATACGATGATAATTTTTACCCAAAAAAAAAAACAGAAGATCCTTAGAAAATATATAAAATTAGTATGAGTATATCCGTCCCCACCAAGTTTGTCCTCACTGGGGACGAATGGGATATTAAATTACGCAGGTAATATAATAAAAAATACATCCAAAACATTTATAGTCGTTAGGATGGCAAGGAAGCGACATTAGAATAGTAGATTATTTCTCGAAACACATTAGCCGAATGCATGTACACTGCAATTTATGGCCGCCTTCCTTACTTGTACCCGTTGTACCGTTTGCAACGTAAGGCTGTGTTCATACTGATAAACTGACATATATTTTTAAATTACTTAATTATTTTTTGTGAGTTGTTAAGTGTGCCCATCTCTCAGAGATGGGCCCACTTAACAACTCAGTGGGTTCCCGAAGGAGGGCGTCGTCGGGGTCGGCCGAGAAAGCGTTGGTGGGATGATCTTACCACCTTCGACAGTAGCTGGTGGGACACTGCGAAGGATAGGGATGGTTGGAAATGTTTGGGGGAAACCTTTGCCCAGCAGTGGGACACTATAGGTTGACAAAAAAAAATTAACCTTTTTTAAGACTTCTAAAAAAGGTTCTTAATTCTGTGGAATCTTTTTTAATGAATATTTTTGCGTTTTTGTCATTTTACACTTTTAAAGAAATCTTTTGTTCGTGTTTGAAATATTCTCGTTTTTCTTATGTTTATTCTTTGTAATTTATTGCACGAAATAGGTTACAACTTATAATGAATTTAATAGCTAACATAACATAACGAACATAATCACTCAGTACCCTACAGCATCTCATTTTAGTAACTGTCCCTAACTAAGGTTGTCACTTGTATACACCCCTATTTTGAATTAGAGTTACTTAATCACACAGCTAATGTGAACGATGGGTGACAATATAATAGTGAAATTAGTTTTTTTTCTTTTGCTTTTATTTAAAAAGTTATGATAAGTCAAAGTTTTTCAAAATCCCGCCGAATTTTATTGTTATTCTACACCGAACAACCGGCGAACGCTGCGATACACAGCTGAGCGCGGTCATCGACCCGAGCCGTTACAGAATACTTGATAGCTAGTGTGCCGTCTGGTAATACGACATTTATTTAGTATTTTTTAAAGATAAGTAATCGACTATCATTATTGATATTTTTATTGGATATATGGATTCAGTTACTGCTACACATATTCTGATTTTAAAAAGTCCCATCATTTCAAAATAGGGGTGTATAGGGTAACAGAACAGAAACTTCGCACACACACACACAGACCGAGATAAACAGCTGTGGTTCACGCAAATATTTACTCCACACGGAAATGGTGACCACTGAATAAACATTGTTCACATATAAATAATATATAAAAACTAAATATTGAAATGATGTGAACAGGCCCTATCATTTGTTTCCTCCTAAAATGTTTTGCGAAGTATTCACAGTAACGTCTTTTCCGAGTGAGGTCCTAATGAAACATCTCCGTGTGCAAATGATCATGAGTTTGAGGATGGTTCGAGGTCATCACTAAACAAAAAATACTTATTTATGCAAGAAAAACAGTCTACCAGAAAAAATAGATCAATATCTCTGGCACTTATAAATAAATAGCCGTGCCCCGCGGTTTTAACCGCGTGAATCCCAATCCCATGGGAATTTCGCGATAAAAAGTATTTTATGTGTTATTCCTAGTTATAAGGAACATTATGGCTGGTTTACACGGGCTTAGTAGCTAAGCGCTTAGTACTTGTTACTAATACTAAGTCTTCGTGTGTAAACACGCTGATTAGTGCTTAGTATTAGTGTTTGTGAATAGTGCAAGTGAATAGAGATCGATCCTATTTACTAAGCGACAAGTCGATACCCCCACCACGATTTACTAAGCACTTGTCGCGTGCTGTCCGCATGTAAACAGCTCGACAAGTTAGTTAGTGACAAGTTGTACCGGGAAGTGAAAACACGTGTTTATTTACTTACGTATTTTTTTGTGATCATGGCTGCGGAAAGATGGAATTCGGAAAAAACAATCAAGTTCATTCAGGAATTTAAATCCTATGAATGTTTATGGAACCACAAATCGGCTTTATATAAAAATAAACTCGCAAAAGATGCTGCTTATCAGAAAATCGTTGAAGAGATGAATATTGCTGATTTCGGAGTGCCTGAGGCAAAAAAGAAAATGAGAACACTTCGGTCAACCTATTACCAGGAAAAGAAAAAAATTCAAAATTCAATGCGATCAGGAAGTGGGACTGATACTGTCTATGTGCCAAATCTGCATTGGTACAAAGAAATGCATAGTTTGTTGAAAGATATAGACGAAAGGCGCACAACTATAGAAAATGTAAGTAATAAAACAACATTTTTCATAGGGTAGGTATTAGATTTATTTTGAAGTAGGTATTATATTCAATAATAATAAGTCTCGAACCATGATTATTTATCATATACTTGCAGGTATATGTTTTGTGGGAGACTGAAGCCTAAGCTAGGTTATAAACCTGTGTTATAATATAACACAGGTATTAGTAGGTATGTACTTATTTAACAATAGATTTAATTTAATTAATAAAGTTGTACATTTTAAACTAATAGATCATTCTAGATTGCCATGATACGGCCCCTTCGTTTACGAAGTAATTCGTATATCTTTCTCTCAATTGTCGGGCCATTCTTGACGAGTGATTACTACCCACTGGCTGAACATTTTGCAAATCAAAGTTGGCGTCCCTCCATAATCCTGGAATAATTTCCCCAGTTTCCAAATTTTCATAGTCAACACATCTCGTGGTTAGGTATGTCCTTGAAGTTTTTCTGAGCCAGTTATGTATAGTGCATGTTGTACGAACAATGCGATCAGTAACTGTGAGATTCGTAGATATAGATGTTCTAAAAATTCTAAAGCGACTGGCTAAGATGCCAAAAGCATTCTCGACGATTCTTCGGGCCCTTGACAATCTATAATTAAAAATTTTCTGTTCGTAGGTCAAAGGACTATGCTTGTAAGGTTTCAATAAATATGATTTCAGGGGAAATGCGTCATCTCCAACAAAAAATCCATTGTTTGGCAACATATTGTTTTCGAGATCACGAAAAATCGAACAGTTCTGAAAAACACCACCATCTGAGCACCGGCCGTTTGCGCCAATATTAGCATATATAAAACAGTAATCATCATCTACGACGGCCATTAGCACGATGCTGTTGCTTCCTTTATAATTAAAATAATCACTGCCACAGTCAGGAGGTGCTTGAATACATATATGCTTGCCATCTATAGCACCGTGAGCCCCTGGAAAGTTCCAACGTGTATTGAAACCTCTTTCTATTTTCTTCCATTCATCCTCTGTAGCAGGAACCTGAAATGCAATTTTATTTTTCAGGATAGCGGATCTACAAGCAGCGAGCAACATAATCCTATAAGTAGCGAGCAAGATATCTCTATGGCTTCCACTTCAGAGGTTGAATCTATTTCGGAACCAAGGGGGGAACAACGTCAAAGTACCTCCAGTAAAAATATGTCACAGCGGAAAGGAATATTTCGTGCGATTGGAGAACTAAAAAAATTACAAGAAGCTGTCAATAGGGATGTACCTGAAAAAGAAGACAGATTCGATGTGTTTGCAAAGAACGTAGCAGTGCAGTTAAGAGAATTATCATTCGAGAGAAGTATGATTGCACAAACAAGAATACAAAATATTTTGAGTGAACTAGCGATCGAGAACTACATGTACAATAATACATCTGCTTCCATTGAAACATTGGAAACCATCTCATCTGCGGGATCGTTACGTAATGCATCCACACCTGCTTTAATTTCTGATGAAAATATCCTATCACAGGCCATAACAATGACACTTGACGGTGAAGACTTCACACAATAATATTTCGTGTACTTATGTTATTTCAAATGATTACACTAATGATAACAATAAACAAACATAATGTTTTTTTTTACCTTCATGTAATCCGAAAGTTGATTATAAATTTCATCCAAGACTTCGGGTATGAATTTTGAAATCGCTGGTTTAGAAACTCTGAACACGTGTGATAACATGCGGTAGCTGCTTCCTGTTGCCAAAAATGACAAAGTAACCTCCAATTTTATTTTAGCTGGTATGGCACTCCTCATATTTGTGTCTTGTCTTTGAATTGCTGGTGCAACTTTTTCTAATAAAATATCAAATTGTGCCGTTGACATTCTCATAGTTACTCTATATTCTCCTGGATCTTCGGTTGCTAGCTCTTTTAATAGAAGAGCAGAATGGCCCCGTTCATCTCTGCGCAGTAACCACTGTCTTGTCCACAAACGTTTTCTTTTTAATGTTTGTCTTTCAAGCTCTTCGATCATGCTTGAAATAATAATGTTTGAATATTGTTTAAACACACTGCGCAAAATCAGGCGGCGTCGTTCCATTTCGAATGTCTGGTCACTAATGACTTCTACTGGCTCCAACGTGTAAACGGTTACTTTTCACTTGTCATATTGCGGCTTAGTATAGTGACAAGTATAAGCGCTTAGCTACTAAGCCCGTGTAAACCAGCCATTATGTACCAATCTGTGCAGTCTTTATTTCAGCCTTGTGACAGTACATTGTTCATTCATAAAGTTCATTATATTTTATTATGATCTGTGCCATAATCCGAAGAAATGACAGATATAGCCAACAACCAAATTTTGAATTCACTCAAAATATTTTTAATTTATTATCAATTTTATTTATAAACCATTTATTTTTCATATAATGAGAAACAATGGAACCGGTCTCGCAAAATTCGTCTAAAAACGCGATGCCAAGTTCTTCGACTGAGTTTTACAACTCGAAAATGTATACGGAAATGAAAAGGAGACGCTTCAAAATTTTATTTGTGTTTGCAATCATATTTATCTTTAGTTATATTTTTTTCAAATCAGATCTGTCACCAGATTTATATTTCATCCATATATTTCCTTTGGATAACATTTCTTGTTACACTGAATTCTCGAGAGAGAATCTATTGCCTACAGTCGACGAACATTTCTCTCCAATGAACGACTCGATATTCTTCCATGAGACCTCTTGTAAGGGCGGTCTGAACTCCCGCCAAGCTTGCGCCGTAGAAGCGGCCGCAAGAGCCCATCCACACAAGCAAATATTCGTCTTATTTCTAAGCCCAATCAAGGATATTAATCAAAAGAGCTTAGTTGCTTTGGAAAATTTACACAATGTGAATTTTTATAGAGTGAATCTTGAAAAATATGGTAAAGATACACCATTGGAACCAATGATAGTTAATGGTTATTTGCACAAAACGAAATGGAAAATATGGCATACTTCAGACTTTTTGAGATATCTGTCCCTTTATAAATGGGGCGGTATTTATTTGGACTTAGACACGGTTGTGGTGAAGAGTTTGGATCCTTTGGGGAAGAACTGGGCGGGAATACAATGTAAAAATTCAGTGGGAGCTGGCGCGATGTCGTTCGCTAATGATACTATTGGCAGAATGGTTGCCGGGGAAGCAATAAGGTCAGTACTTTATAGAAACAGCAAATTATCACTTCAAAGCAGAAAACTTTACGAACACTGGTACAAACCAATGACAATATTTTTCTTTTACTAACATTGATGTTTTAATAGTTATAAAGTCAATTTTATTTTGTGATTCAATTATAAAAAAATCTTAGTTTATCATTTTAATTCGGTGTAGGCTCCCTCGAGCCTCTCGGTGGCGACATATAATGACCAGATGATGATTTCCTTTCTCACTAAATCTTTATTCCAACAGAATCTTAGCAGAAAGATGGAGAGGAGACGACTGGGCCCGGAACGGTCCCGGTGTCATTACAAAAGTCCTACAGAATATGTGTCATACGAAACTAGCGAATACATTAAATACGGAAGTTTGTGAAGGTAATTAAAATAAGTTGTTAGTTATTGTATACATAAAGGTGTAAAACATGGTTTCTGCATAATGGAGGAAGCTGAGAGCTTGGTGAACATGACAGAATTGAACGAAACATCCACTTATATTTTATGCGGGTTATACCGATTTTAGTCGAATCCCTCGACTAGTTTCAGCAAACTAGCGGCGCCCTGCGATTTAACCTGGGTAACTCTTCTCCTATTGGACGTAACGTGATGATAGCCTATAGCTTTCCTCGATAGGCTGATGCTAAACTAATGAAAGATAAAACTAACTGAAAGATTTTTTCAAATCGGACCAGTAGATCCTGAGATTACTGAGATTAGGTCATTTAATCAACCAACTTTTCAACTTTGTAATATTGGTATAGATTTCATTTATTTCCAGGTTTCATAATATACAATTCAACTGTATTTTACCCCATCAGTTTTGATGAAGCGAAGAAATACTTCAAGCCACAGTCTCAACATTTTCCAGGAACTTACGTGCATCACGTTTGGAATAAAAGAACGAAGAGATATCACGTTCCTTACAATTCACTTTACGCTGTTCTTGCTAAGCAGTACTGTCCTAGCGTCTATAACGCTTACCATATCAATTTTGGTGTTTAAAACTTTTATTTATTCGTATATATTTGACTCTAGCTGTTCTTTATATATTTCACACTATGCCCCACGGTTTTATCAGCGTAATTCCTGATCCCGAAGGAATTTGGGGACAAAATGTATTCTAAGTGTTTGTTACTTCTGGTTACATGAAACAGAAGTAAAAATTTTACCTAAATCGGTTGGGTAGTTTTAACGGGAAAGCTACAAACAGCTTTCCAAAAAACGTTGGTTTTTGTTAAAAACTTATTTTATTGTTTTAATATTTTTGTTTTTAAGTATTTTTATTAATAAAAAAATGTTTTGTATATTTTTTTTTTGTATAATTTATGTACTTACTACTAAAATGCCTGGTAACACCCGCGTTTTAGTCCCTTGTTTAGTACCATACCTCCATTATGATATAAAATTTAAGCCTTTTATTAATCTATCTATACAGGGTGTCCGGGCATCGATGTCGGATACTTTAATGGGTAAAATATGGTATTTTTTATCGAAAAATTACGATTCCAATTTTCTCTAGCTACCTCCATTACAAAATGGCAGCCATTTTGTTTTTTTTAACTCGACGCGCTAGAGAAAATTAGAATCGTGATTTGTCGATAAAAAATACCATATTTTACACCCTTAAAGTATCCGACACCGATGCTCGGACACTCTGTATATTATCTGGTCTATGTGTCAAACACAAAAAAAATATTGAAATGCGATAAGAAGTTGATAAAAACGCGTACAAAACAAACAAAGCAACTTCGATTAGATACAAAATATGTAGGTACCTCCGCTTTTTGAATACGAGAAATGTTAAATACATTTTAAGAATTGATCGTGTACGAGTACATTTGACCCAATAAATGAACATTATGTCAATGTAAAGATAAAACAGTGTGACATTATCTAACATACATCTAATGTATAAAATATGTAACAAACAAATCATTCGTAACAACTTCAATTTTGTTAAAAGACAGTTTATGAATATAAGGTAAACATACTTCTTTATATAAGTGATATTAATAATAGTGTAGTTTAGTGATGGATCGAACGCGGCCGTGTGAGGTTAAACTGTTTATGGTGTAGTTAAAGTATTCCGTGTAATTACAATTCAAATGATAATGCGTTATTTTATATCGAACCAGTGAACATGTTCCTTAAAACTTTTCGTAAAAAATACGTGTTTGTAGCCGTAATAGCCGTTGCTTTCATTGCAATCATGTGTAACTCGGACTTATCACCGGACATGTATTTCATTCAGTGGATGCCTTTCGAAAATATATCTTGTTATAGCGAACCGGGGGATCTGTTGCCTACAGTCGATGAGCGTTTCTCGCCGACGAACGATATTCTTCCATGAGACCTCGTGTAAAGGCGGTTTCAACTCCCGCCAAGCTTGCGCCGTAGAAGCAGCCGCAAGAGCCCATCCACACAAGCAAATATTCGTCTTATTTCTAAGCCCAATCAAAGATATTAATCAAACGAGTTTACTCGCTGTGAGAAGACTAAAAAATGTGAATTTGTTGCGCGTAGATTTAGTGCAGTACTCAAACGGTACTCCGTTAGGAACGTTGGTTCGTAGTGGTTTAATAAACAAGTCGAGGTGGAAAATCTCGCATACGTCAGACTTACTAAGATATCTGTCGCTTTATAAATGGGGCGGTGTTTATTTGGACTTGGACACTGTTGTGGTGAAGAATTTGGATCCTTTGGGAGGGAATTGGGCGGCGAGGGAAAGTGAAGACGCAGTGGCAGCGGGGGCGATGGCATTCTCAAATGATAGCATCGGGAGGAAGATTGCTGAAGCTGCAGTAAGGTTAGTAGTTCTCGGTATGTGTGTTAAAAATGTTCTATTATAACTATTTGTGGGGGTAAACTAGACAGACACCTATACCGAAGTTATGATTATGATGGAAACAGCGTACCCAAAACGCGGTTACCGTTAATATTTATGTTTTAATGTTTGCAGAAACACAAAAAATAACTACGAGAAGCCTAGAATTTTAGCAGACAGACTAGTTTTAGCAGATTTTTATTAGCTTGATTTTCGGTATGAAATGCCACCTTAAGAGGAATGAGCAAACATAAAATCAAATTCAAATTGGTCGAGCTTTTTTCGAGTTTTAACGAACGCCTGTTTTATTTTTATCTATACTTCTATACTAATATTATAAAGAAGTAAAGTTTGTGTGTTTGTTAAATTGTAAGGGGTAATCTCGGGATCTACAGAACCGATTTCAAAAATTCTTTCACTAATGGGAAGCTCTTTGTCAGCGAGTGACATAGGCTATAGTTTATCCCTGTATTCCCACGGGAATGGGAACTACGCGAGTGAAATCGCGGAGCGCTGCTTGTCTCTTATAAAACCTAAAGATTACTGTATATAATAAGATACTTTACGTAATCTTCGTTTATCTAAAGAATGTTTTTCGGTAATGTTTATAATCTTAATAATATAAACAAAAAACATATTTGTGACGTATAGTCAATATATTGAGTGAAAAAGACATTGAACTATGAAGGTTGTGTCCATAATTACAAGGTTCAAGTTAGAAAAGCAATCGATTTCTATTACTAATTTATAGGAAAAATGTATGCCAACGCTGAGCAAATTGCAATCCAGGTACCATAGGTAATCTATAATAAGTACTCGTATATGAATATTTATATATTTTTCTTGTTATTTTCTAAGTCACGTGTTTGATAAAGTTGATTATGGATGAACTAACTGCTTTGCCAGTTTTTTTGTAAGATGAAGAAGGAGTACAAAGAAACCTGTCTATTATTTTTTATACCAAAAATATAATTTTATCTCAATTGGAAAAAAAGGAAACAATATTCAGACACGTTTTTTACAACTAATATAAGGGACTAAGCACACTTATTGAGCTCCATTCAGCGTTTGTCCATAAAAAAAACAACGAGACGCGTACGCATCCACTTAGCTGAACGCATGCGTACGCGTCTTGTCCATACAAAACAACGATTTTGTATGGACAAACGCTGAATGGAGCTAAATAAATTGTGCGTAATCCCAAATTTTTGTTTTCCTTTTGCAGAGACTTAGCCGAGAATTGGCGAGGAGATTTGTGGGGTCACAACGGTCCTGGAGTCATTACCAGGGTCCTGCAGAACATGTGTGGTACCGACAACATGACACTTATGTCTGCAAAAACATGCCAAGGTATTACACTTCTTTTATCAGAATTTAAAAGTAAAACAGCATAAAATACATGCTTGTTAACATAAAATTAGTAGCATTTAATTAAACTCCAGTTTTTTAACAATCATTTCTCGATTATAATTTAAATAGACACGCGCGTTGTGGAACGGAACATCTTATCTAAAGTACTAGACTACCAAATATACCACAACATGCATGTACATGCTTATTAGCATAAAATTAGTAGCATTTAATTAACTAACTCCAGTTTTTTAACAATCATTTCTCGATTATAATTTAAATAGACACACGCAAGTTGTGGAATGGAACATCTTATCTAAAAAGAACTAGACTACCAAATATACCACTTTGGCCAATTGGTATTTGTGTAATTTAAAACGAAAACCAATTGACTTTATTAATTGTCTTAACAGTTTTACGACACGTTAATAAACTGTGGTAATATGGTTACAGCATGAAGTAGTTAGTTAGTTAGTAAGTCTTCTCTCCCTCTTCTTTCTCCTTGTAACGTCTTATTACCCCTTTCAAGTCAGCAATACAAAACCGTTTACCGTTTTTTTTGACGACCTCGATGACAGAGTGGTCTCCATGCCGGACTGCCATCAGCAAGGTTGCGGGTTCGATTCCCGTGCGGGGTGAATATTTGTGTGAACCACAAATGTTTGTCTCGGTCTGGGTGTGTGTGTGAATGAGTGTGTGCGTAGTTTCTGATACCCTAGATACAAGCTTCGAGCTTAGTTAGGGGTCAGTTTATATGAGATGATGTAGTGAATGATTATGTTATGTTATGTTACTCAACGCCCGCCTGGCAACCCCACTCACTCACTATGCGCATAGTGTTAATTTGCGTTGATGCGGTCGCATAGTATACCGTTGTTGGTCTTGGCACCCTGAAGCCGCGTGTACACGGTCAGAAATTTGTCTTGCTGGCAGACAAGATGAAATTAATGAGAATATTTTTTTCGAGTCTATGTACGAAAAACTTCTTATTCAGACAAGAAAATTCTATATACTTAAGTATATAATACAACGGGATGTTAGTGAGTGAATGTCCCGGCCCCTAAATTTGCGTGGCAACTATGAAATCGGTACTAAAAAATATAGTTATAATGTTTAAAACTTTTTTTTTGGTTAGATGAAATAGTCACCTATGTGAGGCACTAAATATTTCATTACTGGGATTAATAGGTACTCCAGAAAAAAATGTTAAACCTCGAAATCTTTCATCGCCGTGTCTGTCCACAACTCACCTTGATGTGTATAATACCTCCTTGATGAAAACCTATTGGTTGAATACATTGAAACTTAGTTTTATATGATACTTGGATAGTTAAGGTATTGTTACGGAATACACTTAATCAAATATTTAAACAATACAACGAATGGTTACTAGAAAAACATTTGTCCCAGAACTTCCTTTCATCGCCATGTCAAAAACATTTTTAAACATATTGTTTCACCTAAAGACTTGCGTCTCCTTCTCTGTGTGCTAAACGTTGCCCAATAGTACCGCCTCAGTGCTCGACGTGGAAGGACGTGTCTACGTGCCTACGTTTTCAAGCTATAAATGTAAGTGTATCCCATTTTTGTTACTGGACAGTTTTTCTTTCATCGCCGTGTATAGGTATAACTTCTATTTGAACAAGTTTATACTCTTGATTGAGCATTCGATAGAATGCCCATACTCTTCTGTTTATTTGTGAATTGTTTAGTTCTTAAAAAACCTAATAGATTTTATGTAATTTTAAATTTTCGACTCGTTTCTCATCGCCATGCTTTCATTTCCGTGGTTTCCATAGCAAATATTTGCTATGGCAATGAAAAAAAAGACACGGCAATGAAAAAAACTTCATTGCCGTGTCTTTAAAAACAAATTACTTTCATCGCCGTGGCCAGGTCTTTCATTTCCGTGACTTATATTTTCATCGCCATGGTATGATTAGGCAAGGAAAACACCAGGACTCACAGCCGTATAGCAATATCGAGAATACCTGAGATCTAATTAGTCTCATTTTTGTTACGTTTGGAGATGGTTTGGACATTCCAGATTATCAACATTTTGCTTATTGCTTGCCCATCTCCACACAAATTCGAATCTCTTACTCGCAGCCTCTCTGATTACTGATCGTTCAGCCTAGGTATACAAACTTGCTCATGAATTCCAGGTCTGACAATTCTCCTGTGCGTGTGATCTGTTCAGCTCGGTCAGTGACCATAACCTTTGTCTTCGACTTGTTGACCTAAAGTCCTACTGTCTCGGTTTTGCGTTCTAGTCTGCTGAACATTTCAGCAAGTTCGTGCTCAGAGGATGTGGCCAAAGTAGTGTCATCTGCATATCGAAGGTTGCTGATCTTGTTCCTGCCAACAGTAATGACTCCCTCCTTTTAAGGCTCTCCTACTTATATAGTTTCTATAGTTATCATGGTTATTAGCACTCAAATTATTATGATTATACAGCGTTGAAATATTTCGAGTTTCCGATATTTCAACGCTGTTGCAAGCGCCATGATCACGGATGAACTCTCCTACTTATATTTCGTACTAGCAGCGCCCCGCGGTTTCACCCGCGTGGTTCCCGTTCCCGTGGGAATACGGGGATAAAATATAGCCTATGTTATTCAGGGTGAATGTAGCTTTCTAATGGTGAAAGAATTATTGAAATCGGTTCAGTAGTTTCGGAGCCTATTCGTTACATACAAACAAACAAACAAACAAATCTTTCCTCTTTATAATATTAGTATAGATATCCTATAATATTCGCCATAGATGTTAAATAGAAAAAGGAACTCTTTTTCAGCCTGCTCATCCGGGATGATATGCAACATAATCTTACTGGCTTGGGATATAAGTGCCACAGTCCGGTAGGGTGCACATTTTTTTTTACCCAGACTAGGCTAGCACTTGACTGTAACTCACCTGATGGAAAGCGATGGTACAGCCTAAGATGGAACGTGATCACCTAGAAGGTACCTATTGACTCGCGACTTAAAAAGACCCAGATTGTATGTTTAATTTGTATGTTGTGTGCAGGGAGTTCCACACTCTCGCTATTCGCACTATAAAGGTGGACGCGAAACGCTTCGTGCGAGCTTATGGAACATCTACCATGTATGGGTGACGTTTATCGGTTTCCCTGCCCATTCGGTGGCAGAACGGAGATGGGGGAATTAAGCGGTGTAGTTCCGATGCGCACTCTCCAAAATGTATCCGATAAAAAACCCATAGGCTAGCAACTTTTTGCCGGTGCTCAAAACTCTGGAGTCTCTTGGTATGCTTCTCTAGGGACTCCAACCCCTCAAGTTGATATTTAGCTGATCCATCCTAAGGGTGCGAACAGTACTCCATGCACGACCGAACTTGTGCTTAATAGAGTTGGAGCAGCTGTTCTGGCGTGAAGTACCGTCGCACCCTTGAGAGGACGCCTAGCTTTTTTGCAGCCAGTTGAGCCTTTGACTCAATGTATGAACCAAAATTGAGGGTTGAGGTCAGCGTTATTCCAAGAAGGTCAGGGTGGTCCACTATAGGTAAGGATACACTCCGGAAAATAGGAGCCAGTTCAAAAAGCGTCTTCCTTGCGGAGAAAAGACCCGCCTGGGTCTTCAAGGCATTGAACTTGATCAGATTGGCATCGCTCCAATCGGAGACTGCCCAAAGGGAAAAGTTCGTGTGATGGACCATAGCCTCTCTTAAATACTGTGTCTCGGCCGCACTAGCACGCGGGATGGATATGTAATCCTCTACAACTGTGCAATCATTTGCATACTCATAGGTTCTGGGCTTTGGCAGATCATTGATATGCAACAGGAAAAGTGTTGCAATGAGTACTAACCCTTGGGGAACACCGGTATTAATCGCCATTTGATCGGACGAGCATCCATCAAGAACGACCCGTATCGATCGATCCCGCAAGAAGTCCGATATCCACCCACACAAACTAACAGGCAGACCGTATGATGAAAGCATGCTTATAAGGCACGTAATTTTGTGGACCCCTTCTTGAGCAGGGGGATCAAAAGCGATTCTTTCCAATCTTTAGGCCATATATCATAGGGGTTTTATGTTAATCTTATAAAGAAATTCGATCAATTATTATCATTCGATGTGGCGTAGATAACCCGTCTGGGGGAGTATGCCTGTCCTTCTCGGAGACAGGCGTGTATATATTGTATGTTAGGATAATATAATACTCATGTCAGTATATAAAAAAAAATGTTTTATGTATGGATTTTCATTTCCGTGGTGATTCTTTCATTACCGTGGGACAGTTCTTTCATTGCCGTGGACGCTTGTTTCATTGCCGTGCACGCATGTTTCATCGCCGTGGCATGAAATTTTTAAACTTGTGTTATTCGTTAGTTTTTTAATTAATCAGCTTGATAATAAGCAAGAATACATACATTATCAAGAAGTATAATAAACGCTAATTATTTTTGAAAAAAACTTAAAAACAAAAAAATCCACGGAAATGAAGATTTTTGGGCACTTGTTGAAATTCACTCTAGTACGTACTTATTTAAGTCGATTCCCTCGACTAGTTTTAGCCACGTCCGGTGGCCAGAAAATTGTAGTGTTTACATGAATATTTTCATCCTGTCTGTTGCCGACAAGATTAATTTACCGTGAACACGCGGCCTAAGGGTACGTCTCCACTGACGCAGAGCTGAGAGGAGTGGATTGGAGTCTAAGATCTTCGAGAAATTTCGAACACTGTGATTGGTCAACCTACGGTTGCTCCGCTCCATTCCGCACAAATCCACTTCAGTGGAAATACAACATTTAATAAGCAGTCATGGATCATGATCTTCATTCCAGGTTTCGAAGTCTACAACGATAAAATGTTCTATCCGATCCACTGGACGAAAGCCGACCAGTACTTCAAGCCTCAGTCCAGGGATTATCCAGACACATACGTGCATCACGTCTGGAACAAAAAGACAGAATCTTTGGCTGTTCACAACGACTCATTGTACGCTACTTTGGCTGAGCGGTATTGTCCTAATGTCTACCACTCGCATAGAGATAAGTTTTGATTGTAAGCTGTTCGTGGCATGTTGATTTTTTTATTTACGTGAAAATACTCATTGAATTATAACTATTTTAATGGATAATCTAGGCTGGTTTTATTATTACGCTGCTAGACGCGTTGCAGGGTAGCGCGCGCATTTACGGCGGTAAGCCGTTAAACAGTTCGCGCTTCGGTAGCCCCAGCCAACAGCGCGAGTTTATCCAACGGGCGCGGCGCTGTTTAAGCACGCGGCTCAGGGTGCGTACGGATTGCGCGTACACTAATACGCGTAGTCACGTTTGTTTTCGGAACGTCTTGTCCGTACTTGCAGCTACACGTACACTCTTGGGGAATGCGTCTGGACACGCGTAAACTGACTACGCGTAGGTGTACGCGCAATCCGTATGCACCTTATGAAACGCAACTACTACCACCAAACTTAAACGCGCGTGCTTCGACGGCGCCACTGAATCACGCGTTAAAACCAGCCTAGGATTAAGGTTTTAATTTTGTTTTTCATGTCGAAAATTAATTATTAAAACCGCATCTTTAATTCGTTAATGTAGTTTTAGGTATATCTATTTGTACCAAACTAATTATGTAATAAAGATGTGGAATTTGAATCGTATATCTCGACTTAATTATTGCTATCTAACAACTTATCTATCTAGGCTATCTAGAAATTCTAGAACCTACAACTCAGTTAGTGATTCTGTGGATATGTTTAATGTTAACTTGGCGGGTTTTAAAAGACAAACAGAAGCTATTTCGAAACTTAATTTTATATTCAACTATCGGCGCCCCACGGTTTCACCCGCGTAGTTCCCGTTCCCGTAGGAATATGGAGATAAAATTATGATAAAAACCTTTCTACTGAATCACTCTATGTATTAAAACAAACCGCATCAAAATACGTTGCGTAGTTTTAAAGATCTAAGCATACATTGGGACATAGGGACAGAGAATTAACAAATTATTATTTCAAAAATTAACCCTGTACCTACACTCCAAAAAGTACTAAAACACAAACATATTTAAGAGCTCATTTTTAACCGTTCAAAAACAAATTAACCGGTTTATTTGCGCCCGGTTGGTAATAAACAACCGGTCAAAACCTCTAATCGTTGCGTGGTTGCACCCGGCCCCGCCCGGCCGTCATTAACACCGATAGTAATGAGAACCGGTAATGGCTTTACAGTGCACATTTTGACTATAAAATTGCTTTTCACTACAGTATTGTTTTGGTGTAAATAAGGTAATGAAGATAAAATGTCTGACGTCTAATTTTCGTGACTTGGGTCTTGGGTACGGTTTAACCTGTTATTTTTTGCTTTGTTCATCGTAATTTTCGACTAATTTTGTAATTGATCGATAATCTTCAACTGGTTTAGAAAAAAAAATGCAAGTATACGAAAACCACACAAATATAATTATGGGATAGATTCGTTGATATACAAAATTTGCGAAAGTAACTCTGTCTGTTTGTTACCTTTTTTAAATTACTGAACCGATTGGCGTAAAATTTGGTACAGGGGTAGCTTATGACATAGGCTATCACAAAATTCCCACGTGATCGGCAACTATTCGGGTAAAACCGTGGGGTACAGCTAGTCACCCTGTAAGTTGTGAATCAAATACGCGAATAAAGTATTATGGCGACAAATCGGCAGTTTATTGTCTCGAGAACGCAGTTTAATGTCTGCTGAATGTAATTGAAGTTGAAATTGCTCAATAATGGTCGTATAGGTCAATGAGTTTGCCAGCAATATTCATGAAAAATGTACTTGTAAAACATGGTTTAATTTGCAGTTTTTAATTTATAGTAGTTTAAAAAAAATTGTGTAATTTTTTTTTCTTTTTTGTTGGTTATTTTTGAAATGATGTTTCAATATGCAATACTTTGTAATATAGAAAGACTGTCCGTTAATCTCTAAAGTAATTAAGTACTTAAATAATTATGTAAGATTTAGGTAATTTTTAAGTTATTTATAAGATAATCTCCACTACTTGAACAACTTTTTTACTAACATCTTTTTCTAAAAATTGGACACAGAATTATGTTGTACTGGGTAATAAGTATGTACTTACATAAATTTTACAGTACGCAACATTTAAACTCGATGGTCAAGTCTAATTTATTATTTTTATACACACAGTTTAAAAATAAAGAAACAGCTACAAAATTTGCATGTACAATATCATTTCCATTCTTTTATAGCGACGCTAACCTATTACTGTGGAGGACTATTACCACAAATCATGGAGGATACAGTAGGTAAGCTCCATACAACATATGCTTGAGATACCGTTTACACACACGGGCGGGACGAGATGGTATTTTAAACGCGTTTTTTCAAAAGTTTAATGATGCAGTTTTATTTTTTACAAAGTCTAAAGACTCCTTTATTGGCTATTCCTAATAGTATTAGATTTTGTCTATAACGTCCCTTTAATTGTGTGGTTATGGCCATGAAAAAAGTTATAAGGTAAGTATAACTTACTATATTTTTTACTGTTTAGTGGAGTGGGTAGCTAACAGTATTGTTGTGGCTCTCCCAAAACGATAGTTTTTAATTTTCTATAGACTGTATCTCAGGAGGCTGCATTGGATAGGGTCAGATGGAAGGAGTTGCACCTGTTACACACACAAGATCACCGTTCTAATGAATTAATAAGAATGTATCTCACTACTTTTTACAGCCAGAATTAACAGTGTAGGTACTTATACAAAACTTACAAAACGAAGTCCACGAGCGTCGCTTCTGTACTATCGTTGTTTTACGGCACCACAAAACGTAATATCACTACATTAAACACCATTTATTTATTATATAACTGTACTCTTGAGCAAATAACTCAAATTTAAACAGACAATTAAGTTGAATTATTATTATTTTGCGAAACAAAATTTCCTTTGTAATTAAGGTCGGACCGAGTGGTACCTCATTGTTTGGTCCTATTTCTTTGTCCCTGTTTATTATGGTAACAAATTAAATTCTAGAAAAATCCTTTGAATTTCTCATAAGCGCCGTTTGCTTGCTTTGTAATGGGGTTGGATATTAATTTATGTGTTTTATGGAGGTCCATTTGGTGTGTAAAGAAAATTAAGGTACGTAATTAAGGAAATAAATATTTTTGGTTTTATGTAATTACGGAATAACGTCGAAAGATAACTGAGGGGGAAGAAAAGTTCTTCAACATGAACTGGAAGATGTAACTGGTAAGAAATATTATAAAATATGTAATATTTAAAAATTATAAGTAAGTAGTTCACATAAATATTTACCTCGCACCGGGATAGAACCCACACCCTCTCTAATTGACAGTTCATTTTGGTAAGCCGTTTGAAATCAAAACATTTCAAAGATTTTACCATATAAGTACTTAATAAATTTCAAGTTTATCACAACTTTAAACAAACACAACCCATTATAGAGGTACCCAAATGAATAGGTACATAGTTACATGATTTCTTATACGAATGAACAAAACACTTTGATGTTAAATACAAACAGTGAATTCACTGTCGGTGAATGCTTCATAACAATAAGCTGATGCCCAAGTAGACTTCAGTGCACTATCGAGGTTTGGTACAAAACAGAAACTTTAAGGATATTTCAATTTAACATAACATAACATAATCATTTACTACATCATCTCATTATAGTAACTGACCCCTAACTAAGCTTGAAGCTTGTATCTAGAGTATCAGAAACTACACACACACTCATTTACACACACACCCAGACCGAGACAAACATTTGTGGTTCACACAAATATTTACTCCGTACGGGAATCGAACCCGCAACCTTACGGATGGCAGTCCGGCATAGTGACCACTCTGCCATCGAGGTCGTCAAAAGTTTAAGGAACAATTTTATTTTTGTATAGTCAGCGTCAGAGTAAAGCAACTTCCAAGGGTTGGCATACCAAAATGAGCATTACCAAAGGTGGGGAGGAGGGGGTACCATATTCTGACGCTCACTGTACCACTGTGGTCCCTAGTTTTACCCCAGTTTTTTCTTACTTAGTACACGTCTACGTAATAATAACTTATCTGTGTGCATCGTTTGAGTCTGTGTAAATAGATCAGTCATTGGATCAGTAATGGTTGCTTTTTATGTGTAGGTACAGAAAACTAGGAGTACATGTTATACTTGTATTTTTTGTATCTTAGAAATCTCTGGTAATTAAAGGGCCCTTTACGATGTGTAGGTAGTTCTTTACCCCTTACTGTAAAGTTTGTAGGCTGTATGATGGCTCTCCATCTGGCGTATTACAGTCAAGCAATATTATTTATGCAAGCCGTAGTATTTAAGGAAAAGAAGTCGATACTTTCCTTAGTTTTACTGAGTTCCACTTTGTAGTCAGTGAAATGACTGGGCACACGAGACTCACCAACTGATGTCTCGGGGTGATAAGCGCAGTACAGTGTATACAATACTGTGTCCGTAATGGGCAGGCGTGTTGCTTACCATTAGGTGATCACCTCGCTAGTCTCGTCACTTAGTCATATAATAAAATAATTTTCTTTTCGCTTCCATCTTGGGCCTGAGGTTCCCAATGAATCTCGATGTTTCCCTACCGATGGGTACAAGCTATTTCATTAAATTACTCGTCAGATAGTTACGGGAGTTCCCCTCGGTAGTATATATTATCCGATTTGCTTCATTATAAGGAAACTTTGGTGTTCCTATTGACTTCACATGAATGAGTACCAATAGCGTGGTATACACTACGTTAACTTTATCTTTTATAGTTTCTCGAAACATCTTTATTGTGGATAAATCATTTAAGAATAAAACCTCGATGTTTCATAGTTATACTGACCTCATGACCTGTTAAAAAGGTTATCTTTTTTCGAATACAATATTTTGGTTCAACCAAAAATGTCGTAGGTAACCCTCTTGAGACTGCGAAGATCTGACGGCAGTCGCTTCACGTAAAATACTAACATTTTGCGAAATCTGACTACACTAAATCCAGACCCCAATTACATGATTACGATATAAGTTTTTTTTTATTAATAAACAAATACAAATAATAGCACGCCAAAAATCACTGAGATTAGTCCGGTGTGCTTCAAGTGAGTTCTGTTTACATAATCTATAGTAGGTACTTAAAGCTAATTGACCATACACATAATTATCATAAATACAAACATAACAAACCTTAAATCATTTTCAAGTATATATAAAGGTGTGTAAAAAGAAGAAAGCTTATAGCAGTGTTGTACCCTAAATCATTACACTCCTTTTTGTCGCAGTCAGGTAAAAATACAAAGTTTTACTATCTTGAACTTTCTACATAATATATTCAGTGGAAGGTAACGCGAAAGCGTCTCAGCCTCGTCACAGCATAAAGCACTAAAATGCACTTTGTATGACGTCATGTGACGAGCTTTGTGTAAAAATTATATTATAGGAACACTAGCTTCAGAAACTTGAGAAACACTATTTTGTTTGTGAATATTCTGTTACAGTATACATATTTTGATAGATGTGTCCCATGGCTGTGCTCTTAAGACGGTCCCGTGGGAATTTAAAGATGTAAAAAGAACAAAGTGCTTTTAATGGCCTTAAAAATCAAACGTAAATTATCAAAAGAGATGATAACTTTTTTAATAATTATAGCAATGATTTCTTAAAGCATTTGCTACTAAATTAATTCTAGGAGTTTACTTTAAATAAAAAAATAAATAGATATTAACATCTTTTATTGTTGCTTAATACAATATTAAACTTAATTACAAAACATGAAAAGAGTTAATATTAGGTAATAATCGTGTTACAATATTCCATTCAAAATACTTATAACCGTATTTAATACCAATAGATCAACATTGATACAATTTTAATAACGAGTTTCCTGCTGTCAGACAAACAAAAAATAGGAACTTTGTAGGTAATTGAGATGCTCATAAAAATATTCTAACTAAAGAGGTATAAAAAGTTATTAACAATGATACACACTAACTAGTAAGGGCAGTTTTCAAAAATACTATTTTCAGAGGAACATAATAAACCAAATAGTCTACAACTCAGAGGTAGAATGGTAGCAGAATGCGCGGTCCGGACTGCGTGCGGTCGTTACCGGATCGCCTCCAAGTCGTATTCGTGCGTGGGTATGTAGTAGACACCTCGCGGCGAGAGGTCGCTGGAGGCGCCGGCGCGCACCGCGTCTGCGCCGCACGCGCCGCCGCGCAGGTCCCCAAACGCGGCGCACCGGTACGCGGGGAACAGCCGCGCGTCCTTCACGGACGCGGTCCACACGTCGATGACCGCGCGGTGGTTGCACGAGGCGGCGCGCGACGAGCCCCCCAGCCCCGGCACCAGCGGCATCTTGCACTCCGGCTGCGCCTCGCCGTTATTGATGAAGTAGTCCACGTCGCCGAGCACGCTTGACGAGCCCAGCGCGCCCGCGTTCGAGTGGAACACTTCCACGTACTGCGCCACGCCCGACCGCACCTGGTCCTCCAGGAGGCTCTTGGTGAAGCAGGGCCCGGCCGGGTCCAGCGCGGTCACGCGGCCCACCTTGTGGCCGGTGGCGTTGTGGAAGGCGGTGCCGGCGTGCCCCAGGATCTGCCCCCCCAGGCTGTGGCCCACCAGGTGGATGTTGTCGGGGCTGACTCCCCCGCGGCTGAGGCCGGCCCACATGGCCCCGAGCGCCTTCCCAATGTAGTGCACGTGCGTCACGGAGCGCTCGTAGCTCCGGATGCCCCCGTCGCGCTCGTGGGTGTACTGCGAGTGGTCGGGGATCACCAGGTACGTGTCGGGGTGGTGCTTGTATGCGGCGCGCATCTGCTGCTCCACGCTGTGCTCGATGTGTGAGGTGAATCCACCGACGAACATGACGAACTTCCTGCTCTTGTCCAGGTGCGGTATGTCCAGTATGCGCTGCGCCGCCTCCTGCACCGGGAACGAGTGGTGCACGCCGCGCGCCCAGTCGTAGAAGTGCACCACGATACCGCTCACGTCCAGGTTCAGCTCGCGGTCTTGGACACCTACAGACAAAACACACGACATTATTATACTATAAAATTCTGATTATCTCATTAATAAGCACTATGTATTAGAGAAAATCCTAATAAAATATCAAAGTTATCTTTTAAGTGAGCTAGTTGAGTTAAAGTTATTTTAAAACGTAAATTGTGATTCTGTAAATTGCTTTACAATCTGTAAGGCTGATCTATGAGGGCACTGGATTTTAGATTACCTCAAAAGATTATATCTCTTCTTGACCTCAAAAATATAGCGAATTATACTGTAAAGAGTATCTTTAATCATTTTAAACGTATTTTAATTGTTTATAATTATCCTTAAAGTTGACATTGGATTTGTAAATTTATGATTAGTAATCGTTTGTAATTATATTTTTTAACTTTGAGGGCTCTAACTACCCGTAACGACTGTCGATGATATTACTACAACAACTAGGACCAAACTTAACTTAACGTGTTCACCGAAACACAGGAAATTAAAATCCTCTATAGTAACGGTCATCCATCTCTTTCAACACAGATCATAATACAACCACAATATTAAGACATGATAATCAAGACTGTGATATACATATCTAAGATAATAACTTACATTTGATGACGGGCGAGTTGAGGATGATCCTGAAGGGTCCATACTTCTCGAGGTCCCCCCGCTCCAGCGCGGACACACACACCAACAAACAGAACAACAAACACGCATTCACGAGCACGGACATGTTGACAGATTAAAACAAATTTACTCGAAATTAATAATAATTTTATGAGTAAATTGTTATTTGCTGTACAACGTCCCAGTTGGTAATGGTGTCTGAGGTGAGACGTCTCCCATATATACTAACTATTGGAGTTCTGCTTCGAGGAAAATAATACGGTAAACCCTCACTGAAGGGCACACGCGTCATTTTACGTCATAATGAGTTTCTTATTATTGAACTAATTAATTGATGATATGGCACTAGCTGCTGAAAACGACTGAGTATCTCTATATAGTGTTATACAGGGATAGTCGCCGGATTGTGCATCATTTACACAAGATTAAATATGTCAAAGGGCTTCCGTGTGTTGGCTTTGGCCCCATACTAGCCTTCAAAAAGACCGGGACTCTTTAATAGTCCCGTGAATGGAAAAGACATAAAAAAATATCAAAATCAAATATTTATTAGAAGATGTGTCCCGCAATTTTCCCCCTTGTTAGTAACAAGTGAACAAATAAAGATAATGTTGAATTGAATTGAATTTTATCCGGTGTATTTTTTATTATAAACCTGCATCTTGAATTAGGATCTATCGACTAAACTGCATAATCACACAATATTATTGTAAACAAAATAAATAGCATCCCATAGTTAGCAATTTTTTTTTTATCCAGAATTGGTGATAATTAAAACAATATATGTACATTTGAAGTTAAAAACAGTAGTACTATTTATCTGTCGGCGCTCCGCGATTACCCGCGTACTTCCCGTTCCCGTAGGAATATGGGGATAAAATTATGCTAAAAACCTTCCCACTGAATCACTCTATCTATTAAAACAAACCGCATCAAAATCCGTCGCGTAGTTTTAAAGATCTAAGCATACATAGGAACATGGGGACAGAGAAAGCGACTTTTTTTTTTTTTTTTATACTATGTAGTGATAATCGTATTAAACAGACAAACAGTGTCATATTAACTCAGATAAAATTAATTTAGTAACATAGATTTACTTCAATAATAAGTTTTAAAGGAAAACTGTCATTTGTTATTGTTTATTTGTCCTTATTGTAAAAGACGCGTCATTTGATGCAGTTGTGACGTCATCACGTAAGTAATACATCGTAGTAATGTGACGTCATTGGTGTGGGGTTTGTCTGATTAAAATTCAAAATCAAAATCAAAAAATAGTTTATTCATTTACTCAGAGTTAGTTATAATACCTTACTGCGTATAATTTGTCAGGCAAGGCGATATATTTATTTTTGACTAGCGGCCCGCCCCAGCTTCGCACGGGTCCAATTTTCCCGTTGATTTTCCGTGTTTTTTTTACATAAGAACCTTCTCCTAATAATAACAAATACAACAAAAAAAGAATTAGTGAAATCGGTCCAGCCATTCACGCGTGATGCCGTGACCAAGGAAAACGGGTTTCATTTTTATATATATAGATTATAATTATGCCTTTTTAGCGGGTCACAGCCGCATTTCAACGTGGATGTACGAGCTTAGTAGTATCCACTACTAGGATGTAAAGGAACTGAGCTACCGTGGCTATATCTGTTGAAATCAGAAAGGCTACATTAGCTTTATGACAACCATTAGCCATTTTCTAAGGTTTAAATTTGAGCTGAGGAAAAACTCAGATCGCACAATAAGTAAATAAAACAATTTCATCCCAAATTTACCAAAAACCTACGCATCATACTTACCAATAAATCAATCAAATAATAATGTGATTATGACTAAGTTGTTTGTGTTTCAAGGTAACACGTCACAGGATATAATGTAAATTGTTAAATAATTGGTGGTTTTAAGTAAACGATTAACAACTTCGTCATATTACGTTAAGTTACGCATTATGACGTAAAATGACGCGTGTGCCCTTCAGTGAGGGTTTACCGTATTATTTTCCTCGAAGCAGAACTCCAATAGTCAGTATATATGGGAGACGTCTCACCTCAGACACCATTACCAACTGGGACGTTGTACAGCAAATAACAATTTACTCATAAAATTATTATTAATTTCGAGTAAATTTGTTTTAATCTGTCAACATGTCCGTGCTCGTGAATGCGTGTTTGTTGTTCTGTTTGTTGGTGTGTGTGTCCGCGCTGGAGCGGGGGGACCTCGAGAAGTATGGACCCTTCAGGATCATCCTCAACTCGCCCGTCATCAAATGTAAGTTATTCGTTTTAATATCTTAAACTAGCTATCGTATCATCCATATTTACTAAATATTAGATAATTATAATATCTTGTCTTTCCTAAAGAGTATTTACAATAAAAATAACGATATCCTCCTTCTCTTAAACCATTCTGATAAGTTTTTAATATCAATGAGCTGTTCAACCATATGTCATTTAAATGTTTTTTTGATGTTGTCTATAGGTGTCCAAGACCGCGAGATGAATCTGGACGTGAGCGGTATCGTGGTGCACTTCTACGACTGGGCGCGCGGCGTGCACCACTCGTTCCCGGTGCACGAGGCGGCGCAGCGCATACTGGATATACCGCACCTGGACAAGAGCAGGAAGTTCGTCATGTTCGTGGGCGGGTTCACCTCGCACATCGAGCACAGCGTGGAGCAGCAGATGCGCGCCGCGTACAGGCACCACCCCGACACGTACCTGGTGATCCCCGACCACTCGCAGTACACCCACGAGCGCGACGGGGGCATCCGGAGCTACGAGCGGTCCGTGACGCACGTGCACTACATCGGGAAGGCGCTCGGGGCCATGTGGGGCGCCCTCAGCCGCGGGGGAGTCAGCCCCGACAACATCCACCTCGTTGGCCACAGCCTGGGGGGGCAGATCCTGGGGCACGCCGGCACCACCTTCCACAACGCCACCGGCCACAAGGTGGGCCGCGTGACCGCGCTGGACCCGGCCGGGCCCTGCTTCACCAAGAGCCTCATGGAGGACCAGGTGCGGTCGGGCGTGGCGCAGTACGTGGAGGTGTTCCACTCGAACGCGGGCGCGCTGGGCTCGTCGAGCGTGCTCGGCGATGTGGACTACTTCATCAACAATGGCGAGGCGCAGCCGGAGTGCAAGATGCCGCTGGTGCCGGGGCTGGGGGGCTCGTCGCGCGCCGCCTCGTGCAACCACCGCGCGGTCATCGACGTGTGGACCGCGTCCGTGAAGGACGCGCGGCTGTTCCCCGCGTACCAGTGCTCCGCGTTCGGGGACCTGCGCGGCGGCGCGTGCGGCGCGGACGCGGTGCGCGCCGGCGCCTCCAGCGACCTCACGCCGCGAGGTGTCTACTACATACCCACGCACGAATACGACCTGGAGGCGATCCGGTAACGACCGCACGCAGTCGGCACCGCGCATTCTGCTACCAGTCTAGCCTTAAGCTGTAGACTATACTATTTTTGTGTTCCTCTCAAATAGCTAAGCTGTTTTTGTTAGGTATAAAAATATACTACCTACTGTATAAAAATATTGGTTGTCTCAATTCCTATAGAAAGATTATGAAGATAATATGTGCTTGCTGCTCATTATCACTGCTGTTAGTTCCTATATTTTATATTATGTACTACTTTGTTTAATGTAATATTGTTACACTTTATGCAATTTTAACTCTTTTCATGTTTTGTAATTATGTTTAATGCTATATTAAATAACAATTAAAGATGTTAAAAATCTTAAATGTAATTGACTGATGTACTATCTACCTATAAACTTTTACCAAAATATTCAATAAAATATGAAATTGATAAATCAGTTTTTTAACCACATATATCACCTTACTTAAGCTTTCCTTAGCTACTAGTATTTAATATTTGCACCTTGATGTGTCAAAGGCAAATAAATTAAACTACGCATGGCCAAACTTAGAATACTTACATCCAGAGAAAGATAATACATTCATGGATTACATAAAAAAATCTAGAGAATCGAACCTGCTGTATGCAAGCATATAGATGGATGAAGACAGTATAATAAATAAATAATAATTATGTATACATACTTACATAGGTACATGCAACAGGAATAAGGAACAGGGCCGAGGCATCATACTGATTTCTTTGATAGGTATAAGTATCTACAAGAACATTGAAGCCAAGTGGTTTGCTAATTAAATGATGGTGTATGTCCTCTGTCTCATAATGAGGTATCCCATTTCAAACTGTCAAGTAGAATCGTAATGCAACGTTCTAACTGTCTGAGAGCTCTCGACACTACGAGGACGTCACTAGTGCACGAGGGATGGGGTAACATCGATAAGGTAAGAATTATATTATCTTTTTGCGATAATTCGGACGTCCCATTGTTAGTTGAATTACTAGACTAGGATCTGTCACATACTGACCTTCATACGCACCCATATAAAATATTGAAAATGTCTACATCGTACATTTTGCTTTATAAAACAATACTTATATGATTGATTTAATTTTTATGGGCGTGGCTGGTATTGCCGCATAATGGTATTTTTTATAATCTGTTTTTTTTTTATAATCTCTATGGGTACGAAACTTATAATAATAGTCTAGGATTAGCTAGGACTAAACCTTAGAAAGTATCTTTATCGAAAGATGAGCTGGGAAAATCCCAAAAAAGTATTACCTCATTATCGATAACACCACATCACTACAACTAAATTATAGCGAAGAACAGAAGTGTCGCGTAGAGATGTCTGTTTCGGTACTGGCTCATATCCAACCCGTAATACTAAACAGGCATTGTAAGCTTAATCCGAGAATTTGGTAGAATATCTTCGCAGTGACAGGATGAAGGGTTCTAGACTAACTTTTAATGAGTATCGCGTTTCAAACCCAATGTCGCGTCGCTTCAAACCTTCATGTTTGCGCTGTTTGAATTTGGAATTATAATTTAAATTGTAGAATTAATTTTAATTTTGTTCGTATCAGGAATATGTTCCATATTCAAAATTATTTGTTTAATTAGGGCTTCAATGGAGCACTTATTAAGGTGTATGTGAATCTACCACTGATTCGGAAATTACATCATAATATCAACCTATGCTGTCCTAACATAACTAACTAACTGCTGGGCAAACATCCTACTTAATATTATAAACCCGAAAGTTTACGTAGATTTATGGATTTTTGTTATTTCTTCACTCTCTCATCATCATCAGCCCATGTATGTCCCCACCGAGAGGCTCGAGCCTACCCTGAATTAAGCGATTAGGCATTAGTCGACCACGCTGGCCACGTGCGGGTTGATCGACTTTACACACAACCTTAGAATTCCATCGCACTACGGTTTCCTCACGATGTTTTCCTTTACCGTAAAAGCGTCGAATAAACCCACATATGAATTAAAAAATCGAAAACATATCTGGTACGTCGCGGGGATCGAACCGTCATCTTCCGAATGGTAGTCAAAAGCCTTAACCATCGCTGTTTTTTGTATAAAATAAAATACAATATCTTTACGATATCTACGTTATTAAGATACAGATCTTAATCGCTTGTAGGTAATACATTTCAATCAGGTTATCCGTTTGGCGTGTTTGACAGTGAGAAGGAGCAGCCTGTTTACTAAATAGGTATTTTCTTTTTCCTAGGCAGTGATGAATCTGTTATAATGTTGCCCAAAGTAAAGCTCCTATATACTTACACTAGCGGCGCTCCGCTATTTCACCCGCGTAGTTCCCGCTCCCTTAGGAATATGGGGATAAAATTGCTAAAAACCTTTCCACTGAATCACTCTATCTATTAAAATAAACTGCATCAAAATCCGTTGCGTAGTTTTAAAGATCTAAGCATACATAGGGACAGAGAAAGCGACTTTGTTTCATACTATGTAGTGATATATTTTAGATATTTTTAGGTTGGTACTTGTACTTGTACTACACATTTATTAATATTTACACCTCAGCTACAATTTGAATTCACGATTTGTTACCGTTTGAGGTTCAAATTTCAACTGAATTGCAACTTTTAAAGAATATTTTCAGAACTAGTATTAACTATTTAGTAATCTGTGTCTCTAAAGGCAGTCTGTAGTCAACACCAAAAAGAAAGTCATTTAACGAAATGCTATTCTGTAGAACTCATTTCACCCGATTGTCGGCCCTAGTAACAAAAAAAACTTGCACTTTAAAGGCGATATTGGTTTGGTAGAAGTCGCTGTTGTTTGAGGTGCATCCGACTGTCCGCAATAAAATGAACTATTTTATACTGTTCTCTTTTACTTTGAAAGTCTTTGAATAGTCCTCAAAAATGAAAAAGGTTCTTGTTATTGATTGTCTTTTGCTTCTTGTAGAGTTAAGATTTAAATATCTACTATGGCAAAAACTATCGAACATCAATGTTTGATACTAAGCTTTCAAAATTAATAGTATAAGGGCTGATTTTTCCATCGCCAGATAACTTTTATTCGACGAAAAAAATTGACGTTTGACAGATTTTGTATGGAATAACTGTCAAAATTTCAAAATTATTACTCGAATAAAGTTATCTGGCGATTGAAAAATCGGCCCTAAGTAGGATAGCAGAGTGAACGGGATTAGTTAGATTGAAATGAAAAATAAATGTTGAAGTACTAACCCATTTATTGACGAAGGCTATCGGTCCCGATTATCGTATTAACATCATCGACAGTCGCTACGGGTAGTGAGAGCCCTCAAAAGTCTAACATTTGGTTTAACCAAAAGTGTCATATTGCCCTCTGGGTTTAGGAGGTCTAATGGCAGTTGCTTCAATTATAACACTGACGTTTCGGCTAATCTGGTCAAACTGAAAATCCGACCCCAATTAGATATAGGAAAAGGTTTGAAGAAAAAGAAGTTTGTGTTGAAGATTATACATCAAACTACGACCAGTAGGAGCAACCGCAGGGCTCAGTTATTTATTTATTTATTGAAAAAAGACACAACAACAATTTAACATATTAAACACTAGCGGCGCCCCGCGGTTTCAACCGCGTAGTTCCCGTTCCCGTAAAAATATGGGGATAAAATTATGCTAAAAATCTTTCCACTGAATCACTCTATCTATTAAAACAAACCGCATCAAAATCCGTTGCGGTAGTTTTAAAGATCTAAGCATACATAGGGACAGAGAAAGCGACTTTGTTTTATACTATGTAGTGATTAAAACAGAATACACATATTTAAAAAAGTAATAGGTAGTTGTTACCTATTACCTATTACATAGTTACCTATTACATAAGTGGGGATTCATTATGCAATTAACGTGAGTTTGGTACATAAGTAGGATAATATAATTAATTAACGTGACTTTGAAATCGTCATACTTATACTATTTACTACGTAGTACATAAACGTAATACATAGTTAGGTATAGGTCAAGACGTTGATAGTAACCGCAAAGTGGTTTCCCTTATTTCTTATTAATTAATTAAGTGACGTCACATGTTAGTCATTAAGATATTGATACGTCATAATGACATAGTGACTATCTCGGTAAACTTGTTAACACAAAATATTTGTGTATGAGGTAAATTGTTGCAATTGTTTTCCGCAATTGGTTGGTAAGGTTGCGGGTTCGATTCCCGTGCGGGGTGAATATTTGTGTGAACCACAAATGTTTGTCTCGGTCTGGGTGTGCGTGTGTGCGTAGTTTCTGATACCCTAGATACAAGTCAAGGACTCAGTTACTATAATGAGATGATGTAGTGAATGATTATGTTATGTAATGTTAATTATATGTATCTCTTTATTTGGGTATTTTATGCGTCCTAAATTAAATTTAGGCCACGTGTCCACGGCAAGAAATATGTCTTGTCGGATTCAGATAAGATAACATTTTCATATAACTTAGAATAATTTTGTGAGTCTACGTAAGAAAAAAATCTTGACAATAAAAAATGTAGTATTTAAGTACATGAATATTTTTATCTTATCTGAATACGACAAGACATATTTCTTAGCGTAGGCACTAATTTGGATAGGCTTTTGAGGGTTATAACTGGTTAACTCTATAAGGTACTGTCTCTGATTCATTTGCATGAATCACTACATAGTATAAAACAAAGTCGCTTTCTCTGTCCCTATGTCCCTATGTATGCTTAGATCTTTAAAACTACGCAACGGATTTTGATGCGGTTTCTTTTAAAAGATAGATACCAAGATAGAGTGAGTCAGTGGAAAGATTTTTAGCATAATTTTATCCCCATATTCTTACAGGAACGGGAACTACGCGGGTGAAACCGCAGGGCGTCGCTAGTAAGTCTATATACTCGTATCTTTTGTTCACACCGTTTGTGTATTAAATCCCGTTATTTACTTTGTGTACGTAAATAACAGGTCGAATATTGATTTCCCCAGTTAACCTTTAATTCATCAATCTTACCTAAACAAGCCGTAATAGAATTCGAGACCAATCAATCACTCTCCAGCTTAAATTTACTGAATTTCCATCGAATTGCAACTGAACACAGAAAAGCCTACAATATGTCACCATCGACGGATCATTCTCAATGGTCGCGGAATAATAGCTTCCCCACCCTTCAATTCGTCCAAAACTAAGTCTTACTCCTTTGTAATAAGATCCAATAGGAACGCAGCCATTTCGATTGTTGGTATCTCAAATCGTCCAGTATACGTGGAGCTGTCATTACTTGTAGCATTCGTATATTCGTTGGCATAGGTGACGGTGGCAGGGCTCTCTGTTAAATGGGGGTTCAGAGAAACACATCACACGTCAGCAGAATCGTAACTCTGGCTGAGAACAAAGTGCATCTAGTTAAAGCTCTGGTGTATAATGACGTCATCAATATGGCCGTTGTCCACTGCCAGGTTTTTGAGCTATATATAATATTTATTGTCTTTAAATGTTAATAAATTTCGTAATAATGTCATACAGTAGGCAATATTGCTATTAATTCTACGCTGTCGTAATAATATCTCCTTATTAAGACCAGCAAAATATGTCGCTAGAACCACATAGGACTGAAACTTTAAAGGTATAAGTTGGTGGCCGACTGCAGACAGCAGCAGCAGACCACACGAAGCCGCGCCACTACTGGTTTGTATGAATTTCTATGAAATAACATTCGAAGTGGGCTTCATGAAGCTAGCTTCGCTAAGATATTAAATGATAAAGAAAATTCGATATTAAAACTATCAAATAATTTAGAGAATGTTTTGTCTTTTTTGATTCATCTCACAATGTCTAGTTGGATGTTCAATAGGTATACCGTTATTAATTAGGTAAATAATTTTCCATTTTCGATTAACAATATGTAGTAAGTTTATCATTAGGCCTAGGCCTACTAGTACTAGTAAATAAACAATCAATTTTTTTATTATAATACTTATATTTAGATACACAATATCGGAAATCTTTCACAAAAAATCCTTAAGACTCTTTTCTATGGGGTATTTGTTTAAAGATCTATCTAAAACACCTAACCATGGCTTACCCATCTTCATTATTTCCCATCAAAACAATTGAAGTAAGCACCTATATATTCGTTAACAAAATTAATTTACAGCAAGTAGGTACGTTACCGAATTCTTCGATGTTTCGAGAGCTAACTTTAGGGTGTGGTTATACACATGTAACATTATTCTGTGATACAGTGTTTTAAAATGGAACGCTGAGAAATTGAGTTATAAATATAATGCAGGACTTTGCATATTTAGATACATATTATGTCTATTAGTTATGTAAATTAAGCTTCTATGAAAATATTGAATGCTGCACGGCTTTGTGTACCAACACAGTGGTAACAACCATCCTGTTCTTAAAGCCATTCTGACTTTTGAAATGTCTTTTTTCCTATTTTTCAAATAAAAACGTCTAGTCACTAAGTATTTAAAAAAAATACGATGTGTATCCTTTAACAAAATATATTAAATGTGGTTGATATTAGCTTAATAAAAAAGTTTCATCTTTCTAATAATATTGAAAATGTATTCAATAACATGTAGTATAATTGTGATTACATGTAGGAAATTATAAAGTTAAATACTCATAATAATATTAAGATACATATTTGGATGTTCAGTCGAAGAATTATATGCGAATAATTATTTATTATACAAAGAATATTGCATGTGTATAATTTTTTTTTCAACACACTTGCTCATAAAGGGGCTCTTATTTGTGCAAAAACAGTTGAATAATGACACGCTTGATTCACTAGTGAGTTATAGATTGTTTTCTTAAATTGCTTTGTTTTTAAAAAAGTTTCGATACCAAAAAAATTGTGACCATACATTTTAAAAACAAACTTCAACTATGTTGCCTTACTTTTGGTAGGTCTATGGTCGATTCCATTCATTCATTCATTCGTTTTTTTTTTAATAAGTTTATTCTTTTAGTCTTTGGCCGATCACCATTGTTGTGTTGGATGCGCGCGAATAGAAAAACTGTTTATTTATTAGCGAAAAATGATAATTTCTTCGCAAATGTGTTGAAAAACGTTGTATGGTACACGCGTTTATTGATGATTACTATCCTCGGCTATCTTCAGACCCTCGCCTGACGGCTCGGGCCTCAATAGCGCCTCGGAAGTAATCACCAACTTACCTCGCTTGTACCATAAATAACTATAATTCTAATAATTTTCAATGTAAGAATGACAGGGATGGTTAGAAATTTTTAGGGTGACTTTTGCTTAGCAGAGGGACAATATAAACAAAAATAAATAAATAACAAAAATCAAAGAAAATGTTGTGTCCAAAATCGCTAACAGTGACACCACACCTGAAACACGATGTTCTTACGAACCTCTCTCGCTAAACGATAATTTTCTTTCTTTTTATTACTGTTTGCTTTTAGGCGCAATTTTATAGTATGTCCCTCCCCCCAGGGGCAATTACATAACCCCCAAGCCTTTACTCGCTCTTTCTTTTACGTAATAATGTTAACTTTATGATATGATATCCTCTTTGATGACTTATATTTTCGACATGAAATTTATTTTGTTTGCAACTTCTAATAATGATGGATGGTTTGTTTGATGGTAATTTTATACGAAGATTCTATTGTTAAGGGCAGTTTATGTAGGGACATTGATATGTGATTTTTATCATCATTATCAGTTTTATAAATGTTCCCACCGAGGGGCTCGAGCCTGCCCTGATTTAGGACGATCAGATCAGGCCTTAATCAACCACGCTAAGCGCGAGCGTATGTTGATACACAGGCGACGCAGGCCACGCAGGGCAGAGCAGGCACGTGCGACACAGACATGTGTCTATCCTGCTCTCTCTCTCTACGTTCCATGCTTTACAAAATCTGCTTTGCTCTGCCTTGAGCGGCCTGCGTCGTCTGCGTGTCACCATACGCGAAGGCTAACATAGTGTAGGTCAGGTAGGTCGACTATGTTTTCCTCCAGTCAAATAAACGTACACATGAATTCGAAAACACTTTGGTAACTGGTGGTATCGAACTAGCGTAAAGACCTTAACCACTATCGTTGTTCTCTCGTGTGATAAGTATCCGGATAAAAATACCAGTTATCTAGAACTTTCTTTATCTTGATGAGATTTGCAGGATTCCAATTGAGTCACCTTAATGACCCAGTCGAGATTCTGTTAAACTTTTTAATTGACTTTCAGCTATCCGACTAGCTTTCAAATCGTCAGTGTAACGTTGCCACGTCGTTAACAAGTTTTACAAACAAGATATTGTTTATCGTTAATGAAGATTAGAACTTTATCCCCTTTGTAGTTTGTTAGTATCTTGTTATTACTTGCTTCAAAAGAAAATATTATTTGCTACAAGAAAACATTGTAAGGTAAGTAACAGCTATTACAGGAAAAAATGTCTTCGATGTTTTATTTTGTCATATCTATACTTGCCATTGTTATTTCACATTATTTTACCCGACGACGAAGCCAAAGAGGGTTATTATTTTAAAAGCAATGAGGGAACCATAGAATAAGGATCACGGTCAGGATTCTCTCTGGTCTCTGTAAGATCCTAGGAGGGAACGCTATGAACATTAATACATAAATTGCATAATTACACACCTACCGATTAGAAAAGAAACCTGCCTTTGCTTTGCCATAGTCGTGTTAAAATTATGACACAAAAAGGAGGAAACTTTGTTTCTTTTCTTTCGTAATATCTACTCTGTGTGTGTATTACCTACATAGAAAAAGATCGGTTCAAAAACTTTATTACATCAATTTATTTCTTATTTCCTTCAAATAAGGTCCTATTATTAACACGTTAGTCCCAAAACATTACAGATAACATCACTGTACCGAAATACTTGAAAAAGCAATTTGTTATACACCGTAAACGTAATACTGCTTGACCAAAATAAACTTTAATGTATCGACTTAAAGTCGTTATGAGTAAAACATTGTGATCCCCTATATGAACCCACTAACTAGTTCAGTAAACAACAGGGTTTTACACCTCATTACTTCGACTTAATCCAAAGGACGTTAACGGAGATGTTTTAAATGTTGCGACACGACACCGATACGATTTTAATCCGGCTTTTTGTCTTCATTTTATCATAAGCTTATATGTCCCCATGAGTTGGGTTAGTCGACCGTGGCAGCTTAATCAAAGACAAAAAACAGTTTTAATTATTGGTGACGACTGGGATGTGCCTAAGCAAAATCTCATTCGTCCCTAGTGGGTACATATGGGATATTTTTAGAACATATCCCATTCGTCCCCAGTAGGGACAAAGCTTGTGGGTCTTTAGTTTAGTAATCTTTAGTTATTTTTCATCAGGTGACCCTTGCGCTCACACAATTCAATAAAAGTGAACTTTTATTGAATTGTGTATTCCACTTTGCCCCACAAAGACGCCCCACTGGTACCCACCAGTGGGGCAAAGTGGAATTTCTTACATTTTGCAGTGTAATCTGCCCCACTGGTTCGCTTTAGTGGCTGCCCCAATATTACACTGCAAAATTTAAGCACTGCAATCGAATAATTCCTTTTATTGTGTATTTTAAATTTCTATCTCTTAAATCGTGCAATATAAAAGTATCATTCTATCTTGGTACCCTTTAGAATGTTAAACGCGTGAAAACTATGCTCGATTTACCCTTCTTTCATTTAAATGTGTGTTTTAGCGTAAAAATTGAATATTACGCTTCGATTGCTACTAAACTAACCGTTTTATTTTTATTGGGGTCTATGGATAAAATATATGTACTTAGTCGTTATGGATAAAAAATAATCTCTTTTTGACGCTACATAAATAAAAGTGGGTGTTATTTTAAGTTTAACATATGAGTGTCTGTATGTAGAATTGTAGTTCACAAACTCTCACGAACCGATATTGATTTTGAAAAGTGTGTATAAAGATTGCTATTATCGGATAAGTGAGCAAAATTATTTTACTCAAAGAAACGAAAAAAGTGACTCTTAAAAAAACGTATTAGCGAGCCCTTTCAAAAATTTCGCAGCACGCACGAAAGACCCAAATTAGTGATTAGGTAGTTATGAAACAAAATACAAATCGGATAGGATACGGTCACCTTCCATTACTTATCAATAATTAAGTATAATCGTCAATAAGAAGTAAGTATACCACAACCATATTAACAAGGCAATCACGTTAATCAGAACCATTAATTGTACGTATTTACGATGTCTATTAATAACTATAAATCAATGAGAAATATCGTCTCGAACTCGGAGCCAAGTAATTGATATTGTTCCAGTATTGATACTTTATGTCTGCTATAACTGTTTGAGGGGCTTAGCTGACGTCCAATATTAATATTCAATCCTGATCTAGACGATTGAGACTGAAGAAAAGAGAAAGAGATGCCCAGTTCTTTTTCCATGGAAGAGAGATTTCATTCATATTTTTTGATGTTTAGGGAAGGTTCATATCTGACGCAGCATGCATCGCGTATTATTGGTCGCGTAACGCCAGAACAGACAAATGTATAGAAAAACACTTGACCGTTCACACTCAACCGATTATACGTTAGTGCGTTATATGAACCTTCCATTAGATTAGCAAAAATTGCTAACAAAACTAGGCTAGAAGGATTAAACCGTAGTTATTAATGAAAAAGAGTAAGGGCCTATTCCATGATCTTTAAGTAAAGTTACTCACCAAGTAAAGTTAGTTTCGTGTACTTCTTACTTTATATCAAGTGACAAAGACCAAGCTTGTGAGTAGGTACTCGGAACTATACTTGAAGATCGTGAAATAGGGCGCTAAGAGATAGTAGTTTTTTCTGTGCTGGATGAATTTTGAATAAGCATAGGTCAAAGTCAGAATGCTGATTGCTCAAAAACTTGCTAAAAGATAATTTAGAGAGGCACAAAGAACAAATAGCAGGGAAATAGTACAATAATTGTGTGGTGTTATACGACAAATAATATAATTAACTATCTTTAATATCTTCTATCTATTTCTAC
The DNA here is from genome assembly GCA_958496195.1 of Timandra comae. Taxonomy (NCBI): domain Eukaryota; kingdom Metazoa; phylum Arthropoda; class Insecta; order Lepidoptera; family Geometridae; genus Timandra; species Timandra comae. Next base: position 1,569,190 of record OY292363.1, read on the forward strand.
TATCTTTCTATCCATAATGCTATTCTAGATCACCGACTCAAATCTCAAAGATTCAAATTTCCTAATATCAGTAGAGATTATTCACTAAATTAACATAAAACAAAAGGTTCAAATAATTTCTTGTTGATCCTGTTTATTTATCCAGAGTAAACATACTGTAAAGGTCTTTGTGGAGGGATAAAGACAAATTACCATATCTTAATCCGTATTAAAATTAAGGCTAAACCACAGGAATTTATTCAAGTGAGTGAACTACAGTGAAGTAGGGATCGCATTACATTATCGTATTTCATCTGACGGGACATTTCACATTAAAATGCAAAGACCGACTTAAAATAGATACTCGGCTCTCTTATTTATAATACAAGCTTCTAGGTTCACTTGCGTTGAAATAACGTAAGATAGAGGTCGACCATGTTCATGACTTACTAATGGATAGACACACTGTAATTGAATTTATTTTTATAGTATATTAACACACTGCCTTATTTGCGTTGCATTTTTAGTCTGGTTAACAAAACCTGGTAAGTATTTGACACCTTGTCAGTCAAATCTGTCACTTTGACAGTATTCAAAATTGATTGTAAAACCTGTTTGTTTGTTTAAAGGTTTTGAAAAATGCATTATTTCTTTTTGCCAAAGCCAGGATCCGAACCCGTTGATGCCCCATGCTGAACCGTAGCACCGCTCTTGCAATTGACACACTATAGATGAGAACACATATCACATGATTAAACTACACAATTAAGTCCCAAAATAATTTCTATAATTTTCATAAATTACAGGACAATTAGTTTTTGCTAGTTTCACATACAAAGGATCTAATTGTAGGTCATTATTATCATTTTCTGGAAAAGCGTAAATGTAGGGGTCCATATCATTGATGTTCATTGTTTCTTCATTTTCTCCTTTTTGTTTTATATCTAAAAGTGTAGCTTCTATATCTTCAGTGTACAATGTCTTTAGTACGTCTTGACTTAAAATGTTAAACCCTGAAAGAAAAAAACATCATTCAAATACAGAACAATTTTGTTTGCGTCTGTTGCATGTGACTTAGTGTGTCATCATTATCAGCTTTATGCTTCCCACCGAGGGGCTCGAACCTATCCTGAATTAGGGCGATTAGGCCTTAGTCAACCACGCTGGCCAAGTGCGGGTTGGTACATGGCAGGGTTCGAACTAGACACTTCACGATCGGAAGTCAAAGGCCATCGACGCTCTAGCTAGTGTCATGTAGTTTATCATTATTCTAATTTAAGTTCATACAATTATGAGGGTAATCAAAATGTTCTTTATGACGACTAGAATTACAAAGTAGGTAGGAATACTGACATTCAAAACATGGTTGCAGGATGTCCATGCGAGATAAATGTGATTAAAAAATTATCTGATTTTAGGTATGTACATTCAGCGTCAGAGAAAAAGAACTCCCCTTCTTGGTAATGCCACGGATTGTCAGGCTCTTTGGAAGGCTAGTATGGGGCCGAAGCCAACACACGGAAGCCCTTTGACATATTTAATCTTGTGTAAAGGATGCACAATCCGGCGACTATCCCTGTATAACACCATAAAATGCATCCAAGGACAGTCCCCGGCTGCTGGGACAATTGCAAATGTATGGAAAACTACGACTTTGTTATCGTTAGTGAGTGATATTTACCGTGACATTTTTCAGGAGTCATATTTTCCAAATTATTGGTAGAGCATATTTTTTTCATTACTCTTGTTACAAGTATTGGACCGTTTTGGTCTAAAACATCGCCTCTGTATGTTTCTGCTAATATTCTGCAAATTATACAATAAAGTATTAAAAAATACACTTTTTAAAAGAAACGAAATACGGCATTTATTTATTTTGAGCTGTGTAGGTACAGTTTTTGAAGAACTTACTATCTTATTTACTACTACCTATTTGTTTATGAACTCGGCAGTTTGGATAAAAAGGTTTTGCTATTCATTTATTTAACGCAAAAATAATTTGCATTGATAAGCAATAGACTTTATAATACATTGACTTCATTAATGTATCCAATAATTACCACTGTTTTACTAATCGAATAATTAAGTCAATTCTTAGACATCAGCAGACACTTATCAACGTAATAATACACAAGCCAAACCATTTCCATATTTACTTACTTCAAAATTGCATTAGAAACTCTTACTCCAGTATCATAATCAGTCCCAAAAGCGAGGGCTGAAGTAGATATATAACCATCTTGTTTCACTGCCCAATTGCGGGGCAAATCACCCAGATACTTCACAACTAGAGTATCTAAATCCAGATATATACCACCAAACTTATACAGCGACACCAACTTCAAAACATCTCTTGTATGTTTCTGAGGCCAAATAGTCCGGTTCAAAGCACCGTTTTTAACTAATTTATCAACTGGCGTTCCTGCACAATATTCTTCTAAATGCACTCTCAAGAACTTTACATTACCATATGAACGCAACAACTCAAAATTCACGTCTTTTATTTCTATTTTGTTCACTGGTCCGGAGAATAGAACGTATACATCCCAGTTTGGATGAGATCTTGCAGCCGATTCTATAGAACAAGCTTGTTTTGAGTCAATACCGCCTCTGCACGAAGTTTCATGGAAGTATATTGAATTAGTTTTTAGAGTAAATTGTTCGATTTGAGGCAAACTGTCACTGTTTCTCGAATAATAACAAGACACATCTTCTTCTGAACCCAGAATGAAGTATAAATCCGATGATAATTCGGTTTTGTAAATTATAGTACACAGGAAAATGAACACTATTGTAATGAAAACTAACTGTTGTTTTCTTATTTTTCTATAACACATTTTTTATATTATTAGTTTTAGTGAGGTTAGGTTATCGGTTTCACTAAAAATTTGTAACTGATAAAAGATTGTCATACATGAAGTGGGTTACCAAAATATCGATAAGATAATGCATCCGGTGAAGGAGGTATTAGTTCATATTGAAAGGAGTTCCGTATCGTAAATTTATTTTTATATTTTATACACACTAAAATTACACTACTAAGATGAAAGATTATTTCATTCTTTATTGAATTTTTTAAAGAGAAAGATCATGAACCAATCAAAGCCGAACTCATTACTGAAAACACCATCAAAATCGGACTAACAAACCTTCGCATTTAAAATATCAGTAAGAAGTAGGATTGTTGTTGCTACTATTGTCTAACTGCCGTTCCTAATATGCTATCTATCTATGATCTTACTTATCAGCGGTTACAAAAGTCTGTCAAAAGTGTATACCTGTCATTTTACCGTCCCAATAACCATATCTGGTACAACCATGGTGGACACAATCATAAAGGTGCGTCTATGCTAGAGAGCCGAGCACGAGCCGAGCACAAGCGGAGCCGTTCTCGGCTTCGTCGTTTGCGGCGTCAAGTGTGGACGTACAACGAAACTATGACGATGACTGTCCTCGAACGTAGTTAAATCCCTTTATGTTCGTCAAAAAACCGACAACAGGCGAAACGCATGATTCATTCATTCATTCATGATATATATTATGAATGAATGAATGAATACCATGATTATAGAGAGACTAGCAGCGCCCCGCGGTTTCACCCGCGTAGTTTTCAATTTACCCCCCTTTTCTCAACCTAGGGGGTTTCCAAAAATCCTCTCTTAGTGGTAGACTACTCCCCCCAACAAACATACGTGCCTTTCAGCTCTCTTCGACCAGTAGTTACGGCTGTGCGTTGTCTGTCAGTCAGTACATCACTTAGTATCGGAAGAGTTTTATATAACATAGCAGTGTCCCACGGTTTCACCCGCGTGGTTCCCGTGCCCGTGGGAATACGGGGATAAAATATAGCCTATGTTATTCAGGGTGAATGTAGCTTTCTAATGGTGAAAGAATTATTGAAATCAGTTCAGTAGTTTCGGAGCCTATTCGTTACATACAAACAAACAAACAAACAAATCTTTCCTCTTTATAATATTAGTATAGATATAATATTGGAAACCACCGAAAGTGAGTAGCAATGTATCAATTATTTATCCACGTAATATTATAATGTAATGTTCGTGTACAATATTAAGCGTGTAATTAAGTACCTGTAATCCTGTAATGTAATGTAATGCTGACATAAATTTCAATGTAGCTTATACTAATGGTTGTCTCCTATAATAATATCTACCTGTCAAAACATTGTTATGGTAATGTATATAAGTAAATGATTAGGTACCTAATCTAAGTATGTATTTACAAAAAAAGTATGTATGCTATGTATGTATCAGTATGTGACATAGCTACATAAGTACGAGTTTCTGATATCGAGTGCCTTAACTACAAGTTGGTGACGATGATTCATAATGTCAACGTGCAATTTTATCTATTTATTTGTTTTAGAGGCTGTTGTCCGAGTCTGCGTATGCAGTTCTATAATCTAATACCATAATATTTTAAACAGTACTTTGCGAAAACGCATATATGTCTGCGTTTTGGAATATACCGCCATGATGCCAGAAGCAACAAAATGTATTCTAACATTATATCAAAGCTGTATAATAGGAAGATAATATAACACTTTTAGACCCTAAAAGCACAATAAGCTATTCCTATCAATATAGCCCAAGGAAAAAACTGTATGTAACTTAATATCTTGGTTAGAGTAGGTTTGGGGAAAGTGGTGACTGCATAATATTCGCATTATAGCTCCGGTTATAGCTCTCTATCGGCCATCAGCCGTGGCTCAGCATCTTCACGGGACTCGGAATGATATCATTAATGTTTGATGCCCGGTTTGCTCCCATCTCCTCTTTGGCTAAAGATAGTTCGGTGAATATTTTAACGAGCACTCGTTATTGATTCCCGTAGTTTCGGTGTATTCTGTATTGAAAAGTGTTTTAGATAAATATTTTGTTAGTTTAAAATGAAATTTTTATTTACACTTTTAAACTATTGGAAGTGAATTGCTGTATTTATAGTTTTAGAGATATTAAGTTTCTGTTTTTTTATGTTGAACGATATAGGTTCTGTAATAGGAATTTACATGTCTATAGATTATGATTTACGAGTATTAGTGATATTATATTAATTATGTGATATTTTAACAAAAGTATTGATTTCAAGGATCAAGCATAAAAATTGCTGTTGAATTTCCCTAAATATTAATAAACATTATAAAACATCAAAGATCAAACAAATCTCTTCATTTAAATTAGTTAAAAAGAACCGTTATTTACATTCAAAAGTAACAAATATCTCAGTTATAATATTCAAATAAGAATTCCTGAGCGCCGTCGCAATTCAAGAAAGCCAATTTCAAATATTTCAATCTTCAAGGCTGCGTGACTCCGGCAGCATCACGTACCGAACAGCATTCAAAACGTGAGTTTCCTTATAACATCCGACAATGAAACTCTAACGCAACCATGTTATCAAAATTCAAGCTCAAAAAAGCAACTCGAGCGACACTTTTATTAAAATATGCCACGAATTATGTCCCAAAATGAATAACTTCATTTCCCCGACCTCCCCTTTGTTTTTTACGGCACTCCTGAGGTTGAATAAAAATCTGTGTTGAGTATTAAATTGTATTTATTTTGTTAATATTGTTTTGCCAAGAAAATGTTTAGAGTAACTGCTTATGAATGATTCATGAATGTACCGTGTTTATGTCAATAGGGGAGAGATGAAGACTGCTGACTTATCGGGCTTGCCTTGTTTATGTAAACATCTTTTTTGTTAAAAAAACGTGTTAAGATTTTTTAAATTGTAATTATAAAAAAAAGTTACATCGCTTCGGCTGGTCTAGCGACGTATCTACTAGCTAAATACCTTTTAATTTCTGTGTAAGTGATACAAGTGTGGTGTTTTCTAAAATTAATATGGTTCAAAGTTACCGACACACTTTAAGCAAGCGTAGCAACTTAGATAAAAGCCTAAAGGGCAGGCTTTTTTTTAAATTACAAGCATGAATACGAATGATCTATTTCAAATTAAAATATTGTTTTAAGTCAGTTTCGAAAAACTACAAAATGGCTGAAGTTTTTATACTTATACACTTTTTTCATAATTGTTTTTATTTTACGTTTTTGTACTGAATACTTATAACTTCAAAAATACTGCTCCAAAAATATTTATTCTTTTTGTGCGAAACAAACTTGTAAATAAGCAATAATGAGCAAAAGGTCAATGGTCCTTATTACCCCATACTCCTTCAGAACAACTAATTTGTCCAACAATGTACTAGACTATGTTTTAGCAAAAACTAAACAAATGTGCTCGCTGTTTCGGTCTAATGATTGTCGATTTTAGCAAATTGTTTACACCAGAAAAATAAATTATATAGAAAAGGTTCGTTAGTTGTTTAAGATTTACCAAATACACCAAAATATTAATGTTTCAGCCGGTCTTGCGATCCCGGCTTCAATTCCTCAAGCGATCCTTGTGTGCTATTTTCCACATATGAATGAGTTTGAAATCATCAATAAAAAAGATAAGTCATATTTTTCTCACCTCCGTACAAAAAGAAAACAATAAGTAATTAGAATATTTATTATATCTATTCGATACAATAATTTAGAATTTGTAACGAAATACTATTCTATTCTATAAGAAACACAATTCTGTGGCGTAGTGTGTAATTTTCCTTAGAAACGTTAGGGGTGAAGTAACAAATTGTTGTCCATCATTGCCTGTCTGGAGTTAGACGGGAATGGTTGAACGGTGCTATTATTTATTTATTTCTGACTCTCAAATAACATTTTCTGAATGAAATATATTAAAGTATGTAATCTTGGTCGTGATCCTTATTTTACATATAATCCCTACTTCCCTTCCCTACTTATTATTAATATTATAAATGTGAAAGTAACTCTGTCTGTCTGCCTGTTACCTTTTCACGGCTAAACTCCTGAACCGATTGACATGAAATTTTGAAAACAGGGGTAGCTTATGATCCGGAAAAGAACATAGGCTATGTTTTATCCCGAAATTCCCACGGGATCGGGAACTACGCGGGTAAAACCGCGGGGCACAGCTAGTTAAAAATAAACTTTTGTATTGTATTCAAGTCACGAGATAAAATACGCTTTTTATTGTTATAAGGAGCTTCTGAACTTTTCACTTAAATTGTTTATTTTTTATATGATCAAATGACGAGACGAATGAGGTAGTCACCTGATGGTGAGCAACACGCCCGCCCATAACAGACACAGTGTACAACACTGTACTACGCTCATCACCCCGAGACAGTTGGTGAGTCTCGTGTGCCCAGTAATTTTACTACATTTCCCTTCAAACTGTTTTCGTACTACTACTACTTTTCTTTCTCTCTGATCTGAGGTGACACACGCGTGTACTTCGGTGGAAACGGTAGACACACACGCAGCTGAGATGCGCGTAGCTGAGCTGCGTGGCCGTCGACGTAGCGTAGCGGTGGGTTCGCGGGCAGCAGAATACCTGACAATGCGTCAGTATCTACTCAGACGAAATCATGCAAGAGCTCTACTTGGTAAACTAACATAACATACTAACATAATATACAATAATATGACAGACATAGAAAATTAGAAAGGAAACCAATAAATCTGAATGGTCATGTCCGATTATTCAGTGACCGATATTTTGTAAAATAAAATACGTACGTATAATAATTTTGTTATTAAGTAAATAATTATGTCAGTTACTTAAAAATACCCTTAAAATAACTGTAATTATGAGTTATTATACATTCAACTGCTAAGTAAGATCGAATGGATGTCAACGCCATGGAAATCCCTAAGTATCTTTCTATAATCAAATAAAACGATTGATTGGTCACAATTTTCCTGTATTATTCCTAGAGGATACACGTAATGGAAAAAGTTTACAAATAAAATGAGCCTTAATTAACATTAAAAAAGACAAATATTTTTCTTCAGATATTTACCTCGAATTGAATTGAACCCGCAACCCTATGCTTGACAGTCCGTTAACTCAAAATGAACAACAAGAACACTTCATCACTTTATAGGGGATTGAACCTGCAACTCTTTGTATGCCGCTACTCTATGAATGATAGTGAGAAATGAGAAGGAATAGGCGTAATCACTTAGTTTACCCAACGCGTGTTGGTGATCTCAAACTCGTGGTATGTTTGGCAAATAAAAAACATGCACGTTATATACTGTAGAACCGTTTATATGAAATGTGTATGATTACTTCGTGTGTAATTTTAGGTATATTACGTAATAATCATTAATAATTAGGGACTAGACACATTTATTCAGATCCATTCAGCGTTTCAAAATCGTTGTTTTGTATGGAGACGATTCAGCTGAATGGATGCGTCTCAATACAAAATCGTTGTTTTGTATGGAAACGATTCAGCTGAATGGAGGCGTCTCCATACAAAATCTTTGTTTTGTATGGAAACGATTCAGCTGAATGGATGCGTCTCCATACAAAATCGTTGTTTTGTATGGACAAACGCTAAATGGAGCTGAATAAATGTGTCTAGTCCTTAACCTCCAAGCTTGCCCAAAACATGTTGGTGCTCGCAAACTCTAGCCATGTTTAGAACATGCATGTTATATACTTTAGAAACGTGTAAATTGAATTTGTATACTCGAAGGTGTGTAATGTAGTTAATATTATGTAAAGGAAGGCACTAAACCGGAGTGTGTTCGGAGCGGTATTCAGTTTGGTATATTTGTATATTCGCCTCTAACATAAATAGCGTGAACGAACGTTACAAATAATAGCTTTTTTGGTACTATTGGAACTCGATTCTGGGAATGTTTTTTATTTTATTTATTTAGGAAACAAACAGTTATTAATAGATTTTAATAATAAAGTACAAATATTATACAGAAACCAGCGAAGTTTCGACTATTAAATTCTTACGGTTTAATTATCTAATATTCTTACGGCTACAGTAGAAAATAACTCCATAGCTTTTACAAATTCTTCTCCATGAAAAAGATATTTCGGTTACTAATGCTATCTTAAAATATTAGAAATGTCAATCTACCACCGATTACAACTGATGCATTCGACATTCATGTCATAAGTGCTTCTTAGAGGCCCTGTTTGGATATATCATCTAGAATTTTGTACTAAAAGACACGCAAATACAAACAACCCAAACTAGAGAGGATTAATTACGAAAAACTGTTCACTTATAAGTACAACACAACTTTTGTAACGCCATAAAAATTTTTGCACATAATATTACGTAGTCCGCCATTTCCTAGCGGCATCCATCTTGGATTTACAAACAATACTGAGATATAAAGTAAAATTTCAATTAGTAAAGACCAAAAAAAGGGTCAAGATAATTTTAATTAAAACCGTTTAAAATAGAACGATTTTTTAAGTAAATTGAGAGCTGTATTGTCAATTTGTTACAATCGAGTATATTTAGAGCGTCGGTGGCCCAGGGGTTAAGGCCGTTGACTTCCGATCGGAAGGTGCCTGGTTCGAACCCAACAAGTCCCGCCACGTACCAATGTGTTTTCAATTTACGTATTCATATGTACGTTAATTTCGACGCTCTTACGGTGAAGGAAAACATCGTGAGGAAACCTGCACACACCTAGGAAGAAATTCTAAGGTTGTGTGTGAAGTCGACCAACCCGCACTTGGCCAGCGTGGTTGACTAAGGCCTAATCAACCTAATTCAGGGTAGGCTCGTGCCCCTCGGTGGGGACATATATGAGCTGATGATGATGAGTATATTTCGAGAAACAGCAGTACCGGTGAGCTACCGGTCTCCAATTTCGTACCTAGTTTAGTAGGTACTTGGTAAACTAAATTACGGTACGTTCCAAACGCCGAATTTATACTAAATGCTTTAAATTTTGTTTTATCTGTTCCGTGTCTAAGTGTATTATTATTTGAAAGCTACTTTAAGCTGTATATTTGATGTCCTATAAACTACTAGTACTTGTAGAGCTAATATGTTGTACTCAAATTGATTTTAAAGAACATTTTAAGAACATGAACCTTTCAAGTTCGGATGGTTTTAAAAATTCCTTTGGTTTTGGACAGTCCATTATTTGAGGAAGACTAATAGGCATCACGCTACAATCTATGTAAAATTTAAGTGTAGCTTCCACGGGTGACACCGCGGGACACAGTTAGTAAATAAAAACAAAACAATATCACACAAAACCTGATTCCAATTTCAATTTTATTTGAAACTTTATCCATAATTTAATTTAATTCCATTGCTATTTTGTTTTCTTAGGAACTCTATTAAAATGTTATTCTGTTTTGTTATTTTCAAATCAAAGGGAACACTCGAATCATGAATCCTACCCCTGGTTAGGGGTGAAATTAATTTAACAACCCCAAACGTTGAATTGTTAGTCTTAGTGGTTATTATTCTGCTGATTGCGAATTTATTTGTCATCATCTACAAATTCATTTTAAAATGTATAAAGGTTTTGTTTATTTGAATATTTCCTTTCAAAAAACATTATTTTATGTCTAGACTCGAGGTATTCTATAATCCAATTTTGATAGAAAAATAAGTAGATATTATATATTACTATTTTTAACCCCCGACGCAAAAAGAGGGGTGTTATAAGTTTGACGTGTCTGTGTGTGTGTGTGTGTGTCTGTGTGTGTGTGTGTGTGTGTGTGTGTGTGTGTGTGTGTGTGTGTGTGTGTGTGTGTGTGTGTATATATGCGTGTGTGTGTGTGTGTGTATCTGTCTGTCTGTGGCATCATAACTCCCGAACGAATTCAATTTAGTTTTTTTTGTATTAAAGTGGACTTACGTGCGAGTGTTCTTAAACATGTTTGATGAAAATCGGTTAACCCGTTTAAAAGTTATGGGGGTTTGAAAGTAAGTGTGTTGGGATTTTTTTATTTTTTATTTAATGTTATTAAACATAAAACTCAACGTTTCAGCTGAACAATTAGAAATGTTTTATTAAACAAAGACGTACTTAGTTGAAATAGATATATAAATATAAGTAATTATATTTTCATAATACGCTTCATTCGATTCGGATTAGTCAAATGTTAGTGTTAAAGCTAAATAAGGACTTATATCTAAACTAGCCGCGGTTTCACCCGCATACTTCCCGCTCCAGTGAGAATGCGGGGATAAAATTATGTTAAAAATGAATGGGGAAAAGTAAACAAAAAGTTCACTAATCCCCATTGCTGGAAATTTCCAATGGAGATTTGTGGAATAACCCAAACCTTCCCTTGATCACTTGATCTACTAAAAGCTATTACATTAAAATTCGTTGCGTATAAAACTACGCAAGATCTAAACATACATAGGGACAGCAGCGGAAAAAGACTGTTATATACTTCTAGCAGCGCCCCGCGGTTTCACCCGCGTAGTTCCCGTTCCCGTGGGAATTTCGGGATAAAAAGTATCCTATGTTCTTTCCCGAACCATGAGCTACCCCTGTACCAAATTTCAAGTCAATCGGTTCAGTAGCTTAGCCGTGAAAATGTACCAGACTGACAGACAGACATATAGACAGACAGACAGACAGAGTTACTTTCGCATTTATAATATTAGTTAGGATTAGAATTAGGGTGTAGTGATAATAGCTCTTATTCCATAGCTAAATTTAAAAAAGATTATGAAATAAACTGAGCATCTATTCATGGAGGTAACACACAGCCATTCATTCGATAGGTTGGGTACGAGACATAAGGGTACTTACACACGGAGGTTCATTAAAATGTCGCGGCACGGCGCTCGTGTAGAGTGGCCCTAGTGTCCGTCCTACAGGACTTGTGGGATTTTGAGTGTCTTCGTGTAGACTTAGCAATATTATAACTGGACTATATTTTGAAATAAAACACTTAAACGGATTTTTGTCGTGGTTGTATTTTGTTTTACATTTTCTGATGTGTAGTGTTCGTGTAAATCAAAGATATCAATATGGACTATATTTTTTTATTTTAGTTTGTAATTCGAATAAGTATTTTCGTATTTGGAACAGTTATTTAGCGTCGTAGTTTATGGTCAATTATTAATGTATTAGTGACTCACTATAGCAAAATGTTGATTTATATTGGATAGAGCTAAGAAAAATTATGTTTAACACATGTTACAATCTAGTCTGTAGAAGTCGATTAAACGTGAATTTCTTCTGCAAGAAGAATGGTATAGCACTTTTATTATTTGCTTGTCATAAAATAACTGCCTTCAATATTAAAAAAAATAAAAAAAACCTATTATAAAAATCAAAATTATAACTTTCCAATATCATAGGAAACGAGTAAAATGTTATTATTATAGTTAAAATAAGTATTTTACTTTCTATTTTCCATAAAATTCCTTTGAGAGACGAAATTAAATACCTAGCGTCGCGTTTAAATAATACATAAGCCGTTTAAATATATTGTGACATCATTAAAACGTTCCGGAACTCAAAGTGACTTTATTTGTCCCTGTTTCGTGTTCTCAGTCTTATTAAAAATCGTGGAGTGCATAGAAAGTGCCTTTGAACAAGTTTGATTCGTTTTTGTATAGATAAATGGTATATTGTACAAATAACGAATGAAATCCTTGTTCAGTTTAACAATAAGTATATCATTTGTCCATACAAAACAAAATGTAGTGATTTATTGAGATGGCCTATTTCACGATCTTCAAGTAAAGTTACTCACCAAGTAAAATGAGTTTTGTCTCGTGCAGCTAAGCAACGTCTGGCACCGTCATGCCTGTGATGGGTCATTACTAAAAAATACTTTTAATTTCATGAGCGTGCTTCGGAGGGCACGTAAAGCCGTCGGTCCCGGTTGTCGTACTAACATCTTCGACAATCGTTACGGGTAGTTAGAGCCCTCAAAAGTCTAACATTTGATTTAACCAAAAAATGTCGTATAACCTTCTGGGTTGTGAAGGTCTGATGTAGTAGATGCAGTCGCTTCACGTAAAATATTGACATTCCGCCAAATCTGGTTATACTGAAAACCGAGCCCAAATAGACATGTGATAAAGGTTCGAATAACAGAACATTAACAGTTCAATGATGTAACTACGATTAATTTTAAATGTCTATAATAAACCAAATTATAATTTTTGAAATAAAACTTGCTTTTTCAAAGGAATTCATATATTTCATGTTGAAAAATTTAATCATCGTGTAACAGATTGAAATTCAAAGAGCGATCGCCATAGGAGGCATAAATCTTGGGTCTGCGCGACCCAGCGGTATTAACTAGGGCAGAGGTTTTAAGGTGGCCTTTGACGAGTCAGTTGAACTGATCAGTCCAGACATAAAACTGTGTCGTCACTTCAAATGTTTTAGGCCTATTAGATTTCCCCACTGATTGGCGTCACTTTGGCTCTTCAGTTAATGTCATGAATCAACTTATTATTATTGTAATACTGCTATGCCCCGCGGTTTCACCCGCGTAGTTTCCGATCCCGTAGGAATTTCGGGATAAAACCTATGTACTTAACCGGACCATAAGCTACCCCTGTACCAAATTTCAAGTCAATCGGTTCAGTAGTTTAGCCGTGGAAAGGTAACAGACAGACAGACGGAATTAATTTCGCATTTATAATATTGTTCTAGTAAGAAAAGCTCATTTTGCCGGAGGCGTGTCGTCAGTTAAAACTCTGGCATCGCTCCGGTGATTGACGACCATTTTTGAATGGACTCCAGTTCAACTGATCAGTTCGACTGACTCGTCAATGGCCATCTATACTTTCCTTAGTCTATTACCTACATGTCAAATAAAAAAAAGAAATGTGAGACACATTCGTTTTTTTAAATCTATTTTGAAAAATCCGTTCATATCCATTCAAATGTATAGTTTAGAATAGATAGTAAACACCCGACCAAAAAACAATCATATTCAATGTTCATGCACTACAGTTTGTCTTGATTGGGACCGTAACCATAATCTTTGGCACAGCAGGCATGGTCAATACAATACCAACTATTCGTATAAAGTAGGTAAGTAATAACTTAAAGAAATAATGTTTATCTGTATGTTGGAGAGTATTAATTACGTAAATTGTTTCATTTAAGACAACCAACACGATATCTAGCAAATGTGAGCAAAATCTAGTTAAATAATTAGCACTAGACACCTCTGAATGATTAATAACTGTTGTATGGCGAAATGCCAAGAGTTGCATTAGTTCTGAGGATCGCAGAAACGGTAAGACTTCCTGACACTTTAAGTTTTCTCTAATTAGACGTTTTATTTTATCTATCTATATCTATCTATCTATATATATACATAAAACTCTTCCGTTACTGAGTGATGTACTGACTAACTGACAGACATCGCACAGCCGAAACTACTGGTTGTAGAGAGTTGAAATTTGGCTCGTGTGTTTGTTGGGGGGTGTAAGCTACCACTAAGAGAGAATTTTGGCAAATTCCCCCCCTAGGAGGAGAAAAGGGGGGGAAAATAAATTCTGCCGGAAGTCATTATTCCACGCGGATGAAGTTGCGGACAAAAGCTAGTTAGTAACTTAAAGCGATGATTGATTGTGGAACAGAAGAAAGAAGAAAATTTGAAAAAAGAAGATTTAAATTCTCAAACAATTTTACATGACATTTTTTAATTTCAATATGCATTAGTTATATCTATGATCAACCAGTTCATACAACGATGAGAGCTTCTAAGATAAGCAGGTTTAAACAAACAAACTTTTCTTCTTTGGAATATAGTATACATTTTCCTTAAATCTTCCTACTTGTATATAAATTGTAATTTGGTTGGATATACATCAATGGCGGTGGAACTTCGTAGCTTCCGCTGTGGTCTGCAGCTCAATCTTGTTTTCAAATTAACAAATTCAATACTCTACTACAAATTTCTATCTTATTTTCTAACCACTTAAGCTCAATTTTGCCTGCACGGAAACACACTAATTTATTGTTTAGTTAGTCAAGGGTTAAAATGAAAGCAAAATAGTAGTTTGAAATTAGGAAAATGATATTGTTGTTGGGTTTGAAACGTTTAACTTTGATTATTAAAGTTATTATTAGATACGTTACTTTGTTATAAACTAGCACTTATTACAATACGTTGAATAGGGATGTCGACAAAAAAAATCTAATTAGTCCGTCAGATAGATTTCGCAAAAATATTGGACACGTATTTTCTCTTTTTTGGTACAAACAAATAATTAAGACGATATATTGCATAGAAAACTCGTGTGACGTCACAGCTACATACATTTTTACCAAGAATTATCGTCACAAGCCTCCGCTCCTGAACTTTAATGGGTTATAACTAAGTCAGTTTTATTAATTTAATGAAACAAAAAAAATACGTGTCTCATATTTTTTCGAAATCTATCTGACGGACTAATTAGAATTTCATTTTGTTTACCCAGTCGACATCCCTATTGCGTTTACTTACCATTATTTTCACTTAAATTGATCATTTTAGCAACATTACTAGAAAGGGTATGATGATAATCAGCTGGTTTGATTTCGTTTTTCAAAAATCCGTTGATGCCGTTTTAGTTTCTATCAAACTCGGATACTTCATTAAAAAACACTATTGTTTATAGTTTTGGACCTCCAATTTGCGTTGTCACCTGACTACGCCAATTTTAACATAACATAATCATTAACTACACTCACTACATCATCTCATTATAAATGACCCTTAACTAAGTTCGAAACTTGTATCTAAGGTATCAGAAACTACGCACACACTTATTCACACCCATTTAAATTCACCTTCACCATATTTTCAATTTATTACATGATCAAAAACTTAAATAAAATTAAGTTTAGATAAATTTAAAGTTTTGCCGGGACGGCTAATATGCTGTAAAAGGAACCTAAGATACTAGTAGGATAATATCATCATCATCAGCTCATATATTCCCACCTCGAACTTAATTTAGGCCTGATCACCCTAATTCAGGGGAGGCTCAAGCCCAAGTAGGATGATACTACGTATTAAGATAATGACGACCTCGATGGCAGAGTGGTCACCATGCTGGACTGCCATCCGTAAAGTTGCGAGTTCGATTCCCGTGCGGGGTGAATATTTGTGTGAGCCACAACAGTCTGGGTGTGATGTGTGCGTAGTTTCTGATACCCTACATACAAGTTTCGAACTTAGGGGTCAGTTACTATAATGAGATGATGTAGAGAATGCTTATGTTACGTAAAAATAAATCAAAATAATCTCTTAAACAAAACGCTGAACCCAGAAATTCTCAAAGACATATTCTCCGATGCATTTTATTTAATACCGTAGCTCCCCGTTTTCCGTGTGATTTAACATGGCGCTGCATCCGGTTGGATTTATTATATTCATGTTCCACTTCCGTGTGTTGCACTTGACATTTGCTTTTGGATTGCACTGCAATAGTTGTCATATTGGTATGTGTTGGTATCACGGTTTTTGGTTGCGAGGTTTGATTGAAGATTCGAAAATATATCGTATTTTTCATGGACGTATTAAGAGAGAATCTTATGTCGTGATCCTTGTATGGTATTTTCTTTTTATATTTTAATAGCGGCGTCTCGCGGTTTCACTCACGAGGTTCCCGTTTCCATGGGAATACAAGGATAAAATATAGCTTATGTTACTTAGGGTGAATGAAGCTTTCTAATGGTGAAAGAATTTTTGAAATCGGTTCAGTAGTTTCGGAGCCTATTCGTTACAAACAAATCTTTCCTCTTTATAATATTAGTGTAGATTGATATGAGTCATTTTAGAAAATAAAAGCTGATTTCGATTGAAATATATTCGATTTAAAGCATGCCATAACAATTAATAGCCCTGTTTCTAATATGAGAATAAATTAAACTGTCAAAGAGTAAATAAACTACGAACTATCACCGTGTTCTTAAAAATCAAACACTTTTTAGAGTTTAATCTATTCCGCGGGTCTAACAGTGGTGAGCTGGCTTGGCCGTACAAATAAGTACCCATATACAAAATATTGGCATGTAGAAATGTCGTATAGCTCTGGGTTGGGAAGGTCTGATGGCAGTCGCTTCACGTGAAATACTGGCATTCCGCTAAATCTGGTTAAACTGAAAACCAACCCCAAATGGTCATGGGATAAAAGGTTCGGAAAAAAAGAAGAGTTGTAATTCTAGTTTGTACTTTATTTTACAGGCTGAGAGCTGAGAGAAAATGGCTTGTACTGCTGAACTTTATAAAATGGCAATATTTCATATCAATAACAATCCCAATTTACAAAACCCTCGTATAAAAATCTATAATTTAAAAAAGAAAAATAGGAGCAACCATCAATTTAACTATCTCAAAATGAACAGCACCAATTCTAATCTAAAATGGATTCCTAAATTGAACGAAAAATAAATGTGAAATCCGCAAAAAGGCCAGATATGCTGAGATATGCGATAACACTGGAACCGTGATAGATTTGTGTGAACGGTGACATTTGCTGATATAAACTCAATTAGTTTTATCTGAATTTGAAATTTATTGATCTTTACGTCGACCCGCACTTGGCCAGCGTGGTTGACTAAGGCCTAACCACCCTAATTCAGGGTAGGCTCGAGCCTCTCGGTGAGGACATATATGAGCTCATAATGATGATCTTTACAGAGCTTTGAGCTTTTATTTTTTTACACATGTTAATACAAATAAACAATTTGATTTGATTTGTCTACTACTTTGTTCGCGTCACAGTTACATTCCATCATTTTATACACTTTGGTATGTAATTTTTAAAGTTCGTCTATTTATCCCATGTCTATATTTGGGGTTGGTTTTTCAGTTTAACCTGATTTTGGCGGAATGTCAGTATTTTACGTGAAGCAACTGCCATCAAACCTTCATAACCCAGAGGGCTATACGTAATTTTTTGGTTAAACCAAATGTAAGACTTTGAGGGCTCTAACTACCCGCAACGATTGTCGATGATGTTAGTACGTCAGTAGTCGATGATGTTAGTACGTTGGTTGTAATGTATGTAATGATAAGTACGTAATTTTATTTGTATTTTTTCCTACAGCACTTACTCTGTTTGTTTCCCTACAAAAATTAAATGTTAATTCAAAAGCTCTATCATAAAAATGAGAGATTTCCAATTAATCTGTCATGCTAAAGGGGTTGCTATTAATAAAAGTTTCTTAAAATTAACCACAATTTAATGATATCAGTTTATTCATAACTTGTATAGTATTTTAAACCATTTACGGCCGTTAAAAAAACTATTTCCTCCTCTTACTCCAAACTTAGTTCAAGCGTGGTTCAAACCGCTCTTATCCAATGAAAGATCGCAAATAGTTACAGAAAAATGTCCTATCATTCTTTTAAAATAGCCCCAATTTCCTCGTACGACCGCCGATCACGCATGTCCGTTCACCGCCAGTATTTATGAGTCCTATTTATAAGGTGTTAAGGTATAATTTCGAGTGTAGATCGTTGGAAATTAGAAAAAAATTGAAGTGTAGTGAGCGCAAATCGCACCCAGCGGGAATTGAAGGAGAGGTATCAATCTTGGTCAGATGATACTCATGGATTTAGTGATGGCTGGTTTCGACTACAGTATAAATCATTATTTACTTTTTCGAGAGCCGATGGCTGAAAGGGGCAGAAGAGTGCTAGATTGGAGACCGCGCACAACCCGTCCCGTGGGACGCCCTCCCGCCAGGTGGATCGACGAACTAAAGAAGGTGGCGGGTAGCGGCTGGATGCGCAGAGATGTGGACCGAGTGTGGTGGGGCTGCATGGGGAAGGCTTATGTCCAGCAGTGGATGGTAATGGGCTGACGATGATGATGATGATTACAAGATTTCACTGGCATGTGTACCTGTTTGCCAAGTATGAAATCCATGGTTCATTTTCTGGATGTATATTTGCCATTTCTCACACTTTGCTTGGGTTGGAGATCACTAATGTATATTGGACATTTTGTTAGAACTCAGATGGTTCAAATAAATCTAAAAAAAGTAATACAATGATACACAAATTTAAACTGAAGAGGTTTCGGAAAAATACCCGTTTACAAACAGAATAGGTGTTTTTTTTATTGGAATTCTCCTCATCTTACATAATAAGAAACAGAATATTTAACAAAAAAATAAGAATTAGAAATAGTAGAAAATCAAATAAATTTCTAATCCAGTGGGTATCAATCTACGTCGACACCCGCATCAACGGTTATTTATGTTTGGTGAACTTTCACAAAATGAAATAAATTTGTGATCCCTAATTCCAGATTTCTATTGATTTATTACGTTTTAGATTAGTTTACTTTTACTTTCAATTTGTAACGAAACAATCCATAACAAAGTGTCGACGATGAGATCCTACAGGGCATAGGCTTATCCTACAAACATTTGTGTTAACATGAATATAATGTATATCTTTATTTTAGTTTGCGTGTCTTCTATCTAATCAAAATGTTTGTAAAAATTATTTACAAGTACTCGTAGGGTTATCCGTTGTCTAGTACGAAGGCATAGTACTAGTTTGTAATGTGTCGGTTGTAAAATTACTGACTAATCCATCATCATCAGCAGCTCATATTATGTCCTCACTGAGGGGTTCGAGCCTACCCTGAATTAGGGTGACCAATCCATTCTAATTAAAAATAGAGATAAGACAGTAAGCAGAATGTCGAACCCAGTTTTAGTATTAACAAATTGTTATTTCAGTCCAGCTTTATTAAGTTATGCCCCACGGGTTTCTGGGTACCCGCTGGTTATAACTTGATAAAGCTGGACGATCTAAAGATTCAGTGATGAGAAATAATTGGTGGTACCGCGTTGCAAACAGACTCAGACGATGTGTATCGAAACTACGAGATCTCCGGAAGCAATCCTAGGTGTCCTAGTTCACTATCTCTTACTTGTGAGCGCGGTCTAAGGCATAAGATTTTATTATCTCTTAGGGAACGTTCATATCTGACGGAACATGCGTCGCGTATTATCGGTCGCGTAACGCCAGAACATACAAATGTATAGAAAAACTCTTGACCGTTCACACTCAACGCACTCACGTATAATCGGTTGAGTGTTAATGGTTAAATGGTTGCTGCTGGCCTGCTGCCGACAAAGTACGGATTGCCCTGATGATCGCCAACCTCCGATAGGAGATGGCACCAGAAGAAGAAGAAGCATACTAATTACTCTCTCCAACTTTTATCACCTTCGCTCCAAATCGCTACCTCCTGTGAGTTGCACCACAAGTATACAATTAACCGTGTAGGTGGGAGCGAGCGGTTCGATAACAATGCACTCGTCGTAGCTCTGATTACATCTCTGTTCTTAGTTTCACACATAACGTAAAATTGAATTTCGTTGAAGACCCCCTTCAATGTGAATTCAAGCTGAAAACTTGTTTGTATTTTGTATTATAATGTTTAATACATTGTTTTGTTATGTAACGTTTAAATAAGAACATCTTGGTTCTTGCGACATTGTAAGGGTTCATGTAGAAGAAAGGGTGGAAAAGACAAAAATATTTGTAGAAGGATAGATGTTATTATTGTAATAAGTATAAACTGTTCAGCACTGCCCGCGACATGTAATGTAATGGTTATATTTTAATAGTTAACATATAAATGTGTTATACACCCTTATTTTGAAATTGCGATACCTTATCTCACAGCTAATGTAAACGACGGGTGACAATATAATAGTGATGTTAGTTTTTATCTTTTGCTTTTATTTAAAAAGTTATGATAAGTCAAAGATTTTCAAAATCCCGCCGAATTTTATTGTTATTCTACACCGAACGCTGCGATACACAGCTGAGCGCGGTCATCGACCCGAGCCGTCACAGAATACTTGATAGCTAGTGTGCCGTCTGGTAATATGACATTTATTTGGTATTTTTTAAAGATAAATAATCGACTATCATTTTTGATATTTTTATTGGATATATGGATTCAGTTACTGCTACAGATATTCTGATTTTAATAAGTCCTATATTTTCAAAATAGGGGTGTATATGTTAAGAATAAAAATGTGTTCGTTTGTATGAAAGTGTGGCGGGAAGTCCGCTCTTAATTTAATTAATTTTGATTTATTGTTTTAAACAGTTCAGCCTGACTTCCAAGATATAGATATCATCTAGTTTGGAAGTCAGAGATTTTGTAAATAGCAGATTAAGTTTCTGAACAATAAACGATTTATTATTAAACGATTTATAGCTGTAACATGATATCTCGTCCATCGCCCAAGACACCTATAACTTAGTCACAAGTCTGTTGCCAGCCTTTAGTAATCATCTTCTTGTTTTCATATGGATTTAGGCTTAGATTTTTGAGGATCAGAACTTAGCCGCCGATGTAACACTACATTGATGTTGTAAAGAGCAAGGTGTAAAGTATGTTGTTAGACAAGCACGTCAAGATTAAATTTATGGTATTATAATGTTACTTGTTGTTGTTAATGTTGGGAACAAGATAAAATATTAGGAGTAGGGCTCACAGATAATATTACCAAAGTGAAAAGCCTTATTCGTCATAGAAACAACCGTTATAGTTAATTTGCTATGTCTAGCTAATTAAGGTTCTATTGTAAAGTAGGTATATGAATAAAGTAAATAAGTGTGAGACTGATTCGAAGGGACACAATCAAGGTTTTATTTACCGAGCCCGTGTAATTGATAGGACTGACCGGAAAGGACATACGGACAGCTATGTGACACGCGATTAGCGGAAAATATAGGGAGAAGGAATATATTCTCCAACGTAATATGTATTAATAATATGTATAATATGTACACTATAAAAATATTTACTAATTTAACAAGTAAGCAGTTTTAGGAAGGGTTTTGGGCCAAAATCCACCTCTCCTCCTGCCTTCCTCTCCTTTTCCTTAGAATCTTCTATTATTATTTTCACTTCAGTTGCTTTTTCTTTGCGTTTTATTAACAAACAAACTGACAAAGAACTTTCAGAACTCCGCAATTTATGAATTGATTTATTTTTTATGAAAATGTTTACAGTGGGTTGCACAGATTTTGTGAAAAACTAAATACTATTTAAATCTGTTTTACGACAAAAATAAAGTGGCGGGAAGTGATAGGATGCGGGGAGCTGAGGACCGAGTACAGCTTTTATCCAGCAGTAGGCGACTGCGGGTGATGAATAATGATGATTAGCCGGGTCCACACCGGACGATTCATCGCGCTCCGATAGCATGGTGCAGGAGCGCGATCCAAATATGCAGGTGGTGGGGACGACTGGATCGCTGTAGAACGTCCGGTGTGGACCCGGCTATTGAGCCCGAAAAATCTCTTTCTCTTTTTAATGTAATCATTACCTACTATTAATATATTTAATGTAATCATAATCTACTACCTATGTACATCATCTATACATATAGTAACTGACCCCTAACTAAGTTCGAAACGTTATATCACTTTTCTCGCCCGTTTCATAGTCCCACATAGGACGAGTTCGTTAGACCGTTATATTTGTATCTTTGTTACCTTTTGTCAGTTTGTTTGTTAATAAAACTGTTTGTCAATGTCTCTCTGATTCTATTCTATTTGTATTGAGTTTGATAGAGGTAAAGTGGGTGAGACAAGATCAAAAAAGTGTTGATTGAAAGGAAAAATGAAAAAGTATAAAGAAAAAGGAGACATTCAATGTAAGCTGTGTTGGAATAAATACCAATTTTTTGTAGAAAACTAAGGTATAATACAAGTAATATTCCAAGAAGTAATGAAACGATACGGAATCCATAAAATATTTTCCTATTTTCTCTTCATATAAAAACAGTAGTTATTCGTAAATAAACTCTACATACAATAAAATGAAATGTACTTTTATAAAATATTTTTAGGTTAGGTGGATTTTAATAGAATAAATTAATATTATATACGTACTTGTTACATATTATATTACAAACAAACATAGCTTATCACAAAAATCTTAATTATATATAACTCAAAGGTAATTGACTGACTGACATAGTGATCTATCAACGAACAGCTCAAACCACTGGACGGATCGGAATGAAATTTGGCATGAAGTTAGATGTTATGACGTAGGCATCCGGTAAGAGAGAATCCGCCCCTAGGGGAAGGAAAGGGGGGAAAGCCCCAAATTCTGCCAAAAGTCATTATTCAACGCGAACGAAGTCGCGGGAAAAAGCTAACCGAGTGTTACATTTAAAATGTCTGACGGAGACTTACTAACTTTGATTTTGTTTCTTTATTTTTGTTTATTGTTTACATATTTGTATTTGTTTGTATTATATTAACATGAATTTGCTGAATAAATATGACTTTTTGACAAGATTTTTGCAGTTGCAAATGGGAAGTTTTTCGAAATTATATATCTTTAAATAGATCATTTGTGGGTGCTGTGATATTAACAAAACGGGTCCCTATTAGTAAGACTTCGTTGTCCGTCCATCCGTCTGTCACCAGGCTGCACAACAACAAATACTAAAAATAAAATAAATATTTAAGAAGGGCTCGCTCCCATACTACAAACTTGTTTTTATTTGTTGTTCTTCATACGGAACCCTTCGTACGCGAGTCCGTCTCGTCCTTGGCCGGTTTTTTATTCAGACAATTCAACAACATCTTCACAATTAATTACAAATAATAAAACATAGTCTAAAACATAACACGGATAGGACACTACCAAGAAGTATAATTTAAATAAATACTGTCGTGTCTAAGACATATTTACATTAGAGTATATTAAACATTGACCTTTGGCATATTAGAACTGTTATTATTATAATAACAGAAGGATTAGGTTCATTTTTAAAACATACCACGTGCAGACCATTGTTGTGTAATGTTTAACATTATACGTCGCTATAGTTTTTGATAGTATTCATTGTCATACTAGTCTTTACAAAGGGTACAAGTGAACTAGAGAATAAAATGAATGTTTTCTTAATTATTGCATTTTTAATTTTAACGTTAAAGGGAATCGAAATTAAAGCTGACTTTATTCACGGCATTCAAAATTTCGGGAATGATGTTTGGGTGAGTTGTGTTGTTCATTGCTATAAATTCTTATTTTCTTAAATTATTATAATTAACGGGATATTTACCATCCCGTTAATTATAATAATTTGAGTGCTAATAACCATGATAACTATAAAAATCTTATTTTCTTGTATTCTTAACCTTGATTTTGGTATGGTTGTTTATATTACTTAATTTTTTACTATGGGAAGTTAATTTAAATACATTTGTGTATACGTGATTGTAAGTGTGTGTAAGGAGGCAGTTTTCCACAATTAGACCTTTTTAATTTGGATCCTTTTTCAATAAACATAGAGTTGATTTTCCTGTAGCTGTCCGTCGGTTTTACCAATTTTTCTTTCTTTCACGATTAAATACCTATCAACATGCCTAATTTCAGCGCAATCCCTTCAGTGGCTTAAGTTTTGTTGGTCAGTCAGTCAGTCAGTAACGGTTTAAAATCCTTTGCTGATTTGAAAAAGCTTTTAAGAAATATCTCAAATTTAAGGCAATCGAAGCCGCGAATAATAGCTAGTTTGTTAACTTATATGTGTATATTAATAACATATATCATTGTTATATAATACGCGTATGTACATAGTTGATTACCAACACAAAGCCGACACATAATATTAAGTAACGCGTCAAATTCGGTCTGAAACTTGACTTGACTTGCCTGAAGCGTTTCAATATTATTCCAGCAAATATATTATTATTATGTAGTTATTATTGAACAACCTGAAATCAACCTTATTGTTTCGAAATCAAAATTCAATTGAATAGTTTCATGTTCAACTATTACGGTGTGATTTTGAAACATTTGATAAAAGTTGTGTTGAACTTTAAATTATCATAGGAGTCATAATCTAGTTTTTATTCGCCTTAATCGATATTCCATTATTATTTTGAATAAAAACTATAATATGTATGAAAATTTTATGATGATGACGGAGCAGATGTTTGCATACTTTTATTCATAGAGTTGTAAGATGTTTTAAATCTCTATCTGTAAAAACGTTCTTATGTTTTGATCAAAACTCGCAAACATACAATGTTGCATTCATTTTCTTAAAAAATATTAAGTATACTTTAACAGAGCCACAAAGAAGCGTGATTATGTTGAGTCCACAAAATTAATTTTAAAATATGTTTTAATTTTAAATATATGTTTTATAGAACACCTTTGAGTATGCCTGGGATAGTTTCGTGACAGCCGTGAAGAAACCTGTACCAATAAGAAGAATGAGAGCTAGTAAGTATTTATAGTCAAACTAGCAGCGCCCCGCGGTTTTTTAGTTTCCGTTCCCGTGGTAATTTCGGGATAAAAGTATCCTATGTTCTTTCCCGGAACATAAGCTACCCCTGTACCAATCAAGTCAATCGGTTCAGTAGTTTTGCCGTGAAAAGGTAACAGACAGACAGACAGAGTTACTTTCACATTTATAATATTAGTTAGGATTAGGACTAGCACGTCATTTATCATCATCAGCTCATATGTATATGTTTATATCGGTCTGGGTGTGTGTGTGAATGAGTGTGTGCGTAGTTTCTGATACCCTAGATACAAGTTACGAACTAAGGGGACAGTTACTATAATGAGATGTTGTAGTGAATGATTATGTTATGTTATACAGGGTGCCCGGGCATCGATGTCGGATACTTTAAGGGGATAAAATATAGTGTTTTTTATCGACAAATCACGATTTAAATTTTCTCTAGTCGCCTCCATTACAAAATGGCTGCCCTGTATATGTCCAGACTGAAGGTCTCGAGCCAACCATGCATGAGGGTGACTGGTGATTAGGGCGAGAGAAACAGGAGCCATAATATAATGCAATTTTTTGAACACCATAATCTATTTTATTTAACACTTGACTAAACAATCGAGCAAACGCCTCTAATTGTATTATTTGCATTATAACATCTTGAAAACTGGATATCTCGATCAGGATGGTGACAGAACTCTAACAGAATATTGAAATATTGAATTTGACGACCTCGATGGTAGAGTGGTCACCATGCTGGACTGCCATACGTAAGGTTGCGGGTGTGATTCCCGTGCGGGGTGAATATTTGTGTGAACCACAAATATTTGTCTCGGTCTGGGTGTGTGTGTGAGTGAGTGTGTGCGTAGTTTCTGATACCCTAGATACAAGCATTTGTAACTCGTTTTAAGCTACGTCTACGCTAGGAGAGCGGAGCATGAGCGGAGCAAAAATTCGTGTAGTGTGGACGAACTTACAAGCATCGAAGGGACGCGCTTTTGAATTAATTTGTGCTGTGGCACGAGCTCAAATCATGTTCGGCTTGTGCTTGCTTCGTCTAGCGTAGACGCACCTTTAGACACAGGTCTCCAGTCCATAGATGTCTATACTTACTTTCCCCAGGTGACAAGTCTATTCATTTGTCATCGTCAATAAATGCCTATGTCTTCATTTTAGGACGAACAAAAGCACCTACAACACCCAGCACGACTACGACTACTACTACATACTTCAATGATGTAGCTACAACAACAAACAATAGATTTAGATCAGAATCAGAACCAACTACAAATAAACCTTCGATCATTGAAACCAGTACAACAGCTGTAACAACTTATACAAACACGACAGATGTTACATCTGAAGGAACGTCTGTTACATTTGAATTTTTTATTGAAACTATACGACCATCATCATCACTATCAAGGAAAAAAGGAAATAATGAAGTAAAATATAACATCTATCCATCATTTAAAAAGAAATTAAGCCGATTAGAGATCCCAGTACTACCATCGCCTGTTTGGCGCGGTTTTGAACAATGGAAACGAATTCAGATGCCAAACTTTGTATTTTATTGAAAGGGACAAAATAAATACACTTTTTTCAATCTGTTGTTTTATTTTTCTTTCTATTCTATACGAGTAGATGTTTTATAATGTTATTTGGCGATAGAAAAAAGTAGAGTTTAAGAAATAATGCCTTTGTTTCATGTTCTATTATAATATCACTAGGCACACTAGGCTAGATGAACGAAAATAGCATAGCACACTCTTTCATGACTATAACTAGTTTCATTACAATCATGTCTAGAAATAATTAAGAAATATTGTCAATTTATTATCTAAGAATGGCAATTGTATGTTAGCCATATTAGTGTCTCATGAATATTTGAATAATAATAAGTAATATACTTATTAGGGATTAGCCTATAATGTTCCTAATTTTGCCATAAGATAAATGAAAGCGTGCGTAGTTTCTGATACCCTAAATTCAAGTTACGATCAGTCAGATCAATCATTAACTACGTCATTATTTACCTCTTTAGAATCAACGCTTTTGTCTCTTATAATGAGATGATATAGTGAAAGAATATGTTATGTTATCCTATAGACTACTGCTCCCGCACATTACCTCAGGGAGCAGGGGGCATCTGAAAATCAGCGCTTTTCGAGACTCCGGTCTCGGATAAGCATCAGCTGAGATGTCACCCTATTGCTACGACTTAATATTATTAATTATATCTATTTGTAAGTTTTATCTACATATGTGTTTTAGTAGCAATAAAGATTTATTTTATTATTATTATTTTTTTTTATCTGTTTTAGCTTAAAATCAATACAGTTTTAATTATTCAACAAAGACAGCAACATGTTTGCGTTGGACAAAAACTAGCGTATATCCCCGCTCCGGCCTCGGTCACGTAACGTATCCGATTTCATTACGGGGTCTAACGAACTGAAATAGTACGGAGTCGTGATTGATTTTACAATCCCGGAATTCAGTCCAATCAAAACGTTCGTGCACATTCTAACTATTGTGAATATTGATGCATATAAAATAGTTTTCACTTGGATTTTGTCGAAGAAATAACGTATAAGCATATATTCATGAATCATCATGAATTTACAAACTTAACAGTTACTATAATTCAAATTCAAATTCAAATTAATTTATTTATGAAGTTTTTGTTACAATAAGTACATTTGAGCAATTATCGAGACATTACCTCCCGTGCTATTTAGAAACTGTGTTACGGCAAGGTAAGGCCTCTCAAATTACCGCACATATAAAATATCATAACAAATACGTAAATACATATATATAATAATTAACACAAATACCTTAAAAACTAACATACATATAATTTATATAAACTAAAACTACAGTTTAGGGTAATTTCTTCATGAACGCTTCCCAATAGCGTCGGTATACGACTCCTGTGGGCCAAAAGTCGGCATTGAGGAACATGTCCCTATACTTCGCAGGTACTTGAAGTACATACGATTTAAAGGACGTGTCCCTCGTCGACTCGAGGCGCCTCAGATTGAGTCGTATAGAGTCCTTCGTCCAAAAACATATTCTCTGTTTTACATACCGCAGGACCTCTTCACCAGTGGTGTTGGGGTCTAACCGCGATATGTACAACGATACGGTGGGCTCCACAACACGGAGGGTACTCTCTGTGGCTGTGGCGTCGGCGGTACCACGTCGGTTACGAGACGGCTTCGGTCGACGTTTTTTCTCCACCACGGTGAAGCCATCCACGTCGACTTTCCTCGCTTTGTTGACCGGTTTCGTTGGAGCCGCCACGCACTTAACCTCGGGTGGCGGGCGAGACACTTGCGCGTAGCTCTTCTGCTTTGGGACACGTGTTGCAGAAGAGGACGCAGCTGGCACGGGTGTCGGTGCACACGCCGCGGCGATCGAGGTCATCGGGGCCGGGCGTTCATTAACCTGTGCAACGCTGTTGTCAGTCGCGCATGCATTCGTAAAAATGCTGACTGGCGAAGTATTCGTATTCCTTGCATCGCGCCGCACACACACGTTATGCGCTGACCGCGGTGAAATCGACGTCACTGGCTTGTTGCACAATGCCGCGAGCTCGGTCTTCAGTTCGGCAACCACGCGCTCTGATACCTCCAGCTTAGTTTTCAAGGCGGTAACTTCAGCCTTCAGCAGCGAGAAGTCTTGCAGTAAGGTCTTGAGGTCAAATCCACCCTGGTCCTCGGAGGAAAGAGTTTCAAATCGCTTTGCACTCGCCATTTTGATAGAAGTGCAAAAACGATGATTCGGTCAATACATCGAAGCAGCCGTTGCGACACGACTGCTCGTGTTGACGGATCGAACGCGAAATAATGAGATGATATAGTGAATGATTATGTTATGTTATAAATTCATCGTCAGCACTTATAATGTCCTCAACGAGAGGCACGAGCCTATCCTAAATTAGGCCTTAGTTACCAAGTGCGGGTTGGTCGACTTCACACACAACCTCTTTGGCAGGTGTGTGCAGATTTTCTGACGATGGTTTTCTTCACCGTGAGAGCGTCGAATATGCCCACAATACACATATGAATTCGAAAATTGAAAACACATTGGTACATGGCGGGGTTTGTACCGGATACCTTCCGATTTAAAGTCTAAGGCCTGAACCACTACGCCATCGACGCTCTCATGATTAAAATTATTTATACAATATTTTTAGTTATTGTTTGAGTATTGAATGGTTTAGTTGGTTAAGTAAGCTAACGACTACGAGTTCGATTCCCTCTCAAGACAATTATATGTGTGCCTGAACAGGTCGTTACTATTTGTCTTGGTCTGGGCGTTTCCACCTCTTTTGAGTTTTTACCAATAAATTTTCTATAAAAGCATCAATAACTTAAAAATATCTTCAGTGAAGAGTCCTTTGCCCAGCAGTGCGTTTTCAGTATCCAGGCGTTGAGAACCCCGCATAAAGTCTGGAGATCTTTCCTCCATTCAAAACATCTCAAGTGAACAAGATTCCTACTGGCTAATCCAACTTTTAACACCAACTAAAAGTGAACTTCCAAAAATTACAAAACAAAACAATCCAGAAAACAAAAACACGAAACCAAATAAGTTTCTAGAAATTACTAGAAACAAACCTTTTCAAACCAAAACCGCAAAATACACGGAAATAACTCCGTATTTGGTACAATCGGGGACCACAAAGGTAGCACAAATAAATCCCGGTGACGTCACAATACAGTAATAGTGGCCACCGAGTCCCGCTAATTGAATTAGTGACAGCGATCCCGGGATTTGCCGCCCTCTGTGTATTTGTGGCGACGTTTTGGTCTACTGTTGAATGAAATATTAAATTGTAAGGTTTTTGTAGGTCAGTATATAAATTCAAATAAAAACAGGGTTGTCCAAAATTGACAATTGTTTTTAATCAACCTGTATTGTCCCACTGCTGGGCAAAGGGCTCTATCCAGCTCCTTCCAATCTCTGTCGAATCTCTTTAGGTGCTGTCTGTCCTTGGCCAAATATGCATACAAAACAGATGAGAAGACACTAATATTATAAAGCTGAAGAGTTTGTTTGGTTGAACGCGTTAATCTTGGGGAACTACTGTTCCGATTTGAAAAAATCTTTCAGTATTAAATAGCCAATTTATTGATAGGCCATATTAACATCACTCTGAGATCAATAGGTGAAGAGAAAACGCCGGTTGAACTTAGGACTGTATCGAAAAACAAATCAAGTCGTTCTAGGACATGATTTATGTATCCCTCTGTATTATTCGACCGAACTAAGTCAACGTCAGCGTTAATTTATCAATCAATACTTTTAGAACTATCAGCGGCCCACGGTTTCAGATGCTTAGTTCCCGTTCCCATGAGAATACAAGGACTAAATATAACTTAGTGATGATAATGTAGCAGTCTAACGACCAAATATTTTAAAAAATCAGTCCAGTAGCTTTGTTTACTCGTTACAAGAATTAAAATCTGTTCACTTCATCATATGTAGTCTATACGTTGGCCTCAGCTCGGCCAACGTGAGCGAAGGCTAATTAATACAGGGCAAGTGATACTGCCTATAAAGATTGGCGAGCGACACCGAGTGATGGCAAGACAATGCAAATATACTGTCCATACGTTGGTATTGGGGTTCGTTCGGCCAACGTGTATAGGTTGCAGTATCACCAGTGTGATACAGCCTATACACATTGGCCAAGCTGAGGCCAACGCGAGCGAAGGCAAATTAATACAAGGCAAGTTTTACTGCCTGTACACGAGCCGAGTGATGGCAAGACAATGCAAATATGTATACTGTCCACACGTTGGTATTGCCGTTCGCCCGGCCAATGTGTATAGGCTGCATCACGGAAATAAAGGTTACAAAAATTTAAAACTAAATTCTAGAAGATTCACGAATCTTTATTTATCAGAACCGTAATTATGTCTATGAATAGGAGCAGCAGTCCTATCTGTAAATAAAATATATTTAATTAAAATTGGATGAGAAATCAAATCTACTTTAATTACGTAATTACTACGGGCTAGAAAGGTAAGAGGATCATAAAATGGCTCATAATATAATCACTACATACACAAGGTACTAAGTAACAGTAATCTGGCTACACACACTGCTGCAGTATGTACGCGTTTTGAAGATCTTCGTAGACCTTTTAAGGACATCACAATAATTATAGTGAAACATTAAAATAATATACCAAAATCAATTCTCAGCAAGTTCCTTTCTGTGTAACTGTCATCATTATTTAATACACGTAGGCTGAAAAATAACAAATTACCAAATAAAATTTAAATTGCACATTTTGACTACATAGTTTATTATTCATTTTAACAGGCATTAAAATGATATAAAAAGAGCAATTCATTTTCGAACTATTTTATCATTTAAATAATCCTATAGTAAAATAACCTTTCTTCATCATCATCAGCTCATATGTCCCAACCGAGGGGCTCGAGCCTACCCTGAATGAGGGCGATTAGGCCTTACGTCAACCACGCTGGCCAAATGCGGGTATCCAAAGCTTAATCAAAGACAGCATATTATAGTTCTTTGCGCAAATAATCATCTATCTAAAACCATATAAATCTCTTCCGTTACTGAGTGACGTACTGACTGACGGACAACGCACAGCCGAAACTACTGGTCGTAGAAAGCTGGTATGTTTGTTGGAGGGAGGGGGGGTCGTAATCCCACAGGATAAGATTCTAGTGCAGCTAGTTACTTACAATTTTAAAAGATCTTCTACATCCGATGAATGTTCAACGTTAGTACTTCTAGTTTTATCAACAAAACCAGGTTCAGAAGAGTCCATGTGTAGATCGATGATGGTGGGTCCAACGTTATGGTATGGTTCAATAGGCTTCAGCTTGTTGTACAACAATTGGTACAATAAATGTTCCCTGTCTCTCTTAGATTTTGTTTTAGCTATATTCGGCTGTATCTTTTTTGATTGGAATACCGTTTCTATTGGCCTCACTTCCACCCCACGATCCTTGGTGTCGATGATTTCAAAGAGTTGTATGTTTGGTTTGTACCTCGCTTCGATTAGTATCATTGATGAGAAAACTGGAATTTATATGACAATATAACAAATAATAAATATCCGGATATATTATCAGCGGTTATTATTATCTGGGTTGTGAAGGTCTGGTGGCAGTCGCTTCACGTAAAATACTGTCATTCCGCTAAATCTGGTTAAACTGAAAACCGACTTCAAATAGACATGGGATAAAGGTTCGGAAGAAGAAGAATATGTTATCAGCGGTCGCGGTTCCTGTTTCGTTAGATGAATACAGGTATTTTTAACCCCCGACGCAAAAAGAGGGGTGTTATAAGTTTGACGTGTCTGTGTGTGTGTGTATCTGTCTGTCTGTGGCATCATAGCTCCCGAACGCATGAACCGATTTCAATTTAGTTTTTTTTATTAAAGGGGACTTACGTGCGAGTTTTCTTAGACATGTTTGATGAAAATCGGTTGACCCGTTTAAAAGTAATGGGAGTTTGAAAGTAATTGTGTTGGGGTCTATAAGCACAGTATAATGATGAGTAGGTACTAGTATGCTTATCGGTGGTCTAGTATCCATGATTCAATTATTTGCAATACGCTAGGCGGCGATGTTTGATAATAATAATTGTGGCCGAATATTTATTTATACACTTATCCAAATAACTTTGTTATTTAGTAACTTTCCCTTGAGTTTTCAATTTTACGAACAACTTTTTCAAAAACATTGATTCAATTGGTTTAGCTTTTCAAGTAATGCTTATAAAATACCAATATTGTATTTGCTTTATAAATATTTCATAACTTACAAATAATAAACACCGATATCACCATGTTTCCAATTCTCTTGAAAATAATAAATATGAAATACAATAAAATTGAATTTCTTTTTATTTTACGATCGTTTTACGATTCTAACCCGCCATTTATCTATTGAACACAAAATTGCTAAATCATAAATTGTGAAATCCATTTATTTTATAGTTTTCTGAATATATCTGAACGTACACAATACGTGTAATATTGGGGTCGAATGATTTTATTATTGAAAGTTCTGTAAACCAATATTTTCTGAGAGTTCTTATAGCATTAATAGACGATCGAACTTGTCCGCCCGAACCGCCGGACCGGTACGGTGCGCTCGACACGCCACACCACCGCACCGCACACGAGATGGTCCAGTGTGCTATCCGTGCTTGATCGCGTCAGACATGCCTCCAACCTTGTCAAAGGAAGCTAAAATAGCTTTAATTGCGGCAACCGTCGTAGCTAGCACGCCTATCCAAAGGCAAAGGAAAAAAAGGAAAGAATGGGCAAAATTTTATTTAAGATACAGAGACTCATACAGTCATATGCGACTGATAAAGGAACTAGACGATGAAGACTTTCGTATATACCTTCGCATGAGTTCTGATCTATTTGCTGAATTGCTGGAAATGGTGAAACCATATATTACTAAAACCGATACAGTTATGAGAAAAGCTGTGACTGCTGAAGAAAGATTATTAGCAACCTTAAAGTATCTCGCGTCAGGAAGAGAATTCAGAGAACTCAAATTCAGTACAAGTATATCATCGCAACTATTGTCAGAGATAATACCAGAGACCTGTACAGCAATCTGTAAAGTGCTAAAGAATTATATGAAGGTATGTTTTTTAAAATAATAAGACTAATTCCATACAATCTCATTTATTTATTTATAAATCACAATAAGACTAATTCCACACAATCATATTTATTTATTGTATTACAGTCAAATATTTATGTATGTTTGCTTTTTAATTATACATAATTTTAAAATTATTATTGTTATTTATTTCTTAAACATCAAAAAATCTTGTAGTTCTTTCCCTTGACCCCTAAACACAGTCTGCGTCATATTAAATTGTGTTGCTTCGCTTGGAGTCAACTCTGATAGAGTGTCAGTTGGTGATAATACTTGACTATAAGGCAAGTACTGAGCTTGTGGGTCTGCTGAATAAATTGTTATCGAATCGGCTGGTGTTTGAGGTACAGAGGATGTCGATTGTTGGCTTAATGATGATGAATGTTGCAAATAGTGAGGTGATGATAATGATTGCGAGTGTTGAGGTGACCGTATTGGTTGAGTATGTTTAGTTAACGATGAATGTTTTGAATTTCTAGGTGATGGTGATGGTTGCGTATGTTTAGGTGAAGGTGAATGGTGTGAATGTATAGGTGACGGTGATTGTTGCGTACGTTTAGGTAACTGTGATTGTTGTGATTGTTTAGGTGACGGTGATGGTTGGGTATATTTAGGTGACTGAGATGTTTGAGAATATTGAGGAGACGGCGACGGTTGTAAATATTGAGGTGACGGCGACGGTTGTAAATATTGAGGTGACGGCGACGGTTGTAAATATTGAGGAGACTGTGACAGTTGCATATATTTAGGTGACTGTGATGTTTGTGAATATTGAGGAGATGGTGATGAAAGTTGCTGATATAAATGGCTTCTATATGGTGGAGTGTAGTAGGGTTGTGTACCAGTATGCATGTTTTTATTTAACTTTATCGAAGCGTCTAAAGAGAGTTCTCCTAATTTAGCATAAAACAATAGCTCTCCAATCATTTTTTCTACAATACATCTTTGCA
Source organism: Timandra comae (assembly GCA_958496195.1). Classification (NCBI taxonomy): domain Eukaryota; kingdom Metazoa; phylum Arthropoda; class Insecta; order Lepidoptera; family Geometridae; genus Timandra; species Timandra comae. Next base: position 1,603,915 of record OY292363.1, read on the forward strand.
GTTTCGGTAACTCTTTCAATTGACAGCTCACTGAGCGTCCAAACGCATCTGCTGAGGTGTCTTCATGCGAACTGCTTTCTTTAATTAATTGTTTCGCAGATAGTATCAACTCTTCTTGTTTCTTGTATAGATCGTTTTGGCGTTTGAATGTACTCTTTCCCTTTTTTGTTGCAGGTTCCTGAAACTGAAAATGAATGGTTAAAAATAGCAAAAGAATTTGAACGAAAATGGCAGTTCAATCATTGTGTGGGTGCAATTGACGGAAAGCATATTCTTATCGAAAAGCCACCAGACTCCGGTTCAATATATTACAATTACAAGGGAACATTCAGCATAGTTTTGCTTGGCATTGTTAATGCCAATTATGAATTTATTTACGTGAACGCAGGTACAAACGGGAGTATTTCTGATGGTGGAGTATTTAACCATACATCCTTTCATGAAAATTTATTGTCTAAACAACTGCATTTACCAGGACCCTCTATCTTGCCGTCATCAGATGTAGTTGCCCCATATTGTTTAGTAGCAGACAGTGCATTTGCCATGCATGAAAATCTTTTAAAGCCATATCCACAGAAAAACTTGACACATGACAAAAGAATATACAACTATAGACTTTCCAGAGCTAGGAGAATTGTTGAAAATACATTTGGTATATTAGCTGAACGCTTCAGGGTATTTAAAAAACCCATCACAATCAATGTCAAAAATGTACCAATAATAGTAATGGCTTCATGTTTTCTGCACAATTTTCTAAGAAAAAAGTCTGCTAACTACGTCACAAGGAATTGTGTCGATCGGGAAGATACTGAAGATAATACTTTCCGACCAGGAGATTGGCGGGTAAATGACATATCAGTCGGTCTCAATAGATCAGAGAGACAACGTACTGCAGATGGTAATGCAGTCAGACAGATATTCACGGAATATTTTAACAATCAAGGTAGAGTTGATTTTCAGGAAAGAATGATCAATGTACTAAACATTTAAGTATACATACGTCGTCGGTATTATCGATTCCCTCTGATGTCGGAGTGGTCTTCTCGTGAAGAAAAGTAAGATACGTATAGTACCATAGTATCGGAGTGTACACTTCTTCCGACCCAGCACCAGTTGATTTGCTGGATTCCACCTACAAATTACATTTGTTTATCTTAGTACGAGTATGTACCTGAATAACTTACAATAATATTACTAGTAAATAAGTTCATTTTGTAAAGTTTTACGTACAGTCGAGTGCAGATCAACCTATACATGTTTTTTGCAATATCGCCTTTAAACCAATGGAAAAAGGTGCACCACTGTAAAGCTTCACCTGCACTTGATTCTGTACCTAAATATATATTTACTAAATATAATTAAAATATTAATTTAAAAAGAGTGTTATTTATTTGCAATATACCTACCTTTTTTCGTTCACGCCTATATGCTGCTCTTAGGTGTTCAATTTTTTTCTTAACGTCCTCTATTGTGGCATGTGGGTAACCCTCTTTCCACTTTTCTAATATTATTTCTAATGCTTGATTGCGGGCGTCTTTGTTGCAATAGAGTTCGTGGGAAGAATCCCATAAACATGAGAAATCCTTATAAATTTGGATGATTTCTAAAATCAACTTTTTCTCCGTAATATTTACGGCTTCTTGCTCCGACGCCGCCGCCATTACAACCTCGTTACGCGTGTCTCGCTCGGAGGCAGAATTGCGACTAAAGCGCTAATCGGTGCGGTGCGTGGGCCACACGAGCGAACAACGCGCGAACCGCACCAAATCCTTTGGCAGAACCATCGGACCGAGCGGACCGTCAATAATAATAATAATGTGCGGCGGACCGATGTACACACTATCGAATATGGTCCGGAGCGCACCAAGGTCACGGTGCGGTGCGATCGTCTGTTAATGCTTTTACTCATACATTCCATTATGGATTAATAATAATATGGATTAATATACATACATCTATGTATATGTTATGATAATTTTCTTATTTATGAATTTAAGTCTTATATTTCCGATTTATTGATGGAAATTTAAATATAAATTCAGTACTCGGCATAATACTAACTTATAATCATACAATAACCATCATCTTCTTCCGAACCTTTATCCCGGAATGTCAATATTTTACATGAAGCTATTGCCATCAAATCTCCACAACCTAGTTAGGTAGTACTAGTCTAGATTATAAGACGTATTGTTAAAAACTGTATTATACAAAGTAAAATATAAAAACTGTGATAATCGAGGTTCTACTTCATAATATTGACAGACTTTACATCGACGGTCGCTGCATCGAAAACGTTCCATCGACAGGTTTATGTATCGACGGTACCCCAAATCGATGTTACGATCATTTTATGTTGTACCTGTACATCTTGCTACCTCACGATAAAGATATCAGATCAGCTAGGCTAGCATGACTTCGAAAACGCGATAAGCGATTTATTAACATCCAACTGTCAAAATTTGATAAAATGCCCGCCATATTTAATTTTACCACATGATTAAGTTTATGACATTTGGTCATGCTCGCTAAATCGATATAGCTATTTATTGACATCCAACTGTCAAAATATAATAAATATAGCCGCTATATTTAATTTTATCAAATCGTACTACGCCATATTTGGTCATGCTCGCGAAATCGATATTATTTCGTGGTGTCGATATCATTTATCACGCACAGTCATGCTAGGCAGGCTGGTGTGAGGACCACTAGTAAGCGTATTATGAAGTGATGTTCAGTTATGTTAATAATGATAATACTCGTAATGTATGTTAGTAAATATTTTTTCAATAAAAACGAGAAGTCGAACGTAACCTTCCGATAATCATTACCGTAAACGCGAAACAGATCGTTAACGATGCTAAATTCGGTTAAGCGTTAAGATAACTAGAGTATGGGACACGTGAAGATGCCGCCTCCGGAAGGCAGCGGATAACAGGATTAGGGAAGACGGGTGATTGACGGGACCGGGGAGGCTATGGAAACTGCGGCACATTAATATTGGGATAATATCATTATGGAGTACAGCGGAAAATGGTTTTTTATATATTATTTTGATGGTAGAAGCAATCTTCATTTAGGGTTTTTTGTGATCCAAAAATCCGGCGAGTACTCGCTTTACTAGTTTTGTCGCTGAGCTATAAGAAGTAACTCGCCAACGACCTAGATGGCAGAGTGGTCACCATGCCGGACTGCCATCCGTAAGGTTGCGGGTTCGATTCCCGTGCGGGGTGAATATTTGTGTGAACCACAAATGTTTGTCTCGGTCTGGGTGTGTGTGTGAATGAGTGTGTGCGTAGTTTCTGATACCCTAGATACAAGCTTCGGGCTTAGGGGTCAGTTACTATAATGAGATGATGTAGTGAATGATTATGTTTAATGAATGATTTTTATTATTAGCTCGCTGAGCGACTACTCGTTGAGCCAGTTGGCGAGTTTTTTGTCGCTCAGCTACAAAACTAGTAAAGCTAGTACTCGCTCTCTCGCACACTTGCCCCTCGCCCCAACTATTAATATATGCATGCATGTCTTTCGTTTACACAGAATCTACATTCACTGTCCTTTTCTTCGGCGAGAAAATCGGCGATAGTTCATCGCGCATACAAAGTGGGACCTTTGCAATGGTAATATAGTTTTTATAGTTATCATTATTAGCACTCAAATTATTATGATTAACGGGGTATTTACATTTATTGCAACAGCGTCGAAATATCGGAAACTCGAAATAAATATTATACACTAGCTGTGCCCCGCGGTTTCACCCGCGTAGTTTCCGATCCCGTGGGAATTTCGGGATAAAACGTAGCCTATGTTCTTCCCCGGACCATAAGCTACCCCCTGTACCAAACTTCAAGTCAATCGGTTTAGTAGTTTAGCCGTGAAAAGGTAACAGACAGACAGTTACTTTCGCATTTATAATATTGGTAAATTGATAAATATCTCTGCAATAGAGTCCAAGTTCGGCTGGTATCGAATTCCCTGGCCACAGATTGTAGAAGAGGATACACGTCACAGATGAAGCCCGATTGCGCATTACCAAGTCAGGCATGCGGCTAATGTCGCTCGTTATCTGTTCACTATTGAGAACTCATTAGACGTACATACGTACATACGTTTCTGACACTCATGTATGCAATATTGCAACCATTAGTGCTAGCATACGCGTATTAGTGCCAGTTGGATAATGGTTGAGATACAATTGGGTTTTTGGTTAGAATATCTTCACTGATTGGCTTGTTTTGGTTTTAAAAACGAAGTGTCTAGTCGTCCAGTAATTCGGACGAATTTAATTCATATTTGAAATGAAAAATTTATGGACGACTAGTATAATCCTATTCATCCGACTAGCGAACGAATGACGTTATATTAAACGTCCATTCTAGCGGACGGCTAGCAACAGCCTTTTAAAAAAGTAATATTTATTATGTTGATCGAGTGTATATCTATACCAATATTATAAAAAGGTACAGATTCTGTGTTTGTTAAATTGTAAGGGGTAATCTAGGGATCTACTGAACCGATTTGAAAAATTCTTTCACTAATGGGAAGCTAATTTATCAGTAATATTATCCCTTCACACGGGAACGGGAACTATGTCCAACAGTGGACTAATACAGGCTGTTGATGATGATGATGATGATGACACGGGAACGGGAACTACGCGAATGAAACCGCGGGGCGCTGGCTGCTAGTGTTAAATAAAGTACTCAATAACAACAATAAATTCAATATAAAACATATTGATAGTCCGCACAAACGTAAATTAACGGACTGACACAAAAATATTGATAAAAAAACACCATGAAAATTTCAATAAATTTTATACAAATTAATCCACGTTCAATATTTAATTCACAAACTAAATTTGTTGTTTTAAATTGAAAACGGTCGTTCGAATATTTATCAAAGTTGATGTAATTCCCTGGAAGGCTACAGAGAAATGCTTTTAATTTAATTAGCAAAGTATATAAATAGAATCTGATTAATTTTAAATATACTTAGGGTTTATTTCACCATCTTCAAGTAGCGTTCCAAGTAGCTACTCACATGTTATGTCTTTGTCCCTTGATATAAAGTAAGAAAGAGACAAAACTAACTTTACTTGGTAAGTAACTTGGATCAAAGCTTGTAATAAATAAACAAATTTTATTAAATCGGGCAAACGAAAAACGCTTTAAGATTTCTGAAAAAGCAATAATATATTTTCATTTCAAATCCACAAAATAGGTATAAAAGAGGCACTAGATCAATACAAAGTCATTGGATACAATCAAAGGCTAAGGGAATTGATACAAAGTAAAATATTACGAATTTCTGTTTGAGTTGAAAGCATTTCCATGTTAATACGAGAGGCAAACACTTGACTGGCCCGTTCGCAGGACGCCATCAAACTGTTTATATTTACTTATTTACCAACTGCATTGAGCAATCGATCCATTTATTACTTCAATTACTTTTACTCAATCTGTGTGTGTGTGAATGAGTGTGTGCGTAGTTTCTGATAGCCTAGATACAAGTTACGAACTTAGGGATCAGTTTCTAGTATGATGAGATAATGTAGTGAATGATTATGTTATGTTATTTAATAAATTGTTTTATTATATATTGATGACTAAAGTGGTAGTAGAATCACCATGCGGAGAGAGGAGAGTGTTGCAGGTCACAGTCACGTATGGGATAAATATTTATGTGAAACAAAAATGTTTATTTCGGTCTAGGTGTATGTGTGAATGAGTGTGTGCGTAGTTGCTGATACCCTAGATACAAGTTACGAAGTTAGTTAGGGGTCAGTTTCCAAAAACTGCGCAACGGTAAAATGAGATATTGACCTTTAAAATCCAATAACGGTACAAAAGACCTGTTAAGTACAACTTATTTGAACAAAAGATTTTCATTTCCCTATCAAACAATGCTAAATTTAACATATTCTACCGAAGCGATACAATATAAAATCAATACTCAAGGAGGGCATTTAAAGCGACCCCAGTCTCAACCCGAGGCCCATCAGATGGTACGTCAACCAGTGAGTTATGAGACCCTCGTCTGTGCCTCCATACCTTCAACTATTTATAATGCATACGCCTGAAACTACCAACGTTACGGACGGCGAACTCTATGGTACCTTCTCGAAAAATCAAACCCCTTAAATAGATAAGATAATGAATGAATTGCGCTGTAGCACGCCGTTAGGTTATGAGGTAGACCTAGGCATCCGTTAACAAAGAAATAAGTGAACGCAACAACACTAATAGTGCTAATCATGAACACTAATTAGCACTTCTTTAACGTTCTCAATTCTTTTATAGTACCAGATTTTGTTACTTGGGCTTAGAAGAAAAAAGCGTAGTATAAAAGGAAATGGAACGTAAAATATCCATCGAGTTATTATCGTCTTCGTATAAATTACTAGCACGGGACAGACTAAATAAAATATTCAACACTCTGAAAGCGTTTCTATGTCGCTAGAATTCCGAGTTTAGATTATGATTGTCGTGAACTGACACTTGCTAAGTTACTGCTTCTACTGACCACCTGGTCCCGAATTTGTTTTAGATATTATATCAACTTTATTACCTTTGGAATAGAGCACAAACTAACTCAGCACAATTGGAAAACAATTACAATGTATTTTTAGACGTGTAGTTGGACAGATTTAAAGTTAAATAACTTTATTTGGTAAAATAAAGATTTTGTCGAAATGCTAGGTAAGCCTATTTAGATTAGCCAATTTTTTGGAATTGATTAATGAGCAACAATTAAAAATCAAATAACTGAAATAAAATGAAAAATCCTGAAATTAACATAGATAAAATCTCTTTTCAAATCGCTTAAAACAAGATCATTCAGCGTTTTCATAATTTTATTTTATCACGTACACTGCAAAATGATAATTGAGTGAAAACAAACTTTGGAGGGAAAGTATTTTTTTAATGTTAGGGCGTTGCTCTTTCATGGCACTTGAGAAATGGAACCCACCGCCCCTACGCAGTTCAGGGTAACTTCCAAAGTTGGGGGTACAATGAGATCGGAATTATTTTTTAAGTAAACATGCCCATCGGTTTTGTTCACGTTAGCTCCTTTTCTAATAATTGTGTGCATCGCCGCGTCTCAGCATACGCCTAGCCTTATTGTTGGTAGTGCCTGTGCTACACCGAAGTGTACAGTTTAATTTTCAATTCAAAACAAACATTTGAGCCCATGAATATGATTGTTTGTCTTAGTCTAGGTGTTTTGTATATTTTCTAAAGCATCTATTTACAAAAAAAAGTATATTAGTACGTTTAAAACTTCTTTGTCTACTCGTCATTAGTACAAGCTTTGCTTAATTTGGCACTAGATGGCGATGTGTGATTATTTCCAGGGGCCTAAGTCAGGCAATTTGACATTATTGATCAGACAATATGTTGATATTGTGGCACCATAATGAGTGTCAGAAATTTGATATTCTACTAAAATTTATTCATATGAATCGTGCTATTGAATGTGATATTGAGGATCTTACAAAAAATATCAATTTTCTAAATTCTGGTTTAAAACTTATCTGTCAAAATATTAGAAGCATTTACAGTAACATTGATGAATTAAATTTAATATTAAGTCAGTCTGCGATTTCTCCCGACATTATAATTTTAACGGAATGCCGAATTAACATGGATAAACCTATTCCAACTCTTAATAATTATACATCATTTGCAACTACTCATCATCTAAATCAAAACGATGGAGTTGTGGCGTTTGTAAAAAAATGATATAGTTGTAACTAATATACAGGAAGTTAAATTAGAACATGCATCATGTTTACAAATTGATACATATAATAGTGCAATCTTAGGCATTTATCGCTCTCCTTCTAACATTAATGCTGAACAGTTTATTAACTCCCTTAATATGCATCTTGAAACGTTAAAATCCTACAAAAATATAGTCTTAACTGGGGATATAAATATAAACTTAATTTCAAAGGACACCGATCAAAATAATGATAAAAATAATCGGAATTGTTATCTTAATATGTTATCTATGCATGGCTTACTTCCAGGACACACTATACCGACAAGGGAGAGTAGCTGTCTGGATCATTTTATGATAAAGCTGGATAAAGATAATTTAAGCGCACAAATTGCAGTATTAAATACTACAATAACAGACCATGCAATGATTGTATTGAATTTATCTACCTTAATAATGTCTAAAAAGTGTAATAAAATTAAGACAGTCACTGATTTTAACAAATCCCTTATTAGTTTAGCCGATAAGAATCTAGCCCAGCTTCTTTATTGTAATGAACCAGACACTGTTATTGAACAATTAGTCAATAAAATTTTAGAGTCCATAAAAGAACACACCTGCTCAGTCAAAATTCCTAAAAATAAACGCAAAATTAAACCGTGGATGACAGTAGGCATTCTAAAATGTATTAGAAATAGAAATAAACTTCAAAAAAAATTGCAGAAGGATTCTCAAAATGAGGTTCTAAAACTTACTTATAAGAGGTACAGAAATTTTTGTAATAAATTAATAAAAAAACTTAAAAGAGACTATGAACGTAATGAATTGGCTAAATCTACTAAAAACTCTAAAATA